>JAJJMC010019771.1:2206007-2268381 GCA_023531435.1 Papaver californicum
GTTACTAGCCTATTCTCTTGGTCACTATCCAAATCTGGAGTTACAATAACGGCAACACGTGGTTTACCCATTCTCTTCGTACTTCTATGATCTCTCCTTCATTGTACTTGGACTTCCTCTGCAAAAAGAATACAAAGTAAGTACTATTTGAAGTAACTAACCAAAAATGAAAACTGCGTTTTCATAAAATAATTACCATTAATTAATTCCATTCACTCACTCCCCAAAAACAACACCCATCAAACTAAGCACTCAGAAGCACCACTCATGAAAAAATAAATCACTAATGAGATCAATGAAGTAATTTGGTGAAACGGTTAAACAATTAAAAACAATTCAGATGTATGTACACCATTTCATGCAGGGGTAAAAAAACAAATGTTTTCAGGCATGCCTTCTTAACTTCAGAACTCCTTGTAGTAGCAGTAACGACTTTCTGTAGTAAAAATTTTAGTTGGCTCTCAACAAGATTAAAAATTAGAGTAACAAAAGAAAACTAAAACATTAGAGGATGAAAAATAAAAGATGGGTTAGAAGTCTTGTGTTCTAAGATGGGTTCCAACTTGTTAAATTCCTTGATTCCCCATCCAAAATGGGGCTACTTAAAGTAGATTCATCTACTTAAGCTACGCAGCTCCATAAAATCCTTCATATTGTTCCAACTTAGTGATTTTTTCTCAATTCCTGCGTTTTTGTTTGCCACCTTAGGTGGTTTTACACATTTATTCTTGTGTTGCTATTTAGTTTCATATAAATTTATGTTCTCTGACTTGCACATCCTCAATATTATCGGATCGTTTGGATCCTTGAGTTACTAATGTTAAACAAGAATCAAAACAAGTACAACAGTAATGGTCAAGAACAGGATCACCGGTATAATTAGTTAAAGCATCGAACCTGCTTCAGGGTCATCAGATGCACAGAATCCAAGAGAGGAAGGAATTACAAGTGGTTGGGTAATCCAACTTTTGTTTTTATTTTGGTTCTTCTAATTAACAAGAATACACTCCAAAGAAAAAATAAATATAGTCAATAAATTTCTCTCTAAGCATGCATTATGGGTTAGTGGGTACAACACAATGATAAAGCGTAATAACCTTCAAAATGCAGTATACAGTCTGTAACAATACCTTATTTTCCACAAGTTCATCAATTTTCTCCACTAGAGTAGATTTGTTGGTCTGGTAAGGGATCTGTTACAGTTTGAACCATTAGAATCAGAATTCTTTCTACAAATAGAAAAGTAAAATAGCACCAGGAAAAGGAGAAAAAAAGAAAGAAATATAATCTCAACAAAGAAAATAATGACCTCGTTGATAATAATTGCAGAGCGCTTTGTTTTGGAATCAACTACTTCCATAATAACCATTCAACAGAAGAGTTGGGAGCCTTGTTGGTAATACTGATGGTTCTTTTTGTAAATAATCAAAATTTAGCTCAAAATCAACCTAAAACAGAATAGTAACAAACACCTAGGGGTGTTCACGGGTAGACCAACCCGCCAGCCCCAAACCGAACCGACCCGGACCGATTGCCAAACCGCTCCAAACCGGATATATATTGGGGCGATTTGGGTTGGTATTTGTAAAACCCGAACCCATAGGGTTGGGGCGCGGGTTTAGGGATCCAAAACCCGAATGCCCCAACCAAACCGATGGGTGTAAAATAATACAATAGTGGGGTGTATAGTATAACCCTATAAACATATAAAGGCAAAAACAAAACCCTAAAGCTAGCTTTTCAACTTCTTTCTCTTGTATTATTCTCTCTGTGACTCTGTCATCACACGCAACAATTATAATTCTTTCTCTTGTATTCTTCTCTCTGCCACCACACACAACAATTACAAACCCTAAAAGTATATTAATGCAGTCTATAGAGTTAGATAAGGTTGAGGAAGAGAGGCGTAAAAGAGAAAAAAACAAAAGCATTCTCGTATCCGAGGTATGTTATGATCATGTTTGACAGTTTGAGCGAGTACTGATGTGTGATGATAATTATAGTACAACTAACTAAATGAGATGTTTCCTGATGTTAGTGTACTACCACTTTATTGGTTAGTGGTCTATGTGATAAAATCATGTTTTTATGCATTTGGTTTACTAACATTCTTTGTGTTTGTATTTAATTGTTCATGCAGGATGAGCCATCCACTGTAACCACTAGCACTAAGGTTGTTAGTTTTAAAGAGGTAATACCATTTTTGGTAATATGTTTGTTTAGTTTACCAAAAGAAAGAATTTGTTAAATTTTGTATTTTTATTAACTAATTTTCCTGAGGGATGACTTATTAGAAGTCAGGCATATATGTCATGCTTGTTTAGCCATTTTTGATCAATCATAGTTGTAGTTGTGACCACATCATCGGCTCTTACAATTATAAAGGAGTGATGAGTATTAACTCGTCAAGTGCATCTTGTTCGGTAAGCCCATTAAAAATTCAAATTTATAAATGAGTATATGTGAATATGCGATCTTCCTAATAAATATGAATACTTACAACGTTTTTTTTTTTTGTAGATGACTTCTCCTATTTTACAACAAACCTCATTGGGTGCCACAAGCGAAACTCCTATATCAGAATCACAAGACCTTCCAATAGTACGATATCAATCAGCAGTTCCTGCTAGTACTGAAGGTACCTTAGTTAACAAGAGAAAGAAGCCAGATTCATGGGTATGGGAGCATTTCACTAAAGTTACTGTTAACAATCAACAAAGAGCTATTTGCAAACACTGCAAGATAAGTTATTCAGCTGATTCGAAGAAGATTGGAACTTCAACTTTAAATACTCATTTGTTGAGTCGATGTAAGAGGTTCCCTGGAAGAGATGATAAGCAGAAATCTATAGGATTTGAGGCTAAAAAGGGTTCAGAAGAGGCTGGTAAGATGGTTGCGAGGAGTTACAGTGATGAATTATGTAAATCAGCTTTAGCCTACATGATTATCGTCGATGAGTTGCCATTTAGCCATGTTAAGGGTGAAGGATTTAGATATTATAGTAATGTTTTGGAGGATAGATTTAAGATCCCATCACGTACAACAGTTGCTCGGAGCTGTTTGAAAATCTACCGTGCAGAAAAAACGAAGTTGTTTGAAACTTTTAAGAAGCAAAAATTTAAAGTTTGCCTTATGACGGATACTTAGACTTCCAACCAGATGTTGAATTACATGTGCCTCACAGAGCATTACATAGATGATAATTGGTGCTTACATTAGAATATTATCAACTTTTTTCAAATTGAAGGTCATAAAGGCGAGACTATAGGCAAGGCTATCGAGATTTGTTTGATGAATTGGAATTTTGATAGTGTCTTTACGGTGACAGTGGATAATGCAAGCTCAAATGATAGTGTTGTCCAATACTTATCTAATACACTTGAACAGTGGAATGAACCGAATGGTCATATATTAGGTGGAAGATTTATGCATATGCGGTGTTGCGCTCACATTCTCAATCTTATCGTGTCTGATGGGATGAAAGATTATAATGACTCTATAAGCAGAATTCGAGCTATTGTGAAGCATTTAAGAGTTCTTAGCAAGATTAGCCAAATTTAAAGAACATGCATCACGTGAAAGGATTGAGTGCAAGAAACTTCTATGCTTAGATGTTCAAACTAGATGGAATTCAACATATCTAATATTATAATCAGCTGAAAAGTTTCAGAAAGTGTTTGAGAGGTTAGAAAAAAAAGATGGGAGTTTTATTCGAGATTATGTTACTGTTGAAAAGAACGTTCCCCCTACTCGAGAAGATTGGGATTATAGTAGAGCTTTTATTAAGTTTTTAAAGGTATTCTATGAATCAACTCTAAAGTTTTCTGGTACTTTGTATGTTACGTCTAGTATTTTCTTAGATGAACTGGTTATGATTGATGGAGAATTGCGTGAATGGAGTGAAAGCAATGATGTATTCTCAAGACGTGTGGCTGAAAACATGAGGATGAAGTTCAATAAGTATTGGTCGAATGAAAAGATTAATCAGTTTCTGTTTGTTGTCATTCTTCTTGATCCTAGGCACAAAGAATTTTATTTGAACTATTGTTTCTCCGTTATGCATGGTGAAGATGAGGCTAATAATCTTGTTGCAAAGGTAAAAGCTATTTTAGTTGAATTATATGACCAATATAGGGAAATTTACATAGGGGACATCAATGTTTCTAGTAGTAGTACAAAAGATTTACGAGTAGGGAATGTTGATGTTGTTTTCGAAGTCTCATTTCGTGCAAAATTTCGCTTGGGATTAATTCAACGCATTAAAGAGGTAGATGGTGAAGAAAGCAAGACAGAAATTGAACGCTATTTGATGGAATTTCGTGAACCTTCTTGTGAGAACTTTGATATTTTAGGTTGGTGGAAAATTAACTCTACAAGGTATAAGGTATTGAGTTACATTGCAAGAGACTTGTTCGCTATACCGGTCTCTACCGTGGCTTCTGAATCTACCTTTAGCACCGGTGGTCGGATTCTTGATGCATTTCGTAGTACTCTACTTCCGGGAACAGTTGAAGCTCAAATTTGTGCACAAAATTAGTTACGAACTAATAAACCAGTTATAGTCGATGATTATGCGAATATGATAGAAGAAATTGATGAAGGTATACCAAAGTTCCTTAAGTTTATAGAATATGCTATTGTTTCTTTTAGGATTAATTTTTATTTATTTATTAATCTATTTTAAATATTATTATCTCTTGTAGAAGTTAACATCACAGGTGAAATACTTACTGCAGATGATTAGTTTGTTATGTTGAATGCTTTTTGGGATAACAAAGGTAAACATCATCACTATAGTTTTGAAATTTCAGCATTTTTAAGCTATTTTGCTTTCTTTTAAATGTTCTCATTGCTAGAATTCATCTAATCTAGTAATTTTTATGGGCAGATTTGCGATAACTATGGTTAGAATATCTAAAGTCTCTTTTTGGTGAGTTGGTGATGGAAAAACTTCAAACACAACGGCTTTTCGGTTAGCCTTTAGTTATCATAGTTGATACAATTATACAAAGCGGCTAACGGTGGATCTCAACTCTTTTGTTTTGTGATGGACATAGTTCTAACTATGAACTCCATTTTAATTTTTGTAATAGACCTTGTTCCAAGTAACACCCTCTTGCACTGTTAAAAACACTACTGTTTACTGATTCAAAAGAATATATTTTTTGTTATTTTTTTATTTATTAAGATTTAACTTTCATATATATTTTTTTGTTGTAAATGATTATATTGCAGGTTAAGTTTAGTAAAAAAAAAAATATGCAGTGGCTTTAACTGTTCAGCCCATGTGGCAAATATGGGCTAAACTTAATTTGGGCCCTGATTCTTTTAAAGAGCCTAATAAATTTGTAAGCCCATTTCAAACCGTTGAACCGACCCAAACCGGACCGATGAATAACGGTTTGGGTCATATCGATTTGGAAAAAGTAATGGTCCGGTTTGGGTTGATATTTTGATAAACCGCATAATGGTCGGGTTGGTTTGGGGCAGCCAAAAAACCACCGGATCAGACCGCTGCACACCCCTACAAACACCAACCGGTGCATGTAGATAACATTATTATACTACTTCATAGTAATACGAGAACTTTAAGGTAAAGAAATATATGCACAGTATCAGGACAGGCCACCTACCCTGCAAACTATGATACAGAACACATTACATGTAGAGCCTTCAAAAATATATTCATATAGTTTGAGTCTTTACCTCTCCAACAACTGGCGCACTTCCTATGTGGCTTTCGTGATGAAAGGCCCAATATAGCAAATATGTAGCTAATTTTGAAGATTGATCATCGATATGCTATTGCACAATCTAAAAGGCACACGGTCCAACATTGAAGTAACTTGTGACCAACAAAAATGAATGGACACATATTTATATAGTCACAGCTACTCACCAACCACATTTTCCCCTTTCTCTTCTTCTTCTAAAAGGGAAAGTGCAATTGCTCGATCAATATCTTCAGTCCCAAACTCAGACCATGCATCCTGAAGTCAAGTTCCGTCACACAAAAATGTTAGTGACAAATAAGAAGAAATAAGAAAACTTTCACAGGAAATGCAACAGAGTCTTCCATCTTCCAGTACTAAATGGGATTCATGAGACTTACATAAACACTGATGCTACAATGAAAAACAGAAACCCATCTAAACAACTTGACAGCATAAAATTTACTGGAAAAGTGAAATACAAATAACATCGACATTCCCGCTTACAGATACGGTGGATACGGTGGGAAGCTTACATTTTTTTAAAATAAAAAATCAGAATGTTGGTGACAAGTTAAATATGTATAACATAAGTAGTACCAAAAGACTGCTTGTTCGTCTACTAAATACCATCTCCTAAAATTTGGCCACCCTTTCTAGATCCTGGTAATCAGAGTGGATAAGTAGCGTTGCACTGGGTTCAGGGTCCAAACACCTCCGGCTCATTGAAATTACTCCTCATAAAACAATTGCAAGAACCAATCAATGGATCACCATACAAACATTTGAATGGATTATCAATTTCTGAAACATATATATAAAAAATCAATTTCTGGATTATCATTTGAATGATGATAATGATGATATGGAAATAAAGAATCATGACTGGCAAAGTACATAACATCGCTGTGCTTACTTACATCAGTAGTTATCAATCACGAATTTGAAGTTGTTTTTCTAGACCTATGTAAGGGTTTTCACATAAGTTTGTCTACGAGGAACAAACAAGTGGATAAGAGACAACACAACATACCCTGCTTTACAAAGTTTATGCAAGTAAGAATGTTCATTATCCATCATGGGGAAACTAATGATACACATTACTCATGTAAACTTAAAACATTGGATGATCAACATACTTATATATAATCAAAGACTACTGAAAATTCCTTAATCGAGATAGTGCATTCAAAACTTTGAAGGCTAAGTAGAAACTACACAGTTTTAGAGACTGCTTTCCAACAATGACCTGATTTAGCAGTTTGTAATGATTCCCACAATGCTATTATGGATGCCTCCGTGGTAAAGAAGTGAAAGTGATTCAGTTAGAATATAAGCTCCAAGTAAGCAGACCAGTTTTGTTCATCTTCCAGATGGATCAATCGCATGTCCTTTGATATCCATGTGCTAGCAATTTCCCTGTCACAAGCACATTTATATCAAACAAATTAGCACAGTCAGCATAAAGAATCAGAGTTTAACAAGATCAAAGTTTTAAAAGAGAACAACAAACTACTGCTTCAAAACCCCAAATTCATACACTCAACTTTAGAAAACAATGTTAAGCAAAGTTTATACCTTGGCAACTCTTGGTGACATGCTGAAACACATGCAGATAATGCGCAACTCTTGGTGGCATGCTATTTTCTCATGTTCTGACACAACTTGCCTTCAAGAGTTAATATACGTCAAATACAAGGTTAAGCACAAACACCCGAAAATGAAGACTGAGATGAAAAAGAAGTTACATATCAAGAAACAATCAGACTTGATTAGAAAATAGAAGAAGAGATGGAAAATTTATATCAATCAACATATCTCAACTCGAATAGTGAGTATTACGGAAAAATCAGTTCTGGTTATACATGAAATGTTCTATTAATGAAACTAATTTGATTTATGAGGTGTTACATGCAAAAGATATGAACCTGATCCTAATCAAGCAATAACAAACCAAAAAAAATTAAAAACAAGAGAATTGAAACCCACCCGACATAGAATTTCCACTCTTAGGTTTTACTCAAACCATAAAATTTGCTTGAATAAGGTATCCATTAATCTTTCTTATTGGTAAAAAAAAGAAAAAAAAAAGTAATAATTTTTCCATCTCAGACATATAAATCAAAATTTACAACGTGGGATTAACATAAAAGATGAAATTTTTATATGATAAAAAAGAAGATTAAAATCATCAAAATTGGATGGACAGGTTATCGCTAAGGTTGAATGGAAGAGGTCCATCAAAATTGTTGAATCCCAAGTCCAAAACCTTCAATTTCTTTAGTTATCCAATCGCGATAGGGATTATTCCAGAAAATGAGTTGTTCCGCAAAATTCTGCAAGAAAAAAGCTCAGTTAATGTCCTTGCGTACATGAGCTCATGTGGCACAACAGACAAGCCATCTATTAGGAAACTCATGTTTCAAATCAACTTATCAGCAAAATCAACATAATCATGCATTAACAATGAAATCAAGAATCCCTCATGAGTGATAAAATGATTAACTTGAAACTATAAAGTCTAACTGAAAATCTTATAAAATTATCTATGAATACCTTAAAGAAAAATTGACCATCAGAAAAGGTGTGTCTTGGTCAGATTTAGAACAACTCAAAGAAAAAAGATGAAAACATTAGGGTATCAAGGGATCATGAATACCTTAGGTGATGTAACGCTAAGGATGCTATGTGCTAACCCTAACAGAGTAGCAGTATCATCATTTGTTTAAAGAACAAATCGATAACACAACAGAAATTACCAATTCCATTGCAAGAAACAAGAAAGGAAGGTGGTTACCAAGTTCTGGAGCTGAAATTAATCTTCTTCTTTTCAGAGAAGGAGGAAAAACTATCCTTTCCATTGGAAGCTCCCAAAGCCGTTCCACACTAGCAACCAAGGCTGGCCTGAATACCACCAACTGGTAACAGGACAACAAACAAATAATATGAAAAGTAAATTTGCAAATAAAAAACTCAAATTGATGAAAGATAAACAAAGCAGAATTGAGGCAACAACTCAGAATCAAAGCAAGACTTCTTCATGGGGAAGAATGGAAAGAATCAATTCAATTTTACACCCATTTTTCACATCCCTCTCTCTAAATCATCTCTCAAAAATCAATTTCAAATCTGACCTTGATGGATTCAAATGTGCTTTACAGGATGATATTCACAACAATAGTAATAATGAAATCTAATTTTTAAAACTACTCAATATGAAAATTAGGGTTTGAGTTAGGATTTTCTTACCAGGTGCCGGAATTGAGTTTTCAGAACTTGAAGTCGCCATTATCGATGAAGAATCTCAGATTGAATGAAACGAGAAAGAAGAAGAAAGAAAAAGGAAAAGAGAAGAGAAGAAAGGCTGGTATATTTGACAGCAAGGACAACAATTGCACTTTTTTGTGAACATATCTGAATCTGATTTCAACCCAACATTTCCAATCATATCTGAACTCCAATTCTTACACTTCTCTCTCGTACCGACACCATTACAAAAATCAGAAAAAATATATTAGGTTAACATTGAAAAATTTAATTAAAAAAAATTAGGGAAAGAAAACATGAAGATAAAAACACAAAACAAAACGCCATAACCAACCCAGATTTTGATAAGAGAAAAAACCAAGAGAAGAGAGAGATGGGATTTGCCTGATTTTTTTGAGTAAGAAATCTTGAGATGGGATTTGCTTTTTTTGGTGAGAAATTTTCTTTAATTTATCCACTAACAGACCTACCAGATAGTACAGCTCACCCACTCTTCCAAAAAACAATTAAGAACTAAAACTAACCAAACCGTATGTTTGAGAATGTTTTATGATGAATAGCAGCAGTTTTTGATTAAAATTGTCACTATAGATGAAAATGAATTTAATTGACAAAAACTGTCATATATAGTTATATACTTTTATAACAGTTCTTATATAAAACTGTTGATATTGCTTAAAAATCGTAACAGTTTATAACTGTTATTGTACATCAATATACACTAACAGTTTTCTACAAAAACTGTCATGGTATAATTATTAAGTAATAATTAATAAACTGTCACAGTTTTGTACCATTATTAGTGTGAGTATTTATAAGAAACTGTCGTGTATATCTCGTAGCTTATTCTTTTGTGACAGGTATTTCTTGAACTGTCATGATTAAGAATTTTGAACTGTCACGGAAGCCCAAATTTTTACTAGTGTATGAAGATTCCAACTTAGTGGAAAAGGTCATTAATCAAAAGATGACAAGAATAATATCTTTAGATTTCCGGTGAAGAGGCCTACTTATTCTGAAGCAGAATATGACAAAACGTGGTATCTTTAGAGTCCTGGTGAGGACTCTGACTTATTTTTAAGCAGAATATGACAAGAAGTGGTATATTTGGAGTTCCAGTGAAGATTCTGACTTATTCTGAAACATAATATGACAAGAAGTGATATATTTAGAGATCCAGTGGGGATTCCTCGTATTGATGAGATATGCTTATTAATTTCTCATATTATCTACCATTTTAACCGAATGTTGATCAAGTTTAGACATTTTCACCCGTGATATATTAATCTTATCTAATATCGTTCGATCTCACTCAACTTCTGTGAATTTCATGATAATTTCACACCTTTTTAATAGATCCACAAGATGTGGTAAATCCCCAGAATCAACTATGAGTTGTTTGGATTTACTATTGAAGTAACAAATTTTGATTATATTTGTTCAATTTGACGCAATCGCCTCAATTCAAAAGGGTTATTTTCTAATTTCTTCAATTTCACTACAGTTTTAACTCACATTTGCCTAATTTGGATTTGCGTCAGTCTAATTTCTCCAATTTGACTTATTGTCTTCAATTTTAGTCGAATTCGTTTGAATTTATTCTCGTTTTTTTCTTCCACTAATCTAAAAATTTCACAACTATTTCCTCTAACTCCGCTCCAATTGGTCCAAATATTTCCTCTTCTATTTGTATTTCCATAATCTCATACATATTGGATATGTAGTGAGTTTTTGGGCTCAGATATGGGTGAATCGTATTTATGTGAGACAATGTGTCTCTTCTCAAGCTCATAAGTCAACCGTGGACGTTTTATGAGACTCTGAAGCGGCCTAGACTAGCGTATCCCTTAGGGATGTAAGTTAGGTATCGTGACTAGTTGCGCCTCTCCTGACCGGATTAAGTCTTTCTAATTTCGTGTTGTCAGTAAATTTTACCTAATTTCGGACGACCTCACTCAATTTCTCTAAGATTCTATCGCTTTCTCACGGGATAACCAATATCACATATGAAAAAACTATTAATTCACCGTACATAATTTAGAAAATTAACACGCGTTCACTATTTATAAACACGTTAAAAGTTTACAAATTTTTGGTCATATTGTAAAATTGGGAATAATGCTCACCCAAAAAGATCATCACCTAATTCACCCATAGTACAATCCGTATGATATTCATTTCGGACAATAGAAAACCATACCCTATGCATACATAAAACATCACATGGATCGCCACCTTATTATCAAAAAAAATCAATCTCAGCCACAAAACACCACATGTGGGACAACTATTAAAAATCTAAGGCTAAACTTCTAGGCGAGAATAGTAGCACTTTTATTGAAGCCAAGAAAATTTTAAATTTTGGCTCCCTATTTCCCTCCGATTGTTTTTCTTTTCCCTCCAAATTTTTCTATCTTTCTGATAAACAGGTATCTAGAAAAATCCGAATGCCCAATTCCTAAATATCACGCCCTAATTTATCTTCACCGCCTCTTTCCTTCTGCATCTCAAAAAAAGAGTCACTAAAGAATCCACCAAATCTTCACCACTAACACTAGTCCGAAAACCGTATTTATGAACAATTTCTCTCGAATCGATCTAACAGACTAACAGAAAGCCCGAATTGCCTTTATGAAAGGCAGAAAATTATTGGGTTTTGCTTGTCTATGATTTTCTTCATATAGGTCTTTGTTAGACTTTTACCTGATTTTGTTCTTTTCATTGCCATTGAAATCGAATGAATGTTCTTGTTACTGATTTGCTTAATTTTGTAAAAGAAATTATGTGCTACATTTTTATATGGTAGGCGTATTGTTCTTGATTGAATGTCGAATTTGTGATTTTAGTTGTTTTCCGATTATGGGTGGGAATTTATTTTTTTTGTTCGGCAAAGATTTATTTCTTTTTGTATTCTTGTTCTGATCATTAATACTTATATTGTGTTTTTGTTAGAACTTTCAATTAACTTTACTTAGTTAAATTTTATTCAGGAAAAATTCAGGCATACACAGTGTTTGTGATATTGCCTCTGCCAGAATTGACCCAAAAAGGAGAAGAAATAGACCCAATTTTAACAGATGACCACCACAGGAAAAAAGATTCCTAACATGACTTCTTGACCTTTAGACTGCTAATTCCTCATCACTTTCCTACACCTTGCATTCCTACGTTGCATCTTCCTCGAGATCAACCTTTTTGGCATTGTCACCAGCAGCTTCTTCTTGAACTCTTATATAATTATATTATTAATCTTTGAGACATGTCTGAATTCAATCACCCTGATAAAGGAGAAGCGTTGCACGGTAATTCCTTGCTCCCAAATTTGTATTTGTTTGTATTAACGATGTCAAATATTTTGTTATTGTGTTTGTGAAATTGCTGCTAGTATATATTATTCCAACTTATAAATTGATGTTAGTATGTGTTGTGCTAATTAAGCTACTGAAATATGATAGGAATCTGTATTCTAAACTTAAAGAAAGAAGCAGAGCCAGGGGAATCATGCTCATTAGATACCTTAAGAAGGAAATGGTGTCTCTAATTCATGTGGATGTTAGAAAACCGACTAAGTGATCTAAGTCATTGTTCAGTGTGAGAATTCAATCAATTCGATGGTTCTTTGACATGTTATTTGGATTGGTAGAATTGATTGTGTGGGTGTTTCAAGTATTGTAATTTTTTGTAGGGATCACCGGAATATGCTATCCTATATGAAGTCACCATTCAAAACATATCGTTGTGTATTAGGGAACTTCTTTTCCAATGAAAAATAGAGATTAACTTTATCTTCGTGGTCTTCTTCCTCTTAATGTTATGAGTTCTCAACAACAAATTGAAATATTCAGTAAGTAATTATTTGTTTTTCTGTGTATGAATTGTAGATTGTACATCTCTTTAGTGATAATGAAGTCTTGTTCTGTTATTCTTAAGTAGTTGTAGTGGTGGTGATAGTTAGTTATGGGATATTATTTGTTCTGTTAAAACTTCTAGTGTAGTTATAAATGCTTATTTGGATGTACTTACCTCTTGTACATGGTTGTGCAATCTCCTATTCAGTTGGCTTCCACTGCCATCGAGGATGACCTATCTCCCACCCATCTTATTCGATTGTGGTTGACATTGAACTTCTCGGTCTTCTTTTATGAGATAATGAAATCCCTGGAATTATATGCAGTTAACTCTTATTCATTTGCATAAAATAGTCTTTGATAGTATTAATTCTGAAGTTTATGTTCAAAATTTCCTAGTGATTGAGTTGTGGAATTATGTTTTATACAGGGCATTATTACCTTACAAAGCAAGCTTTTGATGAAGCTATAACAGAGCTGGATACCCTGAGCGAAGAATCTTATAAGGACAGTAATTTGATTATGCAACTTTTAAGAAACAACTTCACCTTGTGGACTTCTGATATTCCTGAAGATGGAGGTGAATGCACACATATACTGTTAAGTTGAATGTTATGGTTTTGCAGTCATTCAGTTGTCATATTGTTGGTCATCTCCAATTATCTATTACAGTATTTAACGCGTATTTGTTCTGTTATTTGTGCATTAATGCCTATACTCACTCTGTATTACGGTCGGTTTGATGTTTCGTTAACATCAACTGCATTTGTTGTTGTCGTTGCATTGCTTTTACAAAGAGGTAATCCTCGTTTTGTGCAGTTGAGTAATGCAATGTTCGGGTTATTTTATTGTGGTTATTTGCCTTGTTTCTGGGTTAAATTGAGATGTGGTTTGGCTGCTCCGGCTTTGAATTCGGGTATAGGAGCTATGTGGCCTATTTTACTTGGTGGTCGTGCTCATTGGACTGTGGGTTTAGTGGCAACCTTGATTTCCTTTAATAGTATTATTGCGGCGGATATGTATACTTTTCTTGGTGGAAAGACATTTGGACGTACACCACTTAATAATGTTAGTCCAAAGAAGACGTGGGAAGGGGCAATTGCAGGAATGAGTGGTTGTATAGCCACTGCGCTAATGTTATCAAAAGTTTTTTGCTGGCCAACATCTTTACTAAATGATGTTGCTTTTGGATTACTGAATTTTGTGGGGTCATTGTTTGGCGACCTTATCGAATCAATGATTAAGCGCGAGGCTGGTGTCAAAGACTCCAGATCCCTTATCCCTGGGCATGGTAGAATACTTGATAGAGTGGAAAGCTACATTTTCACTGGAGCTCTGGCATACTCATTTGTTAGAACCTTCTTACCCGCTTTATAGGGTTTGATCTGTACACTAATAAACTCGGAAAGATTGGACATGGATAATTCTATGGTTCTTCTTTTCTTGAATTGGGACAACATCGATGACAAGCGTATATGTATAATTTGAGGATAGAAGATGTGTAAATGAATGACAACAAAAAGATCTACATCGTGTATGCAGTAGGCTATGTTTTTCAAGAAGGGAGTTAGTCTAAAAATAAATTTAAAGCAAATAAATTTATTTAACAAGAAGGGAGTTATTCTAAAAATAAATTTAAAGAAGGGAGTTAGTCTTTATTTATTTAAATAATTCTATGCAGTAGGCACATACTCAGCTGCACAACCCAAATAGAAGCAATTTGAAGCGGTGATAAAAAGAAGACAAAGATAAACCAAAAGAACATAGGAATACAATTATTGAAGTGGAATTTGTGTTTAACAAACTTCTTGTTAATAAATGATAAATAATAAATTTAAATAAATAAAGACTAAGACAACAACTGCGATTAAGAACTACTAGTAATTCATTTTTTGGTTGCTATGAGTATGTGCCTCAAAGTAAAGATCTAAACGAGCACTTTTCTAGATGCTATAGATTACTTGAAAAAAGGATCTAGCGATCAAACACATATATCCATGGCTAAAAATTAGTTGACACCGCTTTATAGCAGCCAAACTATTCGGCAGTTGCAAGTTTTGTAGCTTAAACTCTTAAAGCGACTAAAATATTGGGCTCTTGCTAACATTTAGAGCAACCAATTCATTTTCTGTTGCTACGAGTCTGTGCCTCAAAGTGAATAGCTACATGATCACTTTTTTAGCTGTTAATATTACTTGAAAAAATGATCTAGCGATTATACACATTTTTCGTGGTTAAATATAAGTGGACACAGGCTTATAGCCGCCAAACTATCTGGCAGTTACAACTTTGGCTGCTTAAACCCTTAAAGCGACTAAAATTCTGTGCTCTTGCTAAGATTTTGGTCGCTTAAACCAGTTTTTCTTGCAGTGAATGCTTTGGAGTATGAAAAATTAGATTTAATATCATCGGCGGTATCGTTAATTCCTCTCCCACAGACATCAAAAGGACCCATGGATATTTGTCAAGATTTTGGAGTCTCTTTGCTTCTGAAGTTTCGAAAGCTTTGGCTCCTCATAGGAAGAATCAGTTTCTATGGGAATGAAAATTTGACAAAGATCTTAAAATAGGTTGGTAATGATGATATTATCACTATTAAAGGTGACGATGGTGGTGATATTGTTACTTTCATGTTTGAAATCCCTAGTAATTAAGTTTTATTTTTTTCTTCTTCTTTCTTTTTTCCTATCTGTGAAAACCCTAGAATCAAATTCTTTTTTTTTGTACGAATTAGGGTTTTTCATGTTGCTTCGGGAATTTTTTTTCTTGTTTTTCTACATTGGTAACTTTGTAGAGAGTTTGTAGCAATTTCGGTAGATTGTAGAGGAATTGTTGGAGTATTTGTCTCTATGGGTTTGTTAGTTAGTTAGTTTGTTTGATGTATATTGATTTTATAAATAAAATATCGATCAATAAGTCATGATAATATTGTTGATTTTGAAATGAAGTTGATAGACATCAATAACATCTTGGTATTCCAGATGTTGATATCAAGCTATTGCTGACTTGAGCACCATTAGAGATATAGGTAACCACCAGTCACTAACTTGTTTAATTTAATATCATAGATAAGCACTTTAGTGATCCCGATTTCTGAAATTATCTGTTGTGTTTTATTGGTTTTGGAAGCTGTAATCTTTGTGACAAAGGGTAATATTACTGTTACTGTATTTGGATCTCAAACTGAAGGAACCTAAATTTGAAGCAGCTTCAAGTCTATTAAATTACTTTGTATTAGCATATAACGAACTGTATATGGATCATGCGTATTTCCAAAAATCACATGCTAATGGTGCTTCGACGGCGTTAAGTATTTAATTTATACTTTTTTTAACATCACGAATCTTTTATATTTTTATTTTTTTTTAAATTAGAATATATTAAAAAACTAACTTAGGATATTAGAAAAACCTCTTATATCTGGAGTAGAGCCATCTAATGTTGAAGAGAATGTTTTCCTAGCATTAGATTTATCTACTTCTAAAACTTGTTCAATACGTTGAGGTGGAATTACTTCCCATTTAATGATGCAAAAAAAAAGTTTAGCCTTTTTTTGCTAGAATTTCAGCTGAGTTATTTGTCGTTCTTGGTACAAAATTAAAACCACAAAAGTTATAGCAAAGGCTAATGATTCTTCTAGTATCGTCCAGGATAGACTGACTATGTCATGATATCAGAGTTTGCTTTCCATTTAGGTAATCAAAAACTTGATTGCAGTCTCCTTCTATGCTGAAGTTGGAGATGTTTTTCTCTACTGCCCACTGTGCTGCTTGCCAAACTCCTATTGTCTTTGCTTCTTCAGGTTCGTCTGCTAAGGATGATCATGTTCTTTCTTTTTTGAATTTACATGCATCATCTTTAAGAATTAAATCAAAACCAGAAGGGTTATCTTTAGACGTCCAAGTTGCTCCGCATTGATTTTTAGTTGATCTTTTCCTGAAAATTTCCAATATATTCTTTGGATTTGTAATTTTTTGCTTTGGTTTCTTGTTATTGCTATTGTTACCTTTATCCCAGAAGAGAATGTGTCTTTGGATTACTAGAGTTGTTTGAGAGGGGGTGCTTTGTTTTCCTTGAAAAACTCGGTTACATCTCTCTTTCCAAATAAACCAGATTTTAGTCATTACTAGCTCTATGGAAATTATACTAGGTTTATCTATCCATGTAGAACAAATTTCTAAGAATGAAACGGAGCTATCAAATTGAACCTGAGTTGGATTAGGAGGGATTGCCCAAATGGCTAGAGCATAATTAAAATGAAAAAACAGATGTTCTAATATTTCATCCTCCTCACAACCAAAGGAACAACTAGGAGAAACATCAATATTAACACTGAATAGTTTGAAACTCGTAGAAACAACATTCTGTAAACACTTCCAAATAAAAAATTTGATTTTTTGAGAAACTTCTAATCTCCAGAAGTCTTTCCAAAAATTGTCAGACAAATTTAAATTGCTAGAGTTGATTCCCTTTTCATTTAATTTTTCATACATAGATTTGACTGTGAATTGTCCATTTTTTTGTCAAAAGTCATCTTAATTTGTCAGGATTAGGGCAGCAGGAATTAGCTGAAAAGACCCTTATCTTACGAATTCTTTCTGCAATTTGGGACGAGAACAAAGAGAATATCATTGAGGTTTTCCACTTTTTTGTAACTGGATCAATAATGTCAGCTACAAATGTTAAAAAGTTGTTGTTGTCATTAAGAAATTGACTTAGGTTGTTTTTTAGTCCTAATATCCATTTATCTTCCCATAAGTTAAAATCCTTACCATCTCCTACTTACAATATAGTATTTTGTTCTATGAGTTTTATTCCTTTGCTTATACATTTTCATGTCCAGGAACTAGCAGAAGAAGGTTTCACTCTTATGGGAGATTTTTTTCCTGAAGTAAGTTTGTTTGAGTTGAGATCCCCATAAAGAGTTAGGTTTTGTTATCAGTCTGCAAGCTAGCTTGGGTATCATTACAAGGTTAGTTTTATTGGAATCTCTAAAACCTAATCCCCCATTGTGAAGAGGTTTACTAAGGCAGGTCCAAGATTTAGGGTAGTAACCTTTTGAGTTAGTTTCTTTACCCCAACAAAAACCCCATTGTATAACATTAATTTTGGTAGTTATATTTTTAGGGATAACAAAGTAACCCATTTGGTAGGTAGGGACACTAGCCAAAACTGAATTGTTGAGAGTCATTTTGCTAGAATGGGGAAGAAATTTACTTTTCCAACCTTGAGTTTTATGTTCCATTTTTTCCACAATTGTTTCAAAAGTTTTTATTTTTGATCTATCTATGAATAAGGTGCACCTAGGTAAAAGTCTTTTAAATCTATTTTTTTGATTCAGGATTTTTGACATCATTCTTTGATGTCTAGGTTGAACTTTCTTACTAAAGAAGAGGCCTGATTTCTCAATGTTTATTAGTTGTCCTGAAGCTTTGCTAAATATCCCAATGGTTTTTAGGAGTTGCTTGAATTCTAGTAAATCAGCCATACCAAATAACAGGAAGTCATATGCAAAGAACAGATGAGAGATTGAGCTATTTTTAGGAGTAATTTTAACCCCATGAAGAATATTATCCTCTTCCTGTTTAAGAAGAAGCCTAGAAAAAATTTCCATGAGATAATGAAGAGATAAGGAGAAAGGGGATCTCCTTGTCTCAGACTTCTAGAGGACTAAAAGGACAATCCTGGGAACCATTTAGGAGAACAGCTAGGGATAAAGTAGTTATGCATTGTTTGATTAGGTTATAGAATGGATTACTAAAAGCAAAAGAAGATAAAGCAGATAAAAAAAAGTCCCACTTGACCCTTTCAAATGCCTTAGACATATCAATTTTGATTCCTAATCCTCCTGATTTAGCTTTTTTCTTTTCAAATGAATGGATTATTTCTTGAGCTATGATGATATTGTTAGATATTTGTCTTTTGGAAAGGAGAGCTGATTGAAAAGTTAAAACTATGTTGTCTAAAAAGGTTTGGTTCTATTGGCTAGAATTTTTATAATTATTTTATAAATTGTGTTGTAAATCCCTAGAGGTCTGAATTGACTTGGGTTTTTGGGATGTCTCAATTTAGGAATTAGGAACATAAAGGTTTTGTTTATCTCAGGGTGAAGAAGGCTAGTTTGGAAAAATTATTGAATGGTCAGAACTACTTGATGTTCTACTATATCCTATTTTGTTTGAAAAAACTAGTTGGGAAGCCATCAGGACCCGACGATTTATTTTATTTCATGTTTTTAAAAATCCTAAAATTTCCTTTATAGAGGGAATAATTAGAAGTTTAGAGTTTTCCTCCTCTGAGATCACAGATTGGATATTACTAAATATGAGTTCTTGATAAGATCTATCTATAGGGTCAGCAAAGAAGAGATTTTTATAGTAATCATTTAGAATAGAGTGTATTTCTTTCCTATCAAAAGTGGCCACAACATTGTAATTTTCCAGACATTCTATATTGTTCAATTTCCTTTTTCTGAGAGTAACAATATGAAAGTATTTGGTGTTTGGTGTTTTTCTCTCCCATATTGATTATGTTGTCTCTAGATTATTGTTTGGCAATTCCTTCTTGAGTTTCATAAAGTTTTTCCAGAGCTATCATCTTAGTTTGGATTTGTTTTTCCTTTCTAAAGATATTTGGGTTTGCATTTAGAAAATCAATTTGTCTTAGCACAGTTTTTATTTGTTTAGCAGGAAGACCAAAGACATTTTTTTCCATTTTAGAAGTTGAACACCTAAGTCATTAAGATTGAAAACAAGAGTGTCTGCAGGGTTATCTATTATTATGTCCCTCCAGTTCTGTTTAATGACTTGATTACAAGAATCTTATTTATGCCAGGTATCATAGTATTTAAAAGTCCAATTTAGATTTTCATAAGCGTTATCCAGAGATAAAGATATTTGGCAATGGTCGGAACCCACAACTACCAAGTGTTTAACAGAAGCATTGGGAAATTACAGATTCCAGTTAGTATTATCCACTGCTTTATCTAATCTTTCCTGAATATTAACAAAGTCTTTTCTATGGTTGTTCCATGTGAAATCTTGACCAGAAAATCCAAGGTCCATTAGACCTGCATTTTGGAGAATGTTATGATAATACTCACAATATTTCGAATTAAATGGCAAACCTCCTAATGTTTTTGATTGATTGAATATTATATTCATATCTCCTATTATGACCCAAGGCATTACATCTCTTCAAACTTGGTCTGCAATTTGGTCAATGTAATCTCAAGCTATATTCCTATTAGAGGGATAAGGGATACCATAAAAACAAGTAAGGATCAATTTCTTATATTCAAAATTGGTTCATACTATAATATAATCATATTAATACTCTACTGAACAATGTCAAAATGAAAGCCATCTAACCAAGCAATTGTTGATCCTCCAGCTAGACCAATAAGATCTACTATAAGGGAATTTGGGTAGTAATATAAGAGAGATTTAACTAGATATTTTTGAGATTTAGTTTCAAAGAGGAATAAGATTTCAAGTTTTTTATGATCAATTAGGTGATTTAAGTGATTTTGAGTAAAAGGATTCCCACACCCTTGAACATTCAAAGCTATTAATTAAATTTCTATGGTTATTTAAGGGACCTAAAATTAAAATGAGTTTAAAAGTAACTAGAGTCAAAAATTCTCCTAAGAAGCTACTATGAAAACAAGATATTATAATTCAGAAAATAAAATGCAAGGAAATAGATAACAAGGAATTAAGGGGCTAGTGTTAACAATCAAATAAATTAAAAGAGATTAGAAGAATAAGATAGGAACTTGTGTCTCATCTTGTTTCTTTGAGGAGGGGGTAAGGGAAAATGAAATTGGTAAGTAAAGTTACGGCTTCATTTGTTGTTCTTTCGTGCTAGATCCATACTGGTCAATTTTGATGAATTCTTCTTTAGGAGAAATGGATTGGTTGCATTTGCCTGAATGCGGTGAGGATGAAAAAACTAGAATTGAAAAACGAAATGCAGGTTCAGTGCCATTTGTGGCAGAATTAGAAAGACAAGCAAAAGGACCAGAAGGAGAAGAAGAAGAAATGGGAGAATCGAAGGAATACCTAGCATTTTCAAAAGACAAGAAGGGTAATCTTCTACTCTATGTAGTTAATATCGGTCGTACCGGCCGATAATATCGAAATTTATCGTTTATCGGCCTTTAACCTAGACGATAAGCAAAATATTAGCGATATATGAATATTTCGATTATATCGGCCGTATCGGACTGATATATCGGCCACAGTATCGGTCGATATATCGGTGAGGATACAAATGTATTTATTAACATTTTGTTTTCTTTTAAATAAAAAATCTTCCCATACAAATTCTATGTTTGTGGATGTTAGGTTATCGAGTGAAACTAGTTTAATGATATTTTTACATTATAAATGTCTTTCATTAAAGCTTTGAGTAACATAATGCACATCTACCTATAAATTATAAAATTACAAAGTTAATTATATATCGCCGATATAATCATTTGTCTAGGTGTATCGTACCTCGCCGATACGATACCGATACATGATATTAACTACTTTACTTCTACCCTGAATAGGAGAAGAACCGGATCTAGGCTGAGAAGGGTTATGGATATCCTAGAGCAAAGCCGGGTCTGGAACAGAACCAGAATCGGTGAATCGGTGAGTCTCACCGACCTGGATAAAGAAATGATGGTTATCATGACTAGGTTTCTACAGGTGAAATATTAAGGGGAGTAAAGTTATCAAAATGATTGAAAGGGAACAATCTTTTTCCTGACACTGTTTCATTTCCTAGGGGCATATCCGCATCTGAAGAATATGCTAGTGAAGACCCTGAATTGATAACAGTGTTATCTTACAATGTAGGATATACATGGGAAACATTAGTTTCAAAAAGACTATGAAATATTTCTTTAACCCCTTCAGTACTCATAAAATTCTCGACTGAATTCTAGTTTCCTTTATAATCCACATTGTCCTTAGGATTCCAGATTTAAACCTGAACATCATTCAAAAAATACAAATCATCTCCTGGGAAAGGGAAATCCACTGAAATATCATAAATATCTTTTAAGACTCTATGTTGTCTGGTAGTACATACTTCCTCTTTGTGACCAAATCTTAGATCTGAACAAAATTACGATGGAAGGTTCAGATAGTTGATATAAATTTCTGTTACAGGATATAAACCCACTTTCACCAACAACCTGTCAATCAACGGCTTTTCAATGTTTACCCACAATACCACCTTGGGTCTGAAGTCAGATATGGATGAATCACTACCAGTACAAACTCTAGATACTCTTCCAAGCTTACTAGTTATTAATCCTATCATTTCTTGGCTTTTATGCTCATGTTTGGTATTTAGAAGAGAGGCCAAGATTAGGGTTTCTTTAACTAAATCAGTAGATATTTACATTCCAGGATATGCATTAGTGATGGGATTTTAGATTACCCTCTATAAATAACCGCAATCGCACAGCGTCTAACTAGTAGACATCGGCAAATACGGGTCGAACCCACAGAGAGTGGGGAAATACTGCAATTAATATCTCAATTAAACTAATCAGAATAATATTTTGGGATTTTTATATTAATTAATAAATAATAAAATAAACTAAACTAATAAAAATAAATCTAATGGGAGAGTCGGTAACCAGGGTTTTCTGTATCCACCACTATTTCTATTTAATTAATGAAGTGAAACATAACTCATTAATATTTAGAGTCGCAAATATCACTGGGACGCCCTAAACATGGTGCATCAAAAATCCCTAGTCTCAAGCATACACCATAAAATTGCGTTAGCGAGAAAATTATACGAAACTAATTATAGATCCACAAATAATACCTGGCTATTCTAAGCATACCCCATCAAAGGATTTAACCTAAGCATGAAATATCAAATAAGTAGACAAATATATTTAGAATAAAAATTGTATACCAGAAACATGGAACAT
Organism: Papaver californicum; assembly: GCA_023531435.1. Lineage (NCBI taxonomy): Eukaryota > Viridiplantae > Streptophyta > Magnoliopsida > Ranunculales > Papaveraceae > Papaver > Papaver californicum. The sequence goes on from JAJJMC010019771.1 coordinate 2,228,777, forward strand.
CAAAACCCTTAGGCCAAGCATATACCATAAACGACATCACAATTGTTTAATAAAATTCATTAAATCAAAATCATAATGGTCTATATCGAATATTTTATTTAATTGATCTAAAACTGTAAGTGGTTTCAACATCAAACCCTAGTTACAAATTTCAGCAAGACATGGAGTTGGATTTCTTAAAACCCATAAAAATAATTAAAGAGAAGAGTAGAAAGGATTAAACCAAATAGCCGATATAACTATTTTCTCTCTATCCAGAAGCTCTTGTACACAAACTCCTGTACGCGCCTTCTAAAACAGATGAAAGAGAGAAACCTCGCAGAGCTCTTCGCCGAAAAGAGGTTCCCCCCAAAACCGAACTCCCCTCCGTCAGTCTTTTCTTTTTTTTTCTTTTTATGCCTACTAGGTATAGCTTCTCCTCTTACCTGAATTCGCTCCACCTGCACGTGTTGGTGGACCCACCAACCTTCTCCATCACCGAGCCTCCAATCTCCAATCACCTAGCCCAATCCAACTCTGTACCCTATCTAGCCTTTCTACCCTAGTTTTAATTCACGTGAAGCTTGTACTTTCATCACCCATACGTCCAAAACAAAGTACTCTTCTTTGTCTCTTTTCTAGCCCCTATCATAGGCTCCACTGATGACAAGCCGTACTCCTCTTCTTTTCTTCAACCGAATTAAACACTAGCCAGAGAAGGACGCCTAGCATATAGTAGCCATCTCGTGTGTACAGCCTAGAGTCAACGTCCCAATCATAGCCTGCCTTCTTCTCTTCTTACTTTCTGTGTCAGACCACAACAGCATGTACCTTCTACCTTTCAATGTTTTCTCACATCAATTTCCATAAAACCCAAAGCAGCCGAGCTCCATCTGCCATAGTCTCCAAATGACCGAACTCCAATGCATGCGATGTCCAACACAAATCAAGTTAATGCCTTCTTTACAAGAGTAATGTCTATTCAGCCATGTTTTACAATTAGCTTTAGGATTTAACTGTTCCACCTAAAATAATATTAAAATAATAGTATTAGCATAAATTGAGTACTAGTAAATATTAATTAGAAGGTAAATATATATAAATTATGCATGTATCAATTAGTAGCATCCAAAACATTGTCATAAGGGTACCAGGGTCCATTAGAGGTAACCCAGAGAAAATCATCAAAAGATTGAAAGGAAATGATGAAAAGGTTTAGGACCCCAAAGGTAAGAAATAACTCCTCTGATCTCCCATGGCTTGAACATAGTGATTGAAAAAACTCTTGCTAATATGTTATAATTTTTATCCCAAAATCTCTAATAAATTCAAGAGTAGTAGGGAGAATACCTACATGAATGTGATTAGCAAAACGTTGAGCTAAAGATAATCCACTAAGGTGTTTGTATAGGTTATCTTCACTGGACATATTAACCGAAATAAGAAATGCAACAGAAGAGACTAGAGAGAATACAAAGAGAATGGAATGAGATGAATGCATGAGTTCTTGGGTTTGAACAGTTTAAATTGAAAATTAAACTAAACAAAGACACATGAGTCCAAGAGAACCAGTGAATGAAAGGTAACACTCAACACTGAGAGGCTTAACAAGAGGCAGGATGAAGCTCCAATGAGCAATAGACAAAAAGAAAAAAGGGAGATTTATCCAGTTAAGACAAAAGATTAATCAGAAAGTATGAGGTCAAACAATGAGTTATCCTGGTACAAACTAAGGACAATACTACAAATTGGGATAATAAATCAATACACTATATATCTTTTGAATTTAAGCAAGAGCCAAAACTAACAAATATATATCATATAGTCAAAACCAGAGTCAAAATCTAAAAGGAAAAGAATAAGGCATCAGGTCCCCAAAGGAGAACGAAAAGGATTTAGGATAACAATTAGCTATAAGAGAAGAAATCCCCAACCGAAAATTTAAGAAGTAAAATAGCAGGTAAAATGCAATAATTCTGGCAGGTAAATGAAAAGACCATTATAAATTATTAGAGGCACTAATATGGAGAAGCGGGGACACTTAATGAGGAGGTGAAGAGAGTAAATGTAGTAGTTGAAGAGAAAAATAAGGCTTATAAAAACTAAAAAGAAGGTTAAAATCAAGTTCATTCTAATCAAACATAGCAAGGATAATAGAAAAAAAATGAGAAGAGAAGATGGCCTACAATCACTTACAAGTTCCAAAAGATGATGTTGTTTCTTCAACCCAAGGGATTCACTGCAGAGAAGGGAAACTTCACCAGATTCATTACTATATGTGCTCTGAATGTGGAGTGGAAGATTTCATGCATCCCAAACAAGGTAAAATGCTTGTATTTTACAATTTATCTCCAGAGAAAAGGATCAGAGTTAAGCTAGAAGGGCCAGGGCCTGTTGAAATTCCGATATTAAGAGAGGAAATGCCTCCCGGATTTGACTATGCTTATGTTGATGTTCTCATAGAACAATATCTTCAGAGAAGGGCTCCATAGATGGTGTTAGGGAAAGTTACTAAAGGGTCAAGTCTCACAGTAATCGGCCGATAGAAATTTAGTTTTATGGTTTTGTGTTATTTTTTCTATATGTCTTTTATATAAAATAGATTGTGGAATCTAAATTTTCTTGTTTTAAATTTCAAAGGTATTATGGAATTATTCAGTATAGATTAATGTTATCATAAGATAAAAGAATCGGAAGCTGTCGTTACTCAATCTAAAAAGCAAACTAAGAAAATAAAGAATAGTGGAATCGATTACATTTCATAAGAAAAAAGAGGAATTTGAAAAGATAAACAAGAAAACCAGAAAGAAAGAATAGATTAGAAGATCAATCATCAGAGAAATAGGCTATAACCCAAAGAAAAAACCAAAAATTATTTCCAAGAAAACGAGCCAGAGATAGGTGAGCTTTAATGAAACAGACGATAGATACTAAAAAGGAAGGTTTAATTAGACTTTGGTACCTGGGTTTTGACCAGATTTAGTGTTTTTACTTACATTTGTCCAATGTTAGTGTTTAGTACCTGGAATCACTGTTCACCCATATAAGACAAAAACAGATTAGGAAGGAAGTTCACGGGAGAACAATGATTCCAGGTACTAAACATTAATGTTGGACAAATGTAAGTAAAAACACTAAATTTGGTCAAAACCCAGGTACCAAAGTTTAATTAATCCTAAAAGGAAAGAACAAAATTGAATGAAGGGGTTACCATTGAAGACCACACCTGATTGTGGGTGAAAGATAGTTTGAACTCGAGGAGGATTGTTTACAGAAGGGAATTCGACTCGGTGATGAATCGTGATCATGATTGATCATGGTACTTGAGGATGACTATTTCTCGATCTCGAATGAATCAGTGGGTTAGTGAAGGTGTTAGAAGACATGGGTTGTGGATGAAATATAGTTCTAGATGAATGAAACTGTTGATAATGAAACTCTAGTTTAATTGTGGTAATATGATGATCTCGGTGATGATTTTTGCTGGTTTGAACCCGAGAGAAATAGAAGAAAAGATGATGTGAATCAAGTCAGCGACAACGATGATGATAGTGAGTCTGTGGCAGAGAAGATATTAGCCGCCACTGACGTGGCCAAGCCAGTGATGGATGGTTTGCTTGGATGGAGTTGCTTCTGTGAGGTATTGAGCTTGATCATTGATGGTGGGTTTTTAAACGCCAGTTCGATTGGCAGTGGAGAGTTATTGGACAAGATAGTTTGAGGTTATGGTGGAGTAATATATACATATATATATATATATATATATATATATATATATATATATATATATATATATATATATATAGAGAGAGAGAGAGAGAGAGATTTCACATAGAGAAGATGAAAGTCGATTGGCGGAGTTAATGGTAGAAATTGTGATGGCAGTTACAGAGTAGTTGGTGAAACTCACGTTTCTGGTAGTATATGGAGGATCGATGGAGGAGCAGCAGCATCGAGCATATGATGGAGTTGTTGAGATTTATGGTAGTTGATATAAGCTCATGATGGTGACGTTGTTGGTAGAGAGGAGCTCGAGTGAGAGATGTGAGCTTGAGTTTAAAACCAAACTCAGATGAAAATAGTTTTCTCGATGGGTGAGCCATCGAGAAACTGGCAGGAGAAAGAAGAAAATTCAGAAGAAATTTTTTTTCTCGATGGCCTGAGCCATCGAGAAGCTGGGAACAAATTTATCAAGGAAGCTACAAGTTGGGTTTGAAGATAGGTTGTCAGTTACGTATAACTGACAAGATAAAAACTGTTACTTTACAGTTTTATGGCCCATTTGGCTGCGCTAAGACTTATTTCTCACGGCTAAGGCCTGGACGTGTACCATTTTTGGCATATTTTGATATTTCGGGAAAAACCTATTTCTACCGGGATTCGAGCACGTGTACTTCTACAATTTGGGTACCTATATAAAAGACACTTCTAATACATTTTGAGATACTTTGGGGACCTAGATTTTACATAGAGAAGGGAGAAGAGAGATTAGTTCTATTTTCTAAGGTTTACCTATTCATCGGGAAACCAAGCTATTTCTTTTTCTTTCTTTATCATGATTAGGTAATTTTGTTTTATTGGTTAGGGATGTAACAAGTAAATCAATCTGGCGGGTTGGTTTCAATGTTAATGATATCTTTTATCGATTATGTTCTACTATTTATATTTTATTTATGATTAAAGACTTGTTCGTTTAAGTTGCAAATTGAATGGTCATGTGTTCTCATCTAAAGCTAAACTAGGTTTTGGAGATACGGAATAGTCGATGGACACGGTTACAAGTAACATGATGTTATTACTGATTGTATTCAGAACCTTCATATAATTGCATGTAGAAGTTTAACCTGGGTTAAATCCGTATGGCTCTTGTGCCGGATTTCTTAGAATAACCTCAACTCACGAAGACTTTTGCTTCTATTGGGTTAAACTTGAGTTGCTCTTGCGCCAAGTTATTCATTAGGAAGGATTCAAAGAGTGGCTATTGCGTCTTTGATGATACATAGAGTTTTGCCGGAGTAGACTTGCAATAGGATGCTCTAGGGTTATTGATATGAGAAGTATTGAATGTTAACTCGAATCGATTGACGAGCAGGTTTGGTGATGGAAGATGAAACCTCTAACCAGTATTTTCTCACCTGATCTCAACCTTTATTTAATTTACTTTTGTTTTATTTTATTAGTATAATTTAGATTAGTAATTCTACAACCCCCTCTCCCCTTGTTACATAAGAAGTTGAAAAAAAACAAAAATTACATAGCTACTCGTGGGAACGATCCTTACTACTGCTATACTATTTATTAGTATTAGTGGGAAATATCTGAATTAATTTGTTGCGCAAACGACACGCATCATTTGTTGTATTTTTTTACTATTGAAGGTGGTGGTGGCACTAAAGTGGTTTGTTTCGGTTGAAAATGTAGGTCGTGGTGTTGGTTATGCAAATAAAATTTTATATGGAACGGATGGTAATATGATTTTTCTTATCTTATTTTAAGCCATGATGCAACCAGTTTCATCCTAGCTATTATTTGAATATTTTTTTCTATCTTAGTAAGTCAGGATGTAACTAGTTTTATTCTAGCTATTCTTTTTTCGAAAAGAAAAACTTTTGAATTTACAATAAATAAAGGATCTTATTTGATAGATCATCTAAAACTCTTTCCAAAAATATAAGATATATATTTTAAAGTTATGAATCTTTGTTGTGATTTACTTTTATTGGAGTCAAAAAATGATTAGAGAAAAAAGAAAAAGACATAATTGTATAGGATTGTTGGTGTCATTTCACCCATCCCTAATATTAACTGTCCACTAAAACCTTATTTTAAAGATATTTGGGCAATAAACTCATTTTTTCTTAAGGAAATCGGTATCTAAGATTGTTTTGTTTTATTGATGCAAAGGTAAAAAGTTTATTAATTAGGAGTATCATACAAAATAGAAGTTAAATAGTTACGATAATCTCCTAACCAACTGGCATAAACATTTTTTTTTACGAACATATCTAGCTAAAGTATTTGCACAGTTATTAGGACAACCACTATGGTTAAGCGTTTTTCTCAGGTATTACTTGAATATAACTAAGCCAAAAGCAATAAAAAAAAGCAACTGCTATGGAAGGGTCCTATTTCTTTAACTTATATAAACGGAAATTGAGTTTCCGTCAAAACAGTAGAATACGAATACTAAGTTTCAATCAAGTTTTTTTTCTATCCAAAATTTTTTAGTCAAAATTTTATTGGTTTTTCGTACTTGGATTTTGTTTAACATTAGGGTTTGGTCGAACTTTTAACTAATTTAGAGTTTGGTACCTGAAAAAAACGTTGATCGGCGTTGACTATGTTTAGTTTTTCTTCTTTTTTTTGACATTCTGAATTTACCCTTAGATCCAAGGGCCCTTAGAAAACCATTAACCAACGGCCATTCTTTTAGGAATTTCATCGAACACCTCATGTGCAAATCTCTTGTAGTAATTAGGCATGTCTTGATGGTGTTATAGCAACCATTCACTCCTTCCCTGCAACATTTTTTTCAACATTTCAAGCATTCAATCAACACATTAAACAATCACCAACAATCGCGTCCATTCTTTCCCTGATCCTGTTTGATTCACGGCCACAGCAAACACCATCATGGAAACGACAATTCTTTCCTCTTTCTTCTTGATTCTCAGCACCATCTCAGATTCAGCTTATCACCAAAAACAGTTAAACCCATTGCTCATTATTATTCTCAGCTTCTGAATCAAGCTCTAATTCTATAACAACCCATCAAATCCATGGGTTGATGGGCAACATTCCAAACAAATCGGCGTTCTGATGTTGGTGTTCTGATGTTGTAAAATCAAATCGGCTGCGAAGCCAACATTCCAAACAAATCAACCAAGAAATAAGAAGAGAGTGGCAGCAACGAACAACTCCATTCGTTCACTCAAATCCATGTTTCTCTTCTCTGGCAACTCTCATTATCCGAACACTCTCCCATCTGTTCTAGTCTTGCTCCAACATCAAACCCAAATTACAGCATTCTCTGTTCTTAGTTTGTTCTTCTCGCTGGCAGTATTAACTCCATTACAACAGCTCCATTCAACCTCAACAATTTCACGACAGTGAAACTTCTCTACTTTGTTTCTCGTCCGTTAGTTCACTATCATTTTCTTTGCTTATTAAACAATTCCTGAATCATAAAAAATTACAGACCATAGTTACATGATAGCACATAAAAATCCCCAAATTTGACAAACCCTAAAATTCAATTATTCATGTTTCAAAACCAAATTCAACTGAACCATATGAGATAGACTGAATTAGAGAATGGGTTCTCAAAGTGGCTGGATAGAGAACTCGGATTTGAGATGTAGAGGATGAAATCAGACTCTATAGTTTTAGGGTTTTGGATGTAGATTGAACCTTTCCATCAGTGCTATCGAGTTTTGGGTTCTGATTTTGGATCAAAGAACAGAAACAGATAAGGAAATTGGTCGAGTTTTGGGTTTCTGCCATGGTTTTGTAGAAGAAGAAGATGGGTTCGTGGAACAGATAAGGAAAAGAGAAGACGATGTTGAGATGGGCGCTGAAGAAGAAGATGGGTTCGTGGGTTTACTCTGATAATTATGTAAATATTAGTAAAATAAAAGGTATGATAATAAAATTGATTAATAATTACATTTTATATAATGATTTGTTATTGGATAAAGAAGAATTAAGAGAAAAATTAGGAGATATGATAGGGAATAAAGAAATTTGGGTAAATAAAAGAGTTAAAAAGGAATATTAGGAATAGAAGTAGGGGAAAAGCGGAAATTAAGTTATAATTGAGATGGAAACTTAATTTGTGTCAACATACGGAAACTGATTTCTTAGCCGGAAGGATGATCATATACATGTGCTTTGCTAGTTAAGCTATAACTTTTAGCCACATTATAGCTAATAAATGAGCCATAGTGGTTGTCCTTAGCTATAATTTGGTTAAAACTAAGCTAAAAGCACCACCATAGTGTTTGGCCTTATCAAGTCTATTTGCGTGCAAACAACTCTAATTTTTAAATAAAATTAAAAAGTAACTTATATCTTCCACGATTCCTCGAAAGTCCTATTGAACATCAGATCTCTTGCTTTAGATCGACTGAACTAAGCTTAGATAGTATTTCTTAAAAATTGCACACTTAAATCCAAGAGAAAGAGACCAAGAAACAACCTCCAAAATAGCTAAGCACTCCAAGTGTTTAGGTCCCCATGCATCAGTGTAGCTTTCGCGTTTAGATCCTAAGTAAGTACCAACGAAGTTACGAATTAGTAGTCCATATCTACCCGTTTTGGTTTCGTAATAGAAGGATGCATCACACACTACACCAAATTTAGGGTTTAGTATCAGTTATGTACCGTTACAAAACTAGGTTGCAACGGCAATCAACCTATACGAAACACCCTGTTACAGTTTTTTCGACGTAGCGGCTGAGTCACACAGCTTTCAACCGTTACAAAGTTTTTAATTTGCAACTACTCTCAGCCGTTACGAATTTTTTTATAAACACAAATTAATAATTCTGAAACCGGATATCCTTAATCTAAACCAGATATCTTCGTTCTGGTACTAAAATTTGCAACAGAAATCAGTCGTTGCGAAATTGTTGCAACAATAAAAAAAGTTGGCCAGTCTTTGCTGACCTGATCAAAATTCAGTTTCCCTGTTACCCAATTCCCACTGCAAGTACCCATATTTATTCCAGTTATCTCAGATTCACTGAAATCTTACAATTGTTCTTAAGAAAAATAAACATCTAAACTACACAAACAATTCCAAGAAAATTTTCTTTGGCAAAAAATGCTACAAAGGTTTAACTAAGTTTACAACTGTGCTTCTATTTCAAAACAATTAAAGGGTATGTGATAGGAAACGTTTCCTAAGTTCTTCGGTTCTAAAGAATGAGAAGTTACTACATAAATAAATAAATCTCAAAAGACACATACCTACCCATATGAACAGTGAGTTTCATACGTACAAATAAGGTATACTTGTTAACTTCCACAAGCCAAACACTCATCTAGGGAGCGTCCACAATGGGACGATCAAAACACGGAATAAAGATCAAATATGGTCTTTGGTCCGGAAAAGTGAGGTGCAGCGGCGCGAGTAACTTTGGTCTTTAGTCCAGATTTTCGACTGTAGCAGGGGGAATTTGGGTTTTAATCCGGACTAAACTTGGTTTAGTCGGGCGGTATCGTAGTCTTCTGCATGATGCTAAGCGGTATCGTAGTGAACCGCCTGGAATCAAGCGGCATTCTAGCATAACGCTTAGAAACACGGGCAATAACCCAGACTCCGCCTAATCACGCGCTAACCTAGGACTTCGCCTGGCGGAGCGAGCTTCTGGGATAACGCCCACCAACAAGCGTAATCCTAGGATACCGTCCAGTTGGAGCGTAATCCTAGGATACCGCCTATACCTAAACGTTTTGCTAGGACACCGCTCGGTTAATACCAGTTAGTATTAGTGAAGTAACCATTGTGTGGAGCGGCATGCTAAGGCTACGCTTGAATTTGTAATTAGATTAAGCGTAAACTTTGTAATTCTACATGCCATGAGTTACTAATTAAATATTTCAAACTAATTAAACTTTAATCTAACTAATTAAACTAATGAATAAACTAATCAAACTTTAATCTAAAGTTAATGAAGTTAAACAAAGAAGTTAATCTAAACTTTAATCTAATTAAACAGACTAAGGCGGGATGCTAGGAGTTAGGGATGTCAATCCCAATCCGATATCCAATAGCCGTTTTTGAAAATCCGGGATCCTATAGGATATATCTGATATAGCGGATATCGGATGCCGGAAGCAGATATTCTATCGGATATTTACGTGTTAACGTAACGTAACCGGCTAAGCCAGTATCCGCCGGATATTATCCGATACCGATAACTAATGTAAGTAAAGACTAAAGAGTAAAGACTTCCACCCCTCTTCTTCGTTCACTTCTCTTAGTTCTCTAGCTCCCCCTCTTCTTCACTTCAGTGAACAAACTTTCTTTGGATAAAATCATCTCTCTCGGATCTTCACCACCATCTCTCTCAACGGCACCACTTCATCACCACCACCTTCTTCTTCCTCTATCGTCACAACCTACAACAGAAGTACAGAAGCAGCAAAAGAAACCTTACCATCAAATCAAAAACTGTATAATAGGTACGTAACTATATGACATTCTCTCTTTATTCTTCTTTGAATCTTTGATTATGATGTTATGTTTTAGAATGATACAAAATTGAAACTAGGGTTTTATGAAATCAAAAATATTTGGGTTTTTTTTTGGGAAATTAGGGTTAATCAAAATATTTGTTTTTTTTTGTAATTAGGGTTCTTAGTTTGTCATTTGTTTTAGTGTTATGATTTGATGAATTGGGTTGAACCCCAACAGATGTTCAATTGAAAGGAATTACTAATTTAGATATTAATGGGTTCTCAGGATTGAAACAAAGCTACTGACCCAATGTATTACCCTGTCCATGTACGCATTTGTCGTATCAATTGGTCACCTTCCTCTTTAACAATTCTAAAAGCATAACACCACAGGAAAAAAATATCAGATTTCTCTGTTAGATTGCCACTGTGCTAACTATTCCGGAGCCAAAGACCTGTATTTAAAAGAAGAAAAAACAAAGTTTTTTGCATTAATAACTTTAATGCGAAATATATTCAGGACTAAATGATGCGAGAAAATGAATTAAGCCCCAATGATACGTGTCAAGATATGAGTATAGTTATCTTGAGACAACTTCGATAACTTTGGGATCTTCCAAAATGGCGTTTATGTCTAAGTTACCTGTAAACACACTGGAACCTAAAATCCTTCTTTCTTGTTTTACTTTTATGATGAATGATATTGTCTAGTTTTTTTACTATCATTTTTAGCTGTAACTTGTCTTATTGAGTTTGATCTTTGGATACTTTTTTTTGTTTTTTTATACATTCTAGGTTATATAATCTCCATTTGCAATTGTTCTTAGAACTAAAGCTTCACAATAGTTTCTTTTCTTTTTCTGGTCAATAGCTTTCTTAAAAGTGAGTTGAAATTCATTTCTCAGTGATGGATAGTTAATGTTTTATCTGTACAAGTTAAAGACTTTCAAGTGTTTGAGTATTTAACTGAGTGAGGGTTCGTGTTCTTTAATTGCTGAAATGAACAACTGGCTAGACATATAATCCTTGGGCCGGCTTACGAAATACAAGTTTGTCACATGTAATTAGATACACATTCTTATGCGTTCTTTATTTTGTATTGTAGGTGGTGACATTACAAGGAAGAAGAAGTTGCTGAAGAAACAGGTAGCCCACTTGACCATTTCTCATGTTAGTTTAAGTGTGCATTGTTTCTTGTTTTATTTCCATGTATTTTTGTATTTTTACTTGAAAATACGAATGTTGGAGACGGACACATAAATTACTTCTTAGAATCTCATCTACTGACATTGAAAGAAATTTAATTATGGATGATTGTATTTCATAAGTTAGTTCGAAACATTACGGATGATTTTTTTTTTTCTGACAACATTAACTGCAGTATGTTGTCTGCGAAACTGGTACTATTGGGTAGGGATTTAGGCGACCTTTTCTTGATGGAAAATGTTCATATATGTCTATTCTATAATTGGTTTAAAGGGATTGGTATTTCTACCCATCACTTAGGATATATGGTCTTCGCCGTCCAGCACCTTAGATCCGAAAACTGTAGGAACACAGTTCTTTACACTTTTTACACACACGTTTGACAGACCAAATGATCTTGGAATTTGGATTTTTCAATTGAAAATGAAAGATGTGTCTTTCTAGTTTCTAAATTGGGGTCAAACATCAAATTCGGACTTCTAGCGAAGTCTGTAGAGCCTCGCCAAGGAAGGTTATCAGAGACATGTTTTTATGACTTTTTGTTCAATGTTTTTGCTGTGTATTACTTTCCATCCCTTATATTTTGTTACTTTTGTTTCTTCTATATTGCAGGCGACAGGATTTATCTCAATGAGTCAATAACAATGCTAGTACAAATTTCAGCTTCTTTATGTTTTCTTTTGCTGCAAGAACAATAAAACATGTAATTTATAAACTGTGATCATTTGTGTGTGTTTGAATTGAATTGTGAACTGGAAATGCTTAAATAAACTGAAAAATTTAAGTGAAAAAACAGGTGTTAAGATTTATATCAGCTATCGGATATTTATCGGATAATATCTGATATCCGATAAGCTTATCGAAACGGAATCGAATACGAAGCTTAAGATTCTGTTCCGGATATCGGAACCGGCTGAGCCAATATCCGTTTCGATAGCATCCGTTGACAGCCCTACTAGGAGTTCGTTTGGATTTCTAGGCGGGATGCTAGGGCACCGTCCGTGTTTTTCCGTACACACTTCCCTTACACATGTACACAATCGACCAGGCGTGATGCTAGGACACCGCCCCATCAGGCGATTCTCTAGTGCTCCGCCCGTCTCTTGGGCGTGGTCCTAGGAGACTGACCACCATCAGGCGTTATCCTTCAATTCCGCCCACATCGAGCGTTACGTTAGGAGTCCATCTGGCACAAGCGTTACGCTAGGATTACGCACGTCTCAACAAGCGGTACGCTGTGACACCGCCCAACACCAGGCGTTACATTAGAACACCGCCCGACCATTTACGGCTAATCTAGGGCCGGATCAAAGACTAAAAATTATAATCTTTGGTCTTTTGGGATACTCGTCCCACTGTGGAGGCCCTAAAGAGCATATCACTTGTGCAGCAACAGCCATCTTAACATCATCATCTTCCATCTTCACTGCCTTTGACTTCCCCTCCAGCAAGAATTTCATTGCCACTCAATATCATATCACCAATTAAGTTGATAAAGATTTCACTAAACTCACATCATGTGTTATGGTCATCAATATATTTGTGAAGTCGGCTTAATATATATAAAAGTGAGTCTTGGGCGGGTCTTAGAGTCACCATGGAGAGAGAGAACAAACCAACACATGCAGTCCATAATGAGAGACAAACCAGACACATTGTGCCAGATTTAGTTAGCACAACCACAGCTTATGTTGGCTTTCTAGACATCTAGCGAGCAAGCCTAGTAAAATCTATGAATGCATCGATTAACATACACTAGTGCCACTTACCTTGTTGAAGATAAATGATGTTGCTGATGTTGTATCCACAGTGAATTTAATTGCCTCAGACGCAGCACGAGTGTGCAAATAATACATTCCAATTTTCAGCCCCTATTACACCATCGTATGGTTTCAATCCTTGTTAATGGATGAATATTAAAAAGAAATACAACAAAGTATCAAATGTCAGACCAATAAAATCGCATTATAGACATAATAAGCACAACCCTACCAAATTACTAACCTTGCTCACAGAACCCTCGTGATGTCTCATAAGAACCTTCCTTTGGTAACTGTGCCACAAAAACAGGGTAAAAGAGAGATTAATAAGGTTCCAAACAGCAAAATACTGGATGTCAATCACCTAAAACGAGTTCATTAAGAGCCTTGGGAATATTGAAGAAGATAATGGAAGTTCAATTACTATTTCTGGAGCAGGAAAAAATGGCATTTTTATATACTGCAGTTCAAACCAATTTTCTTCCTTCTGCGAAAAAGATTTTGTGCTATGATTACTGAGATCTGAAACATTCTATGTACACGTAACTATAAATAGGAAGAAACTATATGAGCATGACAGTACTTACTTGAAATGTAGCACTCCAAGTAAAAAGAAACTTTCCCATTTAGTGTTGCATCCACACTTTGGGTTGCAAATCTATTGCCATCACATAAATGACGACCTGATATAAAATTGGCACTGACAATGTATATGGCATGGTTAGATAAGTGCAAGACATGAAGGTTTCATGTTTAAAAAGAGAAATACATCCCAATATCTAAATGGCCAGGGATGCTTAAAAGCAACATGTAAGCTCAAGTAGATTCACAACATAAAGGAAGTTTCAGCAAACTTAAAGTTCAATGAACGAAAAGAGATATATTAGTGTAATAAATAGGAATTGGACTTGTTGTTTTGATCCCCACCTAGTAGGAAGCAACTATGCAAAGTATAAACAAGAAAATGATCTACCGTCTTTGCTGCTGCAGCCAATGCCTACAAACATAAACTAATATCAAAATTTAGGATATGAAAAACTTGATGTATTATGAAGTTGTCGTCTGGTACCTTATCCAACCACCCGAAACAAAGATAAAAGTACCAACATTTCAAAAGAAACGAGTTTTAGCATTCGATTATAACTACAGTTTTCTCATCAGTACCTGCAATTCGCAACCTCGAACCATCAAATTCCTTTACTAACTCAGGCCCACTTAATAAAAATTGATAACAAGCATTAGGTGAATAACTAGATTAACTCATGAAAAATCAGGACCATAAATTGCATACCTAAATAGCATTCTTCATTACCTTGAATGTTAATGGTGGGCATTTCTGGTTTCACGACCCCAGCTGAATCCAAATGAATTCTCATCCGAGAGAAAGAACAAATCAGAGTTAAGTTGATCACTAAAACTCACAGTCAACTAAGTTAAGGATTCAAAACAAAAAAGCAAAAAGAAATACTGAAACACAGAAGAACACGACAAAAAAAAGACCTTGAAACTGTAAAGGATACTTCCATCTTTACTCCCATTGATTTAGATTCAAGGATTGAAACCCTAGAATCTAAATCTTCTCAGATTGAAATCTACAGACACCAACCAAACAATCAAAATCTTCAAAGAACATCTCAAGATTCTCAATCTCTAGAAAACCCTAAAACGAACATCTTTAGTAGTAATCATTCATGAGATGATAATTTAGTTAGATCTAGTTAGAGTTTTTGATAAAACCCTAAAATCTAAATATTCCATTACTTTCTTCAACAAATAACCCTTGTGCTAACCTTAGTTCTAACATCACTAGTATCTTCTTAGTCGACAACAAAGAGATATAGGTTTTGGGGGTTCTGCAGAAAAATAGATGGAGGTTTCGAGGCTGAGAAAGAAAGAGTGAAGTAGCAGAAGAGAAGTAGGAGTTAGGGTTAGGAAATTACCTCAAAGGGGCGGAATAATCTTTCAGAATCAAAACTTTTCAAATATTAGGGCGGAAACATATTTGTTTCCACACACTCAGGTGTTGCCATGCACACAACTGGTTCACACGTGTAATTTGTCAGCCTTTGCGAATCGCAACAACTGATAACTGTTACGAAATTTGTAACAGCTATGCGCCGTTGCGAAACTTTTGTAACAGCTAATTTTAGTTACAAATTTGCAATGGCATTTGAGCTGTTACGAATTTTACTAAAACCTAAACTTGGTGTAGTGACAGTTTATGTTAACATGATGCATATCAGGAGGGATCCATCTAGGTTATGTAGCTTCAATAGAAGGAGAGAAAGTGTCCCTGATATCTAGATAGTATCTATCCTTTTAGAATACTACCAACAAGAGGGTAAGGTAGTCTAATGAATAAATGACTATATTAACATATGGGTTACAAACCTTGGCTAGTTTGAGCCTGCCATGAAAGTTAAAATACGATCATTTTAAAGTAATTTTAAAAAAAAAACTTTATTCAACTATTTTATTAATGATTGATATGTCTTTTGATTAATTGGTGTTATTATTTAATTAATTATTAGATTAGTTTAATTAACCTTTTTTAAATATTTTTTTCTATTTTTTAGTAGTGTTTAGATTTTTATTAATTTTTTTAATTATTTAGTTAACTAGAATCGACATGTATTTAGTGATTTACCTACTGATTGTAGATGTTGTTCTTTGTGAATGAAACACATGAACCAGAGTCGGCAGATACAACGAAGAACATCCGTCGATTTTGGTCTCCGTAAGATTCTCAAAAATTTATAAAACTATGATCAACAGGGTGTACGTATTTTACCTGTCGATTGTTTATAATCGGATAATATATAGGTTTTTATCCGCCGACTGTACCCTAAAAAATCCAAAAAATTGATTTCGTTGTATTAGAATTGACAGGCATTTAGTGACGTATCTGCCGATTGTGGATGTTGTACTTCTTGAATGAAGAATATTAACCAGAATCGACAAATAAGATGTATAACATATGCCAATTCATGTATGAATATAAAATTTAAAGGTTTATCTAAAACCAAAATCGGTAAGTGGGAAGCATTTTATATGTGGATTGTATCCTAAAAACATCCATAAAAATTAGCATTTCTTTTAACAAGAATCGGATGATATAATTGTCCGCCCGATTCTAGAAAAAAATCAACTATCCTATAAGTGCCTTAGCGACCGATTGTTTTTTAAACCCAATTTTCTTAAAATTTTAAAAAAATAGTAATTTGGTTTGATATATTATTTTTAATCTTTTTATCTATTTCAAGAGAAATATAAATAAATAAAAAATATAATTATAACCAATGTGAATAATTTATTGTAGTAGTTTTTATTTTTTAGACACTCCTTGTCCTTTTCATCAAGGTGGATATAAAATTGGATAAACCTTGAATAACTGGAGCAGTAATTAATAAACAAACCCATGAAACTCGTTGCTCAGTTAGGAATAGGATTTTGTAAGATACATGTATGTTTGTGGAGGAGTAGGACCACTACGAATAAGGAATACCCTAGCCACCAACTCAACATTACATTTACTTTTAGTAATTATGAACTGAAGGTAAAGTACCTTAGGGCATCCATAATGGTCCGTGTATAACCAAGGAGTAAAGAGTAAAAATTTTACTCTTTGGTCCGGCCCAAAAACAACGGCCCAACACTAAAAATGATCGGGCGGTCCTCCAGTATAACGCTTGTTGTTGGGCGGTTTTCTAGCGTAACGCTTGTTGATACAGGCGGTTGTCTAGCATAACGCTTGCGTGAGGCGGATGTCTAGCAAAACGCTTGATGTGGGGCGGGAACAAAACATTACGCCTGATTCTAAAAGGACTCCTAGAAGCACGCCCAAGAGACGGGAGCACCACTAGACAAACGCCTGATGGAGCGGTGCGCCAGCACTACGCCTGATCAAGTCATCCTTGTGCGAGAGAAGCGTGTGAGCTGAAAAAGACGGGCGGTGTCCTAGCGCCCCGCCTATAATTCCAAGCGAGTTCTTAAAGGCCCGCCCCATCTTCTCTGCCTTCTTCTTCATCCGCAACTTCTATTTTTCCTCATGCAACTTCTCCTGAAGCCTCCAACTTGAGAAACTCCGCCACCACACCAACACCACCAGCACCACAGCAGCACCGAGCCTGATTTTGTGAGAAACCCTCATAAATTTGGAAGGTAATAACCTTAAGCTTTATTTTTAGAAGTGATAACCTTAATTTACAATTTAATGTTTAATAAATTTTGTTTAACATTGTATTTTAATTTTGATTATGAGAATTGAAGTTATAGTGTTTTAATTGAATTGAATTTAGGGGTATTGAAGTTATTGTGTTTTAAAATTGGGTATAATTTTTTTTGGCATTTTAATTGAATTGAAGTTATAATTGATAGTGAGAATTTTAGGGTTTTATTCTAGGGTTAGAAGAATTTGTTGAATTTAAGTAAAAATTGAAAAAGTATTTAGTTAATTTTAGTTGGGTTGTGGGTAATTATTTTATTAATTGAATAATATTATTGTTTATGAAATACGGGAACTCTATTATGTTGAATTTTATTTAGCCGTAAAATTTACGCAGATTCTGAAGATGAACAGAAACAATGTTACAAGATCGGGACGAATTGGTCCACCAACTATGAACTTTACTGGTCTATATGATGTTAAAGGGTTCGAATGGTTGGAATCAAATACATATTGAACCTGAAGGTGGTGTAGTTGTTGATCCACCAATCTCTGTTGATTTGGTGAATGAGGAAGTTCAACCACCAGTAGTTGATAACCGAATGTCTATTATAAGGGATTGAACAGATGTGTTGGTCAGGACAGTGACCCGTTCACTTGAATCTGGGGAGTTGATGAGTATTGCAAAACAACGGAGAGTTCTACAAGTGCTTAAGGAGATAGCAACCCTTTCTTTTGAAGAGAATGATAATCGCCCCAACTAAATGAATTATCTACTTAGATGTTTTTATCTTTTAAAGCATTGTTGTTTATGGTGTTGAACCTTATTTATTACGAATATTAATTTATTAATTTACCGTGAAAGAGTTGCTTGTAGTTTGTGAACAACATATGCAGTTGCTAAGTTATTTTCTTTATTACCTACTTATAACAGTATGCCAATATCTTACTAGGTTCATACATATTCCAAAAGTTGCTTACATATTTATTGAAACTTAACCTTCTTACATGTTTGACATAAATAGTATATGTTTCCAATAGATTCTGGTTTTGTAGAAGTGAGCAGCTTCATCTTACCATCACAACATGGATCTGTGCATGGTAAGAGGTTGGTTCTGCAGTTATAAGCCATGTGATCAGCTTTCCCACATGAGTAGCAGTAAAATTGCTTCTTTTTTAACCACTTTTCATCATCTGGTAAAGTTGGTGGAATAGGTGGTGGAATACCTTGGTGTGAAGCTACATAAGCATCTAACCAGATGAAAACTCCACAGTAGTTGCACTTCACATAAGGTTGAAATCAGTATTTCCATTTTTTGCTTTTCTAAGAAACAGGTACCCCTTGCAGTTGGTTAGTGTGCATTTTTTACCTTCCTAAGGACAATCTCTGGCAACATGACCAGCAGAAATACAAAGAAAACACTTGGTAATTGGTGATGAGCTTGAACCCTCCATTATGTATGTTTTGTATGAAATTTTTTCAAGAATTGTGTTGTTGAAGAAGAAGATGAGAATTTGCAGGTGATGGTGGTGAAAGTAGGATATGACAACGGTCATATTATAATTGGAGTGCCAACGCTCATTTTTTTTTTAAAAATGTAAAAATCAGACCGTTGGATCTGAATTAAGCTTAGATACTATTAAAAGCATGTGAGTTTTTAAAAAACAAAAAAAAATGAAATTTAAAATAAAATTATGATACATTTAAGATAACAATATATCGGTTAAAAATAAACTGAAAATAACTTAATTAGTTCATAAAAGTTGAAACTTAAAATGACAATGCTAATAAGAATGCAAATTTTTAGGTTTAAGGTATTCCAAGAATCCTTTAAGGTTGATTTAACCTTTTCTTCAAAATGTCTGCCTTCCTAAGTTCGAAGTACTGTCTTGTTACCGGATCCATCCCGGAGACATCCATCATCATTATACGAAACTCGTCGTCTGCTTCTTTATTTGCGTCAAGTTTTTCTTTCCTAGGTTGTTTTGCCGCAAACTTTGCCGAAGACTCAGCTAGTTTTTGCTGCAAACTCGGCTTCTCTCTGCGTCATCTTCATTTTTGTTTGTTTTGTATATTTGGTGTTGAACTTTTGCCACCATTAGCTTCCTTGAAAAGCCTTCTTACTTCTGCAATCTGTTTTTTTAATTAAATTTAGTGGAGGTTATACAATTAAAAACAGTAATGTAATCGTCAAAATTAAATGAGTAGTTACCTTATCTTTGGGGCCCCATCCAGTATGGTGTTCACGTTTCACTTCCGCCTCCTTTGCAGAGAAAAGTGCCACATCTTTACTTATTCCCTGAAATCGTTTCTGAAGGGAGGTCCAACTGCGATGTGGCATAGAAGGTATGGCTTCTTTCATCTGATTTAATATGCGAGACCATAATCTTTCTTCTGATTGATTGGCATCAATACTACAATCTTGAGATATTGACAAATGAATTTTACACATCGTTACATCTTCAGATGTAGTAAAATTTGGACCTCGTGGTCTTGGGGGTGGCATAATTCTAATCGATTCGGATGGTAATTATATGAAAAAGAACTTAATTATTTTTGAATACTCACTAGATAGCTATGAGTTTTTAGTAAAATGAAAATGGATTATTATTCCATATATAGGTGTCATAATATAGCTGTGGTAAAACACTCAACGGTAACATCTCATGCATTATTCTAGAGTAACGCCCACAGGAGTGGCAACGGTAACATATCTCATGTGTTACTCTAGAGTAACGCCCACAGTGGGGCGTACGTCTAGCCACACGCCTCATAAGTAGGCGGACGTCTAGGGTGCCGCCTGTTGGTGGGCGTATCGTTAGCATACCGTTTGAATGGGGCGATGATTTGGTTACCGCTTGTTGGTATCCTAGACGCACGTTTCATCAGGCGTTATCTTAGGATAACGCTTCATCAGGCGGAATTTTGGTTACCGCCCATGTTTTCAAGCGGTACGTTAGGAGAACGCCTGCCATCAAACGTTTACCTACACGCCAGCTTAAAAATCAGACGGTTGCCTACAAGACCGCTCGACTATAATGGTTTTAGTCCGGAAAAACAACTAAACTTAGTCCTGGACAATGGATTTTCTGGACCAAAGATTAAATTACCTCGTTCCATTGTGGCTGTTTTTTTCGGACTAAAGAGTGAATTTACTTTTTGGTCAGTGTTTCCCTCGTCCCACTTTAGACGCTCTTAGGGCCACAAAATATACCTAAAGATCCTAAAGTAGACTTAATAAATAGGTCATGTACCTAGCCAAGTGTCAGAGTGGTTTACTGTTAATATTGCAATCATGCGTCAGGTTGTTGGACAATTTGAAGTCCAAATACACGCATCGTAGATGTTACCAAAACTTTACTAAAAAGAAGGTACCTGCATTGTTATTTTGGGGTAGGTTATAAAACTAGACCCCTTTAATTTCCTCCACCTATTGTAGAACAATTGGAACGACCATAGGGATCAGCAGACTTAGGTCTGCAAGCTAGATCTCTACTGCTATCATGGCTGACGCAGCTAGACAGAGCACACATCAATTACCCGTAGACAGTGCTTAATTGGGAGCTTATGTTTATGTAATCTTATCCTTCTTTTCTTTTGAGAGTTCTCGAGCTTCTCTGTATCTTCTTATTATATCCTTCTATATTATTTGCGTCTAATATTTGATCCTTCTGCTATTTCATTTTCTTTAACCGTTATGATACGGAAAAAAAGAAAGAAAAGAAAGACCATATGAATCTCTATACTGATACGGGGGCCTCTAAATAATTGAAAGCTCTAAAAAGATGACCCAACCCATCACGTGCTATAATTGTCGGGAAGAATTTCCCTAGATAACCATTGTTGGTGCAAATTTTTTTTCGATTGCCATGATGATGATACCAAAACTTGTTTCATTTTCAACTGTGATAAGTTGTGGTAACTTCATGTACAGAAAGGCTACACCAAAATTGCAACCTCAAAACGTTATTCGCTTGGAGTCACACCCGTGTATTAATTTCTGGACTGGGAAAAAGAGAAGAAGTTGGAGTTTGATTTTAAAAATGGATAAATAAAAGGAGTAAAATGGATGTTACCGTTGACATAAACTTGGACAGTTTTTTATTTTAAGGGAACATTAGATTAACATTTTTGGATCACCTTATTACCTTTAATTAATATCTGTGCATATGCAATGCACTGGGCATTGTTACCCGTATCTTTTTGAATATGTTATTCTTGAAAATTATTAGTTGCATTTTTTTTTTGTTATGTCTTCCAACCAAACTATTCTAGTTTCATTACGAGGAATTCCATCATTTTTTCTCAAGCTTTCGTATGCATCTTTGAGTATTACCACATTATGAAGCTAACTTAACTGACTATAGATTTTTGATAAGAGATATAGTCAACATTCTGACAGAGATTGTTTTAAGATTAATATCAGCATGTGCAAGTAAAAGGTACATTTAAAATGAAATAAATAATGACGATGAAGTTGATAGTTGCCTGTATTTTTTTTGTTATGCTATCTAACCAAACCTTTTTTCTTCCGAATAAAATGTTGATGAAAATTGATTGTCACCGTGTAATGTAGCACACATAACAATTACATTAGCATAATTCTACCATTTTCCTAAGGTTTTATGTCTGCCTTTGAGTATCACCACAATATGAAACTAATTCCACTATAATTCTTCGGCAAGAGATAGAGTCATCCGGCAGAGATTGTTGCCAGATAGTTCTGCACGGTTAACTAACTACCTTTTTAGTGCCTTTCTCGCTACAATTTACCCCTACATTTATTTAATTGAAAACGTCTGACATAACATTATAGTCCACATACTCCACACCAATAAACCATTGTTATAATGCACTAAAAAACTTCTTCACGTGGAAGTCACAGTCGAGATCTCGTTTCAATTGATGAATAGAAGTATATACTTATCACTGATCTGAAGATTAATTTTGGGTGATTAATAAATGAGTTGGTTACTGAAGCAGGTTAGTCCTTTACTGTTTCGGGTTACAATCCAAAGGAGTCAGGTGCAGAAGTCTTCACAATGGGGAAGTAACTCAAGATAGTGGATTCTGTCTTGGGATTCATGTGCGTTGGCCAAACTATTTATACCCGTAAGGATAATGAGCGTAAGGATAATGAGGGAACTGGGTAACTTAGGGTAGTTTACTTGGTCTCAACTATACGAAGTTGTGGTAGTCAATTTGTATAGCGGCTAAATTCTGAGAATACTCAAAACTGGACTAGGTCCTGGGGTTTTTCTGCCAAGTAGTTTTCCTCGTTAAAAAAATATTGTGTGTTTGTGTTAGTGCTTTAATTTCTATATTATAATTAATTAATCATACTTGTACGTTAATCTCTTCTAGTAATGATTACATAGTTGGTTTGAATAGAACTTTGACTATTACCAAGATTCATCTTTTTGAAATATTTTTTTGGTTGTTATTGTTTCGATAAAATTATACAAGGTGAAGTATGCATAGGTTGATATCGAAAATATTGTGGTGTACTTAGTACCCTCTTTATTTAACCCGATCTGCTTACTAATAGTGTCTTTACACGTAACAGCTCAACAGTACCCTTCTCCACGGTCTCGCGTTTTCTACTTGTGTATAGAGTTATTCGACTATTATACGTATCTTATAACTCCATAATAACAATCAATTAATAATTAAATCACTATAGTTGGCCACCTAAAACAATCAATCAATCAATCATACACAATTATAATAGTAAAGAAAAACGATAATCATGCGAAGAGTTTGAAATAAGATCATATGCTAATTTAACTTCATGTTTAGAACATTAAAATCATCCTCAATCAAATAAGAGTTTACTACTCACGGTATTAGTGAAAACCATGATGTACATATGAGATAATCATAAAGAAATCAATATAATGATGGAAATACTCCAAAATTGTAGCTTTCGCTCATTGTGATCTTATTTCCTCTTCAAACCCTTGATAAAACATGTATTAATAGGTTTTAGATGTCCCCTTAAATATCCCTCACAATTCTAGGGCTTTGGCTCGCTTCAAAACCAAGTTTTCTCACTTTTAAAAGTCATTTTCACAATATTTTCCCCAAGGAGCGGTCCTAGAATGGGACCGGTTCTAGGAGCAGTCTCATAATCCATATAATACATCGTAAAGTGCTTTGCCAATTACTTCTTCATTCGACCTCGGAAGGACCTCATTCTTTTTTCATTGGATTTGTCTTTTTTTTTATACATACAATTTAAATCTGAATACTTTTGAGTTTGATTGATTTTAATCTTTGCTCATCTTCACTTTATGTCCATTTTGGCATTCTTTAACTCCTTTTTGGATGATTCAACCTAACTAATGACAAACAAATGAAACAAGAGTAATACAAGGTAATAAGCAAGAAATATAGCAAATACTATCATGAATATTGATACCAAATTATAGTAAATTATGAACTTATCAAATTCCTCCACAGTTAGCTTTTGCTAGTCCTTGAGCAAACTACCAAATCTAAACTAAACACTAACTCACTTTCATAGGAATCACGGTTACATTTAGGATATGCAGTAAGCCTTTAAACTCCTAAGTGACCCTAGTGGACGAGTTATAGTCTTCTAAGGGTTTACAAAAGATATACCCATAAAATTTACTTAACTATTCAAGAATGATTAAGGATGTACACTAAACAAAAATGATTAAAGAATTATTGACTACTACATCAATAATTAATTCACCAAACTGGAGTTTTCCATTCAAGTTGATGTGTGATGCAAGTGATTATTTAGTGGGAGTCGTTCTGGGTTAGATAGTATGAGGTTATCACATGTGATTTACTATGCTTCTCGGACACTTAATGAGGCGCAAATCAATTATCATAATACCGAAAAGGAGTTTTTGGTTATCGTGTTTGCATTAAAAAAGTTCAGATCTTATTTGGTGGGTGCACAAGTGATTGTATATTCTGATTATGCAACACTTAGGTACCTATTAAAGAAGAAAGAAGTAAAGCCAAGACCAATACCGTAAGTTATTTTGTTATAAGAATTTGATATAGAAATTAGAGACAAGAAAGGTGTTGATAATATAATGGCATATCATCTTAATAAACTTGTTGGTTTCAGAAGAAGAACTTTATTTACAGGATTATTTTTCGGATGATTTTTTTTTTCTCAATAGATGAATCAACACCTTGGTATGCTAATATAATGATCTACTTGGTTACCGAGCGGGTACCTAGTGCGATTCCAAATTTTCTAAAGCTAAAGATTAAAAAGATAGCCAAGTAAGATGTGTGGGATGAGCCCTATTTATGAAAATAATGTCCTGATCATATTGTTTGCACATGCTTACTAGACTCTGAATTTCAATCCATTATTATTTTTTATCAATCCTCTGCTTGTGGTGGCATTTTGCTTATAAATATACCGCTACCAAGTTCTTTGAGAGTGGTTTTTATTTGTCCACCTTGTTGGAGGATGCATATGCATTTTGCAAATCTTGTGACAAATGTCAATGAACGGGCAATCCAGGTGATCGAAAATGAAATACCACCCACACTGATTCTCCATGTTGAAATATTTGATGTGTGGGGTATTGATTTTATGGGGACTTTTGTTAAATTCGTACGGAAATTTTTATATACTTCTTGTTGTGGATTACGTGTCTAAATTGGAGGATGCTAAAGCCATTCATACTAATGATTATCAAGTTGTTTGTGAGTTTGTAAAGCAATATTTTCTCTAGACATGGTACACAAAGATTGGTTATCAGTGATAAAGGCTCGTAATTCAAAAAAAATATTCCACACTCTCCTCAAGAGGTACACCACTACTCACAATATTGGTACGCATTGTCACCCACAACTAGTGGGCAAGATAAAATTTTGAATCGTGAGATTAAGTCCATTCTTGGGAAAATAGTTAATATTACAAGAAAAGATTGGAGTTAAAACTCCGATGCATTATGTGTGTATGGAAAGGCATATCGGTTGGTTTATGGAAAAGTTTGTCATCTCTCGATTGAAGTTGAACATAAGGCTTTATATGCGGTAAAGATGTGCTAAATGGAGTATGGCATAGTAGGAAAGAAGAGGAATATAAAAATTAATGAGCTAGAGGAGATACACGATAATGCTTATCAGAGTTCCCGTTTATACAAGGAGAAAACTATGCTTTTCCATGAGAAGATGATTTCTCAAAAGAATTTTATTAATAGGCACATAGTTCTTCTCTTTAATAGTCGTCTTAAACTATTTTCTGGTAAGCTAGGGTCCTGATGGGTTGGACCATTTGTTGTTAATAATATTTTTCCTTGTGGTACAGTTGAAATCTTTAGTCTCAAAATTGGAAAAAAAATTCCAATGTCAATGTCCATAAATTGAAGCCATATTATGAGAACTTCACTACGGTGGACATAGATGTAGTTGACCTTCTTGATTTTCTCCCTCTAGAGGAGTAACTTGTATGCAAAGTCAGGATGACGATAGTAAACCAAGCGCTAAATGGGAGGTAATCCACTGGTTTTATATTTTTTATCCCATTTGTTTTTAGCTTTTATAGTTTGCGTATCATATCATGCCATCCTAAGTTTTACAAAGTCCTAAATCTATAATGAAAATGTTGACGAATAACTTTCATCGATCTGAAAAAAATTTGGTTGTGATAATTTAGTATAACATCTCTAGAGACTTCGTGCAAAGCCCGAGTTGAGTGGTTGGCCCCAACTTTTGAAGAGGAAAGACTTACCTTTATTTTGCTAAAAGAAAATCTAAATTCAGAATATGTTTGGTTGGAGTGGTTGGCTGGAATTTTGAGTTCCGGATTTTCCAAGAACTTTTTCAGACTACATGTATGTCAATCTGAAGGCCATAAGACCGTTTGTCAAAACACCGAGCCTTTTTAACACATTATAGAAAAGACAGAGGCGAACAATTTTAGTGTAGAATGTTTTGCCTAATTCTGTACCTATTTGTACAGAGCCTAGTATGGCAATTATTCTATATACACTCAACAAGTGAACAAACATAAAAAATCTGGCTCGGGTGTAACCACATTGCTAATAGCGAATCCAATAGATTTAATGTGGTTGTCGACGCTTGGATAACATTGTGAGTGTGTTTACCCTGTCTTTGGCTCCTAACGCAAGAGTCGAGTGTAAGATCCATTTGAACAATCATGTGATCTGCTGAAAAGAACATGCACTTAAATCCATGGGTGTTAATTTCAATCGATTAGAAGTACTCCTGTACAAATGGTTAGTCCAGTAAAGGTGGTGCCTAAGAAGTCAGGTGTTACCACTGTAAGAAATCAGGATGACAAACTTGTTCCTACATAGTTCAAACAGGATGGAGAGTGTGCTAGATTACAGAAAGCTTAATTTTGCTACCCGCAATGACCACTTTCCTTGGCTTTTTATTGATTAGATGTTAGAGAGGTTAGTGGGACATTTATATTACTGCTTTCTGGACGGTTATTCAGACTACAATTAGATTATGATTGTATCATAGGATCAGGAGAAGACTAATTCTGATTGTCATTTTGGTACGTTTGCATATAGACATATGTTGTTTGGTCTCTGCAATGTGTCTGCCATTTTTAAAATATGTATGGTTAGTATATTTTATGATTACGTGGAACACATTATTGAGGTAGTTATGGATGATTTATTGTTTATGGTTATTCTTTTGATATTTCCTTACAACATCTTAAACTTATGCTCAAAAGATGCATATATACTAATGTTGTTCTTAACTGAAGGAAATGTCATTTTATGGTAAACCACGGTTTAGTGCTTGGCCATATTATATCCTCTCGAGGATTAGAAGTGGACAAAGCAAAGATAGACTTGATTAAAAACTTACAATACCCATTTCGATAAGGGATCGCTCGTTTCTTGGTTATGCATGGTTTTATAGGAGGTTTATCAATTATTATTCCAAAATCTCAATGTCGATTTGCAAATTGTTGCAAAAAGAGGTTTCTTTTGGCTTCGGCTAGGAGTGTAAGGACGCCTTTGACAGATTGAAGGAATTATTGACTATTGAACAAATTATTAAGTCACCAGACTAGAGTTTTCCATTCGAGTTTTTGTGTGATGCAACTGATTAAACAGCGGGAGCCGTTTTGGCTCAGAAAGTAGGGAAGCTATCATATGATATACATATAGGTCGAAAGTAGTCAGAAATCATATACTAATCTAACTTCATGTTTATAACATTAAATTCATATTATCAAGTAAGAGTTCATCTATTCATGGTATTAATGTAAATCATGATGTACGTTTGACATAATCAAAGAGAAATCGATATGATGATGAATATACTCCAAAAGTGACCAAAACCCTAGATTTATCTCCTTGTAATCTTATTTCCCCTTCAAAACCTTGATAAAACGTGTCTTCATAGGTCTTAGATGTCCCCTTAAATATCCCTCACAATTATAGGGCTTTGGCTCGCTTCAAAACCAAGTTTTCTCACTTTAAAAGTCATTTTCTAATATTATTCATCTAGGACCAGCCCCAACATCCATATAACACAACGTAAATATTTTTACCCATAACTTATTCATCCGACCTCGGAATGATCTCATTTTGCATTAGATTTTTCTTTTCATTTACTACAATATAGATCTGAATACTTATGAATTTGATCGAAGTCCACTTGTTCTTTGGTCCATCTTCAGTTTATGTCCATTTCGACATTTTTAGATCCTTTTTGAATGATTCAACCTAACTGATGACAAAGAAAACAAAACAAGAGTAATACAAGGTAATATGCAAGAAGTATAACATATACTAGCATCAAAATTGATACCAAAATATAGTACGTTATACACTTATGTCATGCATCAATCCAACCGAATACTAAGTACTCTCTTTGCTGAATTTACTTAACATAAAACATCACCCCGGATATTTATCTAGAAAATGAGCAACCTCAATTTGTAAAGTTTATACAATTTGGGTTTTTATTCTTCCAAAAGTGCCATCTATGAACAACTTACCTTTTTCTCTACTAACAAGTTGCACAAAAGACATTTGATAAGCATCCAAAATTTTCATTAAATTATCCAGATTTTTCTTTTCCCCATTACAAAAATGAAGGCGTTACCCGCGAAAAATAAATGAGGAAATGGATATTATCTATATAAACCAAAGGCCTCATCTTCCCACTAAACACCAGTTGATTGATAGCCATGCTCAACACCTCTTCACCAATGACAAACAAGAAAGGTGATAAGGATCACTTTGACGTTGCCCTCTCCCAACCATAAAAAAACTTTAAAGCCACCATTGAAAAGGACTGAAATTTTTAATGATTTGTAAAGTACGTTTAATCAATCACACCACTCCCGAGAGAAACCAAACTTCATCATTACTTTGAAATAAGAACTACCAACTAAGAGAATTATATGCTTTGGGTAATGTCTAGCTTCATTTATATATTTCCACCCCTTTTACTCACTCCAATTTCATTAACCATTTCAGAATTTATAATTATCTGATCATGTGTTTTATACCTTTAATTAGAGCCCCGTTTTATTTACCAATAACTTTATTACTTACCACGTCCATCCTACTAGTAAGGATTTTAGTTATAAATTTGAAACAAAAATTGCCAAGGCCAATAATCCTAAATTGACCAACCTTTCTATCACCTTAAGATGTGGGAATAAGTCTTAAGAAATTAGAATTAATGCCTCTAGGAATGAATCTATCTCTCCAACAATGATGCACTTCCCTAACCACATCATGCTCAATAATACTCCAACAAGTTCCATAGAAGCTCCCAGGAAATCCATCTAGTCCTGGAGCATTACTAAGATTTAAATCAAGCATTGGTGTTTGGGACAAAAAAAATTACCTCAACCATCTAGTTATATATGATGATTATTGTAGTAATCTTCTCCAAGCGCACAAAGAGGGGAGGGGGGGGCCTGCAAAAGAATACTTTGATGCTCAAGTTAGTCTTAGGTATTCACATGTGATTTTCTAGGGTTTAGTTGTGTACCTTGCAGGGTTTGTGTCCCTAGTATTTATAAAATAGAAAACCCTAGTTTCCTTATCCATAAGAGGTTGTACCATATATGTGCGTTGAGACCCGGAAGCCTATAGTAGTTAAAAATGCTACTTCCTCTGTTTTAAAATTTCCGTCCTCTATACTATTTTCGCTTGTTTCAAAATTATGTCCAACTTCTATTTATAGTCATATTTTCTCTATAAACTCTCAAGTATACCCTTATTATTTTTCATTATAAATTCATTTTCTATAGGACCCAGTATAAAATCATTTAGAATATTTGTTTAAATAGGAAAAAAATATGATTGTTATCTTTTTTTTTATATATTCATTCCTTTTATTCTTTCTCTTTCATTTTCTATTTAAAATAGAATTAGACAATTTTAAGTAATTTTTTTAGCATTCATTATTTTATAAAACATCTAGGGTAACCTAGGAAATCTCTTTGTCTCCTTAATATTTTGACTTAGTCAACGCGGTCTAAAAATTTAAAACGGAGGGAGTATTTTTAACCCGTTGGTCCGATAAAGTAAATGGTTTGTACCCGCATCCCATTTTGATTTTTGATGGACCTTCCCATCGACAACGGAAGTAAATGGATCATTTATACGGAAACGAAGCTCCAAATATGTTATCGAGGTTCGCCACGTTCCTTATATTATTGGGTACACACAATTTGTTTCTTAATTTCAGCAAGAATTCCCCAAGAAGAACTTGTTCCTCTCTGTTAATAAAGTGAATACAAAACTCAACAACTCTTCATCAATTTGGAAATCTATATGCTGAAACTTTCCCTCAAAGTGCTAAATCAGAACATTAACAATCTTATTATAATAATAAGTAACAATTCTCCCTCTGGACCATCTTTTAACTTCGAATGTTGGTTTGATACTTTCTTATCTTTGATACTAAATATATAAAAAATTGTATTGTTGGATCCATCTTTAATCCAAGTAATTTTACATATTTGTCTCAATAAGTCAATATATTGCTTTTGCAAGTCACATAAAGTCCTCATTTTGCCTAATATATCAAGCACCAAACTGTCATTACAAAGATCAGCATCTGAAACACTCATAGCATGTTCCGTAGTCACTTTGGACTCATGTAACTTCTTACTCATATCACCAAACACACTCTAATTCCACTGCTTCAAGCATTCTTTCAATTTCTTAAACTTAGCAATGAGAATAAAAATTGGATTCCCAATAATAATAAAAGTCCAATTACTATCCAATAAATTAAAAAAATCATTGTGAACGATCCATCCAGATTTCATTAAATTTAAGAGGATACTCGTAGGCTTATCAATATACGTTCCCTTTCCCATTATAGTAACATGATGAAAAAAAAGTCTTCTTATGGATTTATCCAATTAGTAAACCTATCCATACACATATTATTAATAAAAGTTATATCCAAAATCCATAAAATCCTCTTCCTCCCCATTCTTCCATTATACCAAGTAAACTCATCCTCAAACTTTAAAGCTTCTATATGCCTACAACTGTCAATAAAAACACTAAACTCGGACATAGCCCATATGTCTGGCTTAAGCCCCCCTTTTTTTCCTTCACTTCTCAACACATCATTGAAATTTTCAACTACTAACCAGGGTTTATCAGCTTTACTGACAGAAATTAAACTACCCCCCTTTTGGGTGGCTTTGTTATTTCAAAGTTTTAGTAAAAAATCCTCATAGTTTGCATTTAACCCGAATTTTTTTAAGAATATATTCGAAAAAATATATCTTAATAAAAATATTTGCATAATAACTAAAAGTTTTACCCATAATAACATCATCAACATGAATAGGACGACCAAAACCTCTCTCAATCCCCATCAGAATTATCTCAACCCTAAACTTAATTTTGGAAATTTCACCCATACTAAAGAAGTAGAAAATCTTTAATTATCTGGTTTAACATTAGTTTCCCAGTCACCAATGTGAACGAATTGATCCTCCACCTTCCATTGATATCCATTCCATATATTCTCCTTGACATCATCATTACTACGCTAAAGAAACCCCTTCCTAATGGCACCATTTGAAAACTACCATATATCTTTTACTGGTCTCTTAGAGATTTTTCACCAATCTCAAATTTTAATTATTGGAAATAAAACCTTCCAATTATTTTATACTTTCATTCTGCCAAATAATCATTAATCAGATTATCTAGCAACAAGACAGTTGGATCCTCACCTCTCTAACCAGTAGCAGGTAAAGCATACAAATTAACCTTCGAAACTCTAGAATTAAATCTTGATTTTCAATTCACAGAGTTTATCCTGGCTTCATTTTAAAAACCTGAAAAACTATGATTTCGATTCTCCATTACAAATTAATTGTAAAAGGAAGCAAACAAAGTTGCTCACAATCATGATATATATCACTCAAATTTATAGATCTACTACCAGTTTCTAGAAAACATTTGGAATTAATATAAAGAAAAAAAATTCCGAGAAAAAAAATTGAACTCTTGACTTTAGTCAACATCACCGGATAACGCTCTTGACTTTTCACAGACATTCGTGCTTACACAATCATAGATTCATATCTAATACAAAATGTTTGAAAGGTTATTTTTAATCGAGTTTTTGTTGTCAAGTTCTAAGAGGGTAGATTTTGAGTATGCTATATATAATCTATTACAGATGGTTTGATCTTGGACACAGTTGTTATATGGAGGCTAATAACACAATTCGGTTTGAGGTGCGACTGAGCAACCTTGCGATAAGGATAACTTGTTGAATTAAATCGGTTGCTCGCTATTATTTCAATAAATTTTTGATATTGACAGTGAAATGGGTAATTTCGACTTGTTTTTATTTGCACTAGTTGCGCCTCCCGTTTGAACCGACAGTTGGGCGTCCAAAATTAATGCACACAAAGTCTTATAAATTTCTTCATGGCCCATTATTTCATTTATCTGAAGCAAAGACATGATAAGACCATTCAATTAGTTTCTTTAAATCTTATTTGTTTTTTGTCTATACTTATAAAATGTCATTAAATTCACTCATAGGCATTTTCATAAATACTTAATTATTTTTCCCTACCCAATTATTAATATCATTCCATGATCACAGAAAGACTCTTACTAAAAAAATTTAATGTCAGTATAATAGTTAGCATAAGCAATTCAGTTAAGAATAAACTAATTAAGACTTGGTTAAATATGAGAAGAGGCCATATAATAACTTTATAATAGGGTAAAGTCTAAACTTATCAAACATCTCCTAGGCATTTCTTTGAATACTTGGCTGGCAATCTCATAATCACAGTCTTTATCATTTCCACACATAATTAATGTTCACATATTAACTATTACGAAGTAAATGTTGAATATCATGAAAACTTTTTTTTTTTTTAAGAAAAAAAGAAAAAGAAGAACCATACATTTGGTGTAGCATAAGAAATAACATTGGCGTAGGATGAGATACAATCGTTCCAGTATCTTTTATAATTTGATTCTTCTTTTTGGAGTTATTCTCGAGATCTCTTAGACGGAAGGTTTAGATTTTTTATAAAATTAACCATCTTTTTAAGTTGTATCAATTTTTTTTCTTGAGATGTCTCTCCCACCACCATCATCAACATAATCAATGAGTGGAGAAAAGATTTATAAACGAATTGGAAAAAAAGAAGAAGGAACAATTGATTTTACACAGGTTTTTGAGTTTTTGATTTTGGTTGTTCGTGACCATCTAATCTTTCGATTGATTTTCAGTTTTACTCGGATGATTTGGGAAAGAACGAAAGACATTCTAGCATTAGTTAATAACTTTTGTCTCTCACAATTTTACTCATGTTTTATAAAAGTAAAAACACATAGATGTATTTTAGTCCTTTTCTGTTGGATGATTGAAAATTAACCTTTATATTATTTATTATTAAAGCATAAGCAATCCACATGGGCAGATCCATATGATTTATAAGATAACCGAGAAACCGTGACACACTCTAGTTTAAATGTGTATGCATATTATCATTTGAGTTGTTAACTTCGAATCCATCAACGTATACAAATAGTTAGTCCACGTGGTTTAAGACCGCTATTTGAATGAAATATAAGGAACTGGTTTAAGTAAGATTTATGAGATTAACATAAACGTGTTTTACATTTGACACTTTAGATTGAATGTGCATTCATACGGGATAATGCAAACATAGAATCGTCCGTGAATCACGTTCGAGATTTTAGCACGAATATACGAGTTAGTACCGTAATTGACACTGGCAGTGCCCATTCAGTGAAGGTTTTCCAATCATAGCAGCGCAAGTAATTATAACAAGTGGAGTGATAAAAGACAATGGCATTCACAGATAATCATGAAGAGACATACGTATGGATAGAGTGATTGATTATTCAATCATATTTTGTCATTAAATATCATTGTTTTTCGAGTCTCCAAGGGAAAAGCCTATATGTTTTTCTTGGAAAACGAGAATTCCCCTCCCTTCTCCCACACCTCCTCCTTATAATAACCTCGGATCTGGTGCTATCCGTCAACCCCCACTCCCCATCTCTCCGCATCTTCTCTCTATGCCCATGGATGCACGGCACAGATACATTACTAGTCTCATCATCTTATCAATTATTTATCATATGCCTTATAAGATAAGATGAGAAAAACATTTGAAAATGATAATAAAATAATTGATCATGCATTGAGGTCCCATAGCTCCTGTCAAGTAAGCCCTCAGACTAAACTTGTCAATCGGTCTTAAACGGGTTTCAAAAGAGAAAATAATTTTAAAATATCAATCACAGGTTCAGTTGTGACTCATTGTAAATTGTTTGGTATGACTGTAATCTTATCATAACATAAATCTATAAGTGAACCCAATGTACGTGTCCACCTAGGGACCTGGGGTTTTTGGTTTCTTAACTGAGATTCTGTATTATTATTTTTTAAAGATCGGATAGATGGGAAACCAAACCTTTTTATTTTATACGAAAAAGTAATACAACAAACATTAAGAAACCGGGCATAAAACACTGACTCATGTCCAAATTCAACGGTCTGGATTGGTTCATGTGAGAACCCGAAAGACGGCCATTAACCAAATGAAAACAAGAAATGGATAAAAGCAAGAAATAAGTTCTTACAACATATATTCCTAACCGGAAGACCATAGAGAGCTAAATAGTTAACGAACAAACACCAAACGCTGGACTAATTCTTTGTTCCAATCAGACTTGATGTTCGATTGAGAACAAAAATAGGCTAGGAGTTAACCTTTTGGAGAAAGATAGAGAGTGCATTCCAATCAGAAACTGGATAGATCTTTTCCTAGCACCTACGTGTTCTTGATTTCAGTTGGAGATCATGTTTAAATGTTGTATTACATTAATTAGTGAAACAATAATTTTACTCATTCTCGTAAAAAATTTCTAAGATTATACCGTGGAATGTGTTATGTGTTAATATGTTGCTTGATCTATATTATAAATGTGGTCCGACTAAGATGGAAATGGGTGTACTTTATTTATGCCTCCATTTCTACTGAATTAACACAACTTTTTCCAACAATCTTTTAACTAACAGCAATTAGTATTCAATTTGATTTAAATTGGTTAATTAATTTATCCTTCAAATTTTTTCTCGAATTTTTTACAAGTTAGATCTTTTATTACCTTGGAGATCAAGTATATCAAGAAATAAATAGTAACAAGAACAACATACTTGAGATTATGCATAATCAAGTAATCACACAAGGAAAGAAAAGGAATATCGAAATAACTACCTAAAATAAATATGAAAGAAACGATTAAATAGGAGAAATGATAGTGTTTAAGAGATAACCCGACCATTTGAAGAAAAAAAATCTTCTTCATTAAGGTGTGTGTTCCACTGAAACATCGAATTAAAGATTTTGGTGGTCAAAAATTGCCATCGTACTTAAAAAATCCACAAACCGAGAGCCATTAAAGAAAAATATAAGCACCATAAATATGCATACAAGAATCACCATCAAAGTAAATATAAAATAAAAATTAAAATTAAAAATAAAAATATTAAAATTTAAAAACTAATAAAACTAAAAATTCTTGGTTAATAGACTAGATCTATATTAGAATTGTAGAGTCAATTGATTGATATGTTTCTTTATTTAGTTTATTTTCCTTTCCTTATTTTTTGTCAGTTATATTTTTTTAAATCACAATTATGAGTGATTGATGCAATTACATATTCTGTTCATAGATTATAGTTTTTCAAAGTAAATAGTTTTGTAATCTTCTTTATAAATACAAAAATCTTCATCACTGATAATTTACTACACAGTCACTTGACTTGGTCTTCATTTTATCGTACGGTTGCCTCGGTCTTTCTCTGTACCTCGACTATTTGAGTGTACGTGCTATAAATAATGTCAGTTAGCGTGATCTTAGGCCCATGGAATTCGAGTGTATCAGAGCAATTTTTTCCGAAGTTAGTTAGGCCCATGGACTTTAACTTTATCTTTAGTCGATGATCTTTAGGTTTCATCCGTGGAAGTAGGCCAGTTTGATTGAAGTTGCACAAGTGATCAATAAAAATTTTCCATCATATACCTAACATCTTTGTATCAATAAATTTGGAATATCTCATCCATATCCAAGACAAGAAACCGAGGTTACCACGCAATGAGCCAGGGTGATTATGAAGACCTTAGAAATCAAGAAAAGATTAAGTGACTGTGCGATGTGCAGGTAAAATGAAGATAAAGTTAAGACCTACGTGGTCGGTTGTCAGCCGAGCACAATATTTTTAAATTCTTTTCACTCAAAATTATAAATAAGAGTACATCAATAAGAATGAGTTTGAACCACAAGGAGATATGAGTTGTTAATCTTATTTGAAAACTTATGTAAGCAATTGTTTACAAATAATTTAAACTAAAAACAAAAGCTGAAAGTGTTTAAGAAAATATCAGAAGAGAAAGATGGTTAAGAAATGCACCGTCCATCACTACACATGTTACTCAATCAAGCATCAGTATCATCATTTATTCTCTCATATTACCAATAATTATGTTCCACCAAATAACCTAATGCTTTATAGCTAAGAGTTTCAATTTGATGAAAGCTTTAAATTCTGTGAGACGGGTTGCTCATAGGAAATACAAACACAATCGTGGCATATTCAACATAGGCCAAGTTTTATTTATAACTTCGTTCACGATTCACACCGCTAGTGATCACAAGTTACTACTAGTTATTAGGGTTCTTGATAAAATTACCTAATACTCCTAATTAGCTATGAACAAGTTATTAATATATTTAATCCGCGACTTAAATATACGAACAACCAATCAAATTATATGAAAACAATCAAATGATTATTATATGTAGTAAAATATGAACGATATACAAGAGAGTGAATAATAAAACTATTGTATTAACTAAACAACATGTTCATGCCTTCAAGTTACATCCTTCAACCGATAAGAAAGGTTTAAGTCATCATGAATTTCTTAAAATCTATGGAAAATATAGAAGAAAGCAAGTAAAAAAAGCCCAAAAAATCGTGATGATCAATGATAACTTCAAACCCTAGCTTCTTGTTTCCTTGTTGTTGTAAAGTGTCTCTTCTTTTTCTCGAAGAGTAATAGAGCTTTTATTATATAGTTTTCATGAAATATATGTGTTAGATTCCTAATGGGACGATGTTATCTTGATTTAAAAGTCAAAACACGTCCAAGAAGTGGCCTCCATCGTGTCACAATCGACCAATACAATCCCCCATAAACACCGATTGTAAAGCCCTAAAAAAGGAAGTTTTATGTATAAAATGTTGCCTACAGTCGGTGGATACAATCCTCCATAAGTGCATATTGTAAAAGTATCAAAAACATAGTTTTTATGCATAAAATATCGTCCAGAATCAACCAATAAAACCCTCCACATCCACCGATTCTGGGTACTTATCTTTTTCTTCATTGTTTTGCTCATAACTCCTTCATACGAACTCGGAATGACCTCATTATTTTTGCGTTGGCTTCGTATTTCAATTATATACAAGATAATGAGAATAAATAATATATTTTAAAGAGTATAAATTGGTCTTTGACCCTTCTTCACTTATTGAACTTGGCTTCCATGTTCATTTTATGTCGCAATGAATTCCTTTCTTCTTCTTTTGTTGAATCTACTTTAAAACTCCTGAAAAACTAAAAAACAAAAAACATAATGATATGAAAACTAACAACAATCCAATGAATTAGAGTACCAGACTAGTGCAAATAATGCACCTTTCACTGGGCAAAAGGTTGATGTAGCTTAGGTTTTTTTTTTTCTCATTTAGAAAAGAGGGGAGAAAGAGAGATAGAATCGAATTTTTCCATTACTTATTAATATATAAGCAAATAACATGTTTTTTATTTGATATATTTCGTGTATGACAACTTTAATTTACTTTTCTTGATAGATTTATCATATAGGCCTTGTTTGGTAAAAATTATGATTAACATTTATGATTATAGATAATTATAAATTGAAAAATGATTATGCTATTAATCATTTTTTTAATAAATTTTAACAAACATATTTTTGGAATAATTGATTATCTTAGAAAATGTTCTCAAAGAGGAGAGGAAAGAATGATGATCTAAGGGTTTTTTTTTTTAGTCCACTATTGTTTTTTTTTGTCTCTCTCTTGATAGTGTAGAGAAAATAAGGGGAAAAAAAATCTAATTTAATTTTATTAAAAAATAATTGATTATGATAATTTTTATAAACAACTTTTTTCTACTTATGAAAATAATGAGGTTTTTTCAAATATGATTAAAATAATCAGTTATTATAAATTTTAACAAACACCCATATAATGAATTATGGGCCAGATAATTGATTATGGGCTCATAATCTATTATAATAATAATTACCAAACAACCCAATAAATTTTTTAAACAAAATTTTGATTCTTCGCCAGGTAAAACCATAGTTCATGAATTTCAAGTTTTCTTCTGCAACCTGATTTTATAAATTCTAAGTACTCCATCTGTTCTATTATTTTCGTCCTCAATACTGTTATCGTCAATACCAAAATAGTGCACAACTTTTGTTTATAGTTGTTTTTTCAATAAATTCTTAAATATATACTTAACTTTTTTTAATATAAATTTATTTTCAATGAGACTCAATTTAAAATCATAAAACATACCTGCTTAAATAGGTAACAAATACGATAGATGTTTTTCTTATTTATCTTCATTTCTTTTAAAACTTCTTTTATGTTTTTACTGCAAATGTTAAAATTCCTTAATTATAAAGCTTTTACTTCGTGAATACAATCATTTCGTCAGTATAATATTTTCTGTTCATAAACATTTTTCGTTTATTTTCTTTCAAAAATTTCCAAAACTTTAAAATACCTAATTATTGTTTTTTCTATTACAAATAAATTTGTTGTCAATTTATGTGATTCTTAGTAATAGAATTTTTAACTATTAATGTTAACAATAATATAACATTAATTACGAATAGTCTAGGAAAATCCTATGGTTTCCTTAATATTCTGACTTTGTCAACACAGTCGGAAATAATAGGACTGAGGAAGTAACAGTTAGTTAGAAAAAAAAAGAAAAAATAGTCTAACCTGTGTTTCCAGAGGTAGCCGTACGAAAATTTAAGAGAAAATAGATAAGCAAAAAAAATTAGATATTTTAATTAGTTAAAGAGAAGTGATGTGTCTAGGAGAGGATGCATACTTAGAATGTGCGCATCATTGCTTTTTATGCATTACAAGAGTCCCATATGACTAAGCCAAGGATATGATTTTCCACGGAATATCTTATGTGATTTTTTACAGTTAGTCTAAAGTTATTATAAGTGTAAAAATCTTTTGAGTATTTAGATTGTTTCTCTATTTAAATTTTTTGTTGAAATAATTTAAATGGGTAGCCATTCATATCTATAATTTGAATTAAAATTCAGCTTATTATCCTTCTGTCGTCCCCGATATAGAAATCCAAGTAAGTAAATGAATGATGAATATGATAAATATAATAAAAGAAGATGCAAAAATGAGTAAATTGTTCATATAGCCAGGGAGAGCCGGAGAGGGTGAGAGCGAGAGATTT
Organism: Papaver californicum; assembly: GCA_023531435.1. Taxonomy (NCBI): domain Eukaryota; kingdom Viridiplantae; phylum Streptophyta; class Magnoliopsida; order Ranunculales; family Papaveraceae; genus Papaver; species Papaver californicum. Next base: position 2,268,145 of record JAJJMC010019771.1, read on the forward strand.
CAAGGGCTCGCCAATATAGTGATATTTGATTATTTTTTTTTCCTTTTCTTTTTTTTCGTTTGGACAATAATGATATTGGATGTTAGCTGGTTATTTTCTTTTTTTTTTTTAGAACCCTATTGTTAGGGTTGTATACCTTTTTTATTGGGGTTTATAAGATGATAAAAATTGATTCAACTATCCAAAATATGGATATGAGGATCTAATCCATATGATAAACCCAAATCTAACTATTCA
>JAJJMC010019771.1:2268391-2314256 GCA_023531435.1 Papaver californicum
GGATATGAGGATCTAATCCATATGATAAACCCAAATCTAACTATTCATTAAAAAAAATCCTGAATCTAATTTATTATTCTCCTTATCTTCTCATTCATAAATCATGAAGAAGATGATAATCATAATTTTATCATGATGAAGACGATAATCATAAAAAACTAACTTAAATATATTATTCTCCTTTCCCTCTTTTTTCTCTCCATCGCATCGCATCACATCGTCCCTTCTTCTTTTTTTTTTTCTCTTCAACGATTTTTCACAATTTATTTCTGCTTTTGATTTGTTAAAATGTTCGATTGGATTAAGTTAAGGTTAAAAAAACTAGTTTATACAACTGTTTACAACTGGGAGTTCTTATTTTCCCAACCGTAAATCTGTTATTACGGCTGAAAAAATAGCAATTCCAAGCCGCAAAATAGGTTACGGTTGGGAAAATAAAAACTCACAGTTCTAATATAGATAATATCAACTTATTACAGCTAGAAAATGAAGAATTCTCAGCCGTATGTTAATCTGAAAAACAAAATTCCTAGTCGTAGAATGTGTAGTGAAAACCGGATTCCCAGCTGATCTTAGTATTTTCCAACCGTAGGTTTGGTTACAGCTAGCTCGTATCTTAGTTGCTAGCAGTAAGTGAAATATAAAATTTAGAAGTAGTTTACGGTTTTGAAATCATGAACTCTCAGTCGTAAGTTCTAATTTACAACTGAGAGTTCATGAGTTCCCAGTTGTATAAGTAGTTTAAGGCTAGAAATTCATAAGTTCCTAGCCTTAAGTGATTCTGAAAAGAAAAAAGTAAGGAAGGGCATACGCCCTCTTTGTTGAATTTAAAAGTTAAACATTTTTTTATTTTTTTAATCTAATTCAATCACTAATCTTAATTAGTTTATCTGATTAAGTTTATTAATACTAATTAGCTAGTATGTAGGATAAAGGGTATTTGGATGGGTTTTTTGATGATCCTATTTTATTATCTTGTAATCCCCTATAAACTAAAGTTTGCAGTCCAATAATAAGGTTATTTTTTTATCTTTATTAGATTTGTTCCCACCAATTAATCCAAATTATGTCCATGTAGTCTGTACCACTTTCCTCTAGTCCCAGCTCCTTCTATTTCAATGACCTCAAGCTTTCATCAACAGTTCTACTTGTACCCTATCTTCAACTAGTCCTATTATAATGTCGTTTTCCCAAAAAATGGACATTAAAAATCAAAGATAATTGGTAACTAATAATAATTTAGTTATTGCAGATTTTATCTTATTGGCATCAAATTAAAGGTTGGGTTAGGTATTGAATAAAAGTTTATACAATGGAAACACAAGAGTGACATAAATTTAGAGTAGAGGGAATATATGTGGTACATTAGGAAGTAGTTTGCATCCAGTTGAGACTGAGAAAAAAAATATTATAATATTTATTAACCTTATTAAATATTACTTTCATTTTAGAAAAATAGTCACTACATTAATAGTAATTCATTTCATGGTACGATAACTTTTTAGTTACTTAAATACACTTAGTTGGTACATCTGAATATAGATGGTACGATAACTTTTTAGTTACTTAAAAACACTTAGTTGGTACATCTGAATATAGATGGCATCGACCTGATTGTTCTCAATTCTGTAATGTACCATTGGCAGTGGAGAACAAAGTATAAAACACATTTCGAAATTATGTAATGATCGGACGGTTGAGATTTAGAGTAGATGGTAACTAAAAATCACTGTAGTGGGCATATTTGAACATACTAAATATAGAAATAGAGTGATAAATGGAAACCCTTAAATCCCGGAGAATCTTCGGCCTAATTATGTAAGCAGTTTCCAGTTTTATTTTTTGTCTTAAAACTTCCAACAGAAAACCTAGAGTTTAAGAAAAACTACCCAATCAATCCCAACTCCTTCACCACGTCATCATGCTGACATGTCAGTATAACTCCATCTTTTTACTGACACGTGTACCTCCCCCACGTGAATGTATACGTAGAGCGGGCCTATATGATCTCCCACCTCCTTCCACCACTTCTTAAGAACCCTAATTTTCTTTTCTTTTTATATAAAACCCCCTTCGTTCTCTCCAACCCCGTTTCTTTTAGACACTCCCACGTGTCCTTATGTCTGTAGGTCCTACTGCCCACAGCCCTTCCTGAACCGATAGATACTTCTCTCCTCCTCAAATCTATCCATTCCTCCCCTCGCTATTTATTCCGGTTATTTGTGTCAGATACCGGCCATTCGGTGTCAGATAAACAATTTCAATCATTTTCTTTTCTCTATATAAACTCCATTTCTTCTTCTCTCTTTTTGTTCAGAAAAAAGATACAATAAGCAGTTTCTTTGGTTCATTTTGCAAAGGAAGAAGTAGACGCGCGTTTGGCATGAAAGTTTGCATACGTGCCTTAACTTTAACACCCATTGCGTAATTCAGTAACTACTGAACCGCCTCTTCTTATTCTGTTCAATACTTTCTGTTTCTGATTCTGATTCTTCTGCTTCTGCTTCTGATATTTTTTAAGAGAGTATGAATAGGGTTCTAACACCAGAGATGTTACACTGTATGCAAAGTTCATCTACTTCTGGAAATCATACTAATAGTAATAATCACCGTTTTAATAATGGAACTGACTTAACCGTACTTGAAAGACAAAGAGCTAGACAAAAATGGCAGCAGCAACAGCAGCAGCATCAGCAACAAGAAAATGAAGCTCCTCAAACGTATCTTAGTAATGATGCCCATTTTGCTAATTTGTTTCAATTACCATTAACAACTTCAAATTTTGGTCATCATCATCATCAAGGTTTCATGAATGATTCTATGATCAGAGAGTTTGTTAATCGCTCAATGAAGACTGACCCAAGTTTAGAAAATGAGTGGAGTACTGATTTTGGTAAATACCCAGTACCTATGACTGGATTTGGGGAAGAAATTATCATTACAGGATTATCAAGTGCTTCTAATGGATTTGTTAGTAATAATATTCATTCTATTAATGAGATGTCAAATGACTCAAATTTCTCCATTTCTAGAACTACTAGTTGTCCTCCAATTGTGGGTGATGCTGTTTTACCTGCAACAACTGTTGTAGCTGTGGAAGAAAAAAGTAAAGAAATCTGTTCACCGGGAAAAATGTCTTCCATTGTCGGAAAGAAGAGGAAAGCTGATAAGGCACACAACTCAAAGGTCTGTTATTGATTTTATTTTCTTCAACGTCTTGATACGTATAGTTTTTATTTTCTTGTATAATTTTTGTCCTCGAAATTTGAATCAGTCTCTTAGGTCTCCATCAATATCAACTCTGTTGGGTCTTTTCTTTAGTTGTACTTGGTCTGTAATATCATAATGAGAAGTTTGTTTTTGTTGATCACTCAGGTTAATGGTGTAGCAGAGGAATTAAGAGATAAGAGAATCAAAGTGGACATGACGGAGGAAGTAGAATCCAAGATCACCCATGAACAACCGCATCAACATAAGAACAACAATATCAATAGTAATAATAATAAAGAAAATTCTTCGGATACATCTAAAGATAATAATTCAAAGATTTCTGAAGTTCAAAAACCTGATTACATCCATGTTCGAGCTCGGCGTGGTCAAGCTACAGATAGCCATAGCTTAGCCGAAAGAGTGAGTTATTTGCTACCTAGATGATTCTGTAATGTTTATATTAATTTCGTTGACATATGAAATTTGATTAATATTGTTGTGTAGGTGAGAAGGGAAAAGATTAGTGAAAGGATGAAATATTTGCAAGATCTAGTCCCTGGTTGCAATAAGATTACAGGCAAAGCAGGAATGCTTGATGAAATTATCAGTTATGTTCAATCTCTTCAAAGACAAGTTGAGGTAAAAAAAATTTGCATTCATTTCTTTTTTCTATTATTAGATCCCAATGATCATGTAATGTACATTTTAGCGCGTTTCCCATTGATTGTGAAAATATGACTTAGCTAGGACACTGAGAGCCAAATTATATATAGCTCACGGGGTCGAATCTGAACCACCGAGACGAAAAGATTTCTCTTAGTAATTTACTAAGTACCATACGTACATTATTATCTATCTGCCTATCTCATCAACTTAAGTTTTAGAGCAACTAGTAAAGTTGTTAGATTAAAGGTTGTTTACTGTTAATGTCTAATGTGATGGATGGATGTATTTCTCTGTCAATATATTATCATCAACTAATTCTGTTTCCTTTTTGTTTTCATCTACACCAGTTTCTGTCCATGAAGCTTGCTACAGTCAATCCAAGACTCGATGATAATTTCTTTGCTAAAGATGTAAGACCACAGGCATTATTACTAGTAAATACAAAGTTTGTAACTATTAACTACTATAGTGTAAAACTATTCAGATATCTTAAGCAATTCACAATTGGATGATACAAACAGATGTTTCCTTCGGCTTCCTCCAGTGTTTTTCCAAATGTGGGAATGTTACCTGCAGACATGGCCAATTCCTCAACTTACCTTCAGTCGTTCAATCCAACAATGCAAGAAATGATTTCATCTTGTGGGTTGGATATGGTGATAAATCCCCCCGAAATGGCAGCAGCGCTTCGGAGAACAATAAGCGCCCCACCCTTACCGTTGACCGACACATTCTTGGACACGTCTTGCTTCACTGTAATTTCTTTTAAACTTTAATTTTGCCAAATAAAACCTTATAAGTGTCATACATGTATTCATACTTAGGATTTGTACGTACATGAAATTTCTTACTTTTGGATTTCAATTATGCGTTACAGCAAGATCAACCTACTTCTACTACTTGGGAAACAGATCTACAAAACATTTACAGTATCGAGGAGTTTCATCAAGGAAGAGCTCATCCATCTGTTTTTCCACATCAATCATATACAGGTAACACTAAAGAATAATTATCAAAGTTACTACTTGATGTATCTTCACTTTTAAGGTTTCATTATCATTAATTATCTGATAATTATGATTTAAAAACTGTACCAGGATATCTTTGATTGCCGAAACAAAAACAACCCACACTTTGGCTTAAAGTTTAAACTTCATTTTTATTTTATTTTTGCTGTGATCTTGCTAAAGATATTGGACCCATTTGTGATTGGCCTAAAACCAAAAAAGTAACTTAGTTATGGAAGTAGTCTTTCCCGGGAGCGCAGGATCACTAGTTGTAGTTCGTCTGGACCACTGGGTCTCGAGTTTCACAAAATGAGATTCATCCGTGAGTCTATATCTAATATTTGCTCTATACTTGTATGCTATTTTACAGGAAGTATGGAGGGAAATAATCTAAAGATGGAGATGTGATTTGGTGAATTGATCAATTTGATGATCATTTGAATGAAGCTCCATCGAGGAGTACCTATAGAGAGCTAAAAATTCAATGCTAGATCGGATTCCTAATTCTTTTTCATCTTCTTTAATATTTTTATGCACATTTTGGTATATATCTTTGTATATATAGTTTTGCCAAGTATTTATATAATAACATAACTAATACAGTAGTAGTATTGATGTTTTGTCATTCAATGTATAAACTCAATCATCCTTCTCTATGCATTATACTTTATACCATCACCACGGTGTGCCTGAATCAATAAACTAAATACTTGGAGGCTTAGAGCAGCTTATAGGCGGAACCAAAAGTTCTCTCCTTGTGATCAAAAAATTGCTTTTTTTTTGGTACGTTGTAGTTTGGTAGCAGAAGGATAAAGAGCGGAGATGAAATAATACGGAGTATTTGCTTATAAAGCAACCTCTCATTCTTTAACACTCTAATAAAGATATTTTTAGCAACTACTCGATATAGCAGGTTATATTCAATTGGGAGGACGTTGTTTTATAGTGTTTCTGTAAGATGATTGTAACTTGAAAGTTGTAACCTTAGCGCTTGGGTATGTTTCCGATTCCTTCGGATTTTTCTTGTAAATAATTTTCCTTTCTTAGTATATAACCCTTCTTTTCCAAAAAAAAAAACAAAAAAAAAAACAAACATTTTTCCTCATATCTAAACGGGGACTCCTTATAACAGGTTTCTTTTTCTAGTATTGTCACTTGTGCATCGCGAAGTAATTAGCTTTACAAGAGATGAGAGAGAGTGTCCGAAAATCGGTCAAAGAGTCAACCCAGTAATCCAAATCTCCATTACCGAGTCAATAAATTTCTTCAGGAAACTAGATGGAAATCAGTTAATACAGAGTAGACTGATGCAATGAAGGACGCGGAGTAACGAAATTAATGTACAACAACAAGAAAATTAAGACCATAAGAAGCCCTGCATTAAATTCCCCCAAGGGTTCTTACTGTTCTTGAAGTCTTATTTCAGTTCACTTGTTTTAGTGGAATCAATTATGGTTCGAATGTTAGATTCCCTAGCTGTTGATGAAGTAAATGAACTAGGTGCCCTTCTCAATTAGCTCAATCCTAGCATTAATTCCCCCCAATTTCATTTCCCCCAATTTAACCATAGAATGCCCTAATTTCGTTTTACCCCAATTTCCTTCTGCAAAACCCTAAAAACACAAATTCCCCCCATTTCTTCAAAAACCCCAAAAATTCCCTGTTCAATATGTCCTAAAACCCCCAAATTTACCCACTCCTCCAAATTCATTCCAATACCCAAATAAAGTTTTCTCCTCTTCAGTTTGCTTGCTCCTCTCTAATGGCAAACTAATTTCCAGTTTCTGCTGTATGTTTTGCAGGTTGAATCACTAAGGTAGCACAAGCTCCATGAAAAAGTCAACAAGTATGAATCACCCTTCGTATGAAGCTATTATCCAGCAGTCAATTCAGGTAATACTCTTCAAAAATCTCCACTCCATTACAAGCTGTACCCTCCCTAGCCCCCAACCCATCACCTCAAAGTTCTGCTACCAAGGCTCTGTATCTGAGCAGACTGAAACTAACCCATTCCCCTACCCTGACCCCTACACCATGCCACATCAAGTCTCCAAAAAAGTAAATATCCCATCTCCTCACAAAGACACTACAACCCATAACCCCCAACCACATAATACACATCACCATAACTTCCCCCTCTCATTCAAAATAAAGTGGCCTCCCCCATTCATTGATAGTCTCTCTGCCCCCTGCACCCTCCATCAGTCAGAGAAACCAAAAGAACACCAACTTTGCACTAAAAGACTCAGGAGCCAATACATTCATCAACCCACAAAGCTTACCCAAATGGAAATCACTGGAAGAAAGAACAAAGGTATTCTGATTAAGGAAACAACAACAAAAGAGGGTTCCACAATGAAAAATGATCAAATCCAAAAGTTTGATATCCCTGGTAGTTCTGGAAAAGACAAAGGCATAACCAATTCTTCTGATGATGAAGATGAAAGAATCATAATGCACTATGACATCTCAAGTGATGAGAATGAAGAAGAAAATGAAGACATCAACTGGAGCTACTCAATAGTTGGCAAAATTTATGCAGAGGAAAGTCTGGAGACCTTTGAAGTTTCTGGTGAAATATACAAGAATTGGAATAGGTTTCACCTAAAACAAGTCAGAAAGGAGGGGCAAAACTTGTTCACGTGTAGATTTGAGGACAGCAAGGATGTGCAGGAGGTCATACAATCAGGACCATGGACATTCATGGATCATCTGATGGTGATGCAGCCTTGGAAGCCATCAATTGAAAAGAACTCTCTCTCATTCCAGTACCAACATTTTTGGAACCACATCAGTCAACTGCCTACTGAATTCTATGGCAGGAAAATTCCCATAAAAATGGCAAATCTGGTAGGAGAGGTGATCATGCTGGAACCCCCATCAGGAAACCCCTCACATGGTAACATAGTCAAAGCTCTCACAAAGGTTGATGTCAACAAGGCTATCCCTAAAGGCATCACAGCTAGCAATGGAGCAGGAGTCACTGGATGGGTGAAATTCTTCTTCAAAGGTAAACCCAAATCCTTGTGCACTGCCTGTTTTCACATAAACCATAGTCAAGAATTGTGTGTAGAAAGATCAAAAAAAGTGCAAGAAGCAGCCAAGATAATTCACATTTTCAAACCCAAAATCACCAACATCATTCCCCTCAACTGGTACCCCTACAGTCCACTGAGAGATCAAGTTACAGAGATCCCAACCCAATTGCACCCCCCTTTCAAATACCCAATACTGGCTTCTCAATTCCTCTTCTCAACTCAAGTCTAGCCAGTTTGGCTATCTCAACTGCAAAGGAAAAAAATGCCCAGATTAACCCAAACCTCCCGGAACCATCAAGCCTCAACACATATCCAGACCAAATGGGAGATGACTGGAACCTTAGCCAAGAACCCAGGAACAATAAGAGGCAGAGAAACCCTGCAAACATGCCAGCCCCCAGCAACCCTCCTCAGCTAGCTCCTGGCAACAATGAAGGTGAAACATTCATACTGACTGATCATGGAGACGCTACCTTATTGATCCAGCCCAGCAGCAACATAGAGCAGGTAACTCCCTCTTCCTCTCAAAATTCCTATTTTAACCTGCACAACAAATTTCATTGTTGTCTTATTGAAAGCCTATCTGTTCCTAGACTTGAGTCTTGTCCTGTCACCAAAATTGTTTGTTTAATTCATGAATGTCCAATATCAACTCTCTTGGGTACAAAATGTGCCAATAAAACCTGGGACATATGTGCACCCACCACCATTAGTTTGCACATAACCAGCAACAAAAATCAGCATCAGAAGAATTGGAAGACCCAGTTTCTCCTTAACCAGAAAAAACAAATTACCAACAAGCTCCATTATAGTATAACCAACACTCATGAGCCAACAAGCAAAACCCTCAGTCACTATCACTTGAATCCAAATAACTCCAGCAAGGCCCAGATTCATCTTTCCAAAATAATCCAGCCCATAAAAGGAAAATTCAATCACCCTATTCAATCACCCAATTCCAATCCCCAAGTTCAAGCCCATTTCTATACCCAGACTACAACCAACAGTGAAACCCAACCAGCAGGCCTCAGAAACAAAAATCACATATCCAAGTCAAGTCAACTTCCCACCAGCAGCTCGATCCCTCTACTCAATGTTACCAGCTGGTCCAATATCTACCAGCCAAAGACAAAGGAAACAAGTACAAGATCTTACTCCAAAGTCCACGATCAAGATCAAGGCACCACCATCAACAACACTTGCTCAACCAAAGCCCAAACTAGTCCCATAAATTGGAACAACCCGTCAATCTCCAATAGAAACGTGAACCAAAATAGGAATTATAATAAAACTGTCCATAGGATTAGGAATCACCAAAGGAATTTGGATAGTCCCACTCGCAAATTGCAGATAACTTGTGGCCTGTATTCTCATAAGTGGGATATCCAAAACACCGACAACGGCCCAATAGGGCCCAGCACCCTTATTCCTTATGTTAAAACCAAGTCCACTAAAATAATTCATCAAAAAGAGTCCTTGGATAGCCAAATTCTCCCTAAAAATACCCAAATGAAAATTCTCTCATGGAACTGCCGTGGCATAGGAGGGATTAAAACCAAACAACATCTAAAAAATTCTATCAGGCAAGTAAACCCGGATATCATCTTCTTATCCGAAACCAAAACAACCGAGGAAAAAACTCTAAACCACCTTAGGACATATAGTTATCCCAATTCCTGGGCCCAATCATCGCAAGGCCTCTCAGGAGGTCTAGCTCTCATGTGGAAGGACAACCTAGATATTTCAATAACTTGTCAGAAATATGGTGAATCTTAGAGTAACAGCTAATCCAGGAGAGGAAGATACCTTCATTACTTGCTTATATGGGGAAAACAATTATGGAGCAAAAAAAGCCCAATGGGAAAATATTTTGGAAATGAGTAGAGACATCGAGTATCCCTGGATTATCTTGGGAGATCTCAATATAACTTTGTCTTCGGAAGACGCAAGTAATCAATCGGAAGAATCGGAAAACCCGTATAACCCTTCCGCCGAGAATATTCAGTCTGCGGGGCTTATCGAATTAAAATACTCTGGCCCAAAATATACCTGGTCCAACAATAGGGAGAATGAGAATCTGATCCTTAAAAGACTTGATAGGGGCCTGGTTAATCAGGAATGGGAATCTCAGTTCCCAACATCAATCATTCGAAGCCTTCCTTCCATAGGTTCGGACCACAACCCTATAATTCTAGAAACGGAGGTAAAACAAAATAAGTTTAAATCTTACTTCAAGTTTTATGAGTGTTGGCAGAAAGTTGATTCCTGTAAAACTACCATTGCCGAGAGCTGGTACTCCTCTGATCAGGGCTCAGAGCAGTATACCCTAATCAACAAGTTAAAAAACACTAGAAATGCTCTCCAGAGATGGAAAAAAAATATATTTTGGAAAAATTGAGGGGAAAATTGAGGCCTTAGGGGAAATTTTTTTGCCCCTAGCTGACAGCACTAGAGATAGTGACAGGACAATTAAGAAATCCCTGGAAAAAGAACTCGAACATTGGTATAATATCCAAGAAAGCTTCTGGATTCAGAAATCTAGGGAATATTTTATCAAAGATGCTGACAGAAACACAAAGCTTTTCCATTCCATCACAAATCATAGGAAAAAAATGAACAACATTGTGAGTCTAAAAAATAAAAACGATCAGTGGATCACAAAAAGAGAGGATCTCGAGGACCTCCTAACCTCTCACTTCGAGGAAATAAGCTCTACAAGTTACAACCTCATAGACCAAAATATTGTCAATCTCTTCAAACCGGTCATCAGCAATCAGGAAAATGACCACCTCACTAAGGTTCCGTCCTCGGAGGAAATCAAAGATGTGGCAAATAGTATGAAACCTTGGAAAGCTCCCGGGCCGGATGGGTTCCAAGCTGGTTTCTACCAGCACAATTGAGAAATTGTAGGAGAGGACGTCATAAAAGCAACCAAAGCCTTCTTCAAAACGGGATTCATTCTAAAAGAGCTCAATAACACCTACATTTCGCTCATTCCCAAAACAAAGTCCCCTCAAACTCCTGCTGACTTTAGACCCATTAGCCTCTGCAATACCATCTACAAAATAATATCGAAGATTATAGCCAATCGTTTAAAAACTATCCTAAACAGAATCATCTCCTCAACTCAATCGGCTTTCATACCTACCAGAAACATCCATGATAATGTCATCATCGCCCAAGAAGTGGTCGAGGCCATGAAGAGGAAAACAGGTACCTCTGGCAGACTTGGAATAAAACTTGATATGAGTAAAGCCTTTGACAGGATAGAATGCTCCTTTATCCTGGCTATCATGAGGAAAATGGGGTTCTCGGAAAAATTCTGTGGCCTTATAAATCAATGTATTTCCACTGCCACCCATTCCATTATCCTAAATGGAATGCCATGCAAATTTTTCAAACCCACCAGAGGCCTAAGACAAGGGGACCCTCTTTCCCCGTACCTCTTCATTATATGCATGGAGGCGCTCTCCAAAATGATTGACAGTGCCAATGACATGTGCTTTATTAGTGGGATGAAAATTTATAAGTCTGGCCCTCCAGTCTCTCATCTTCTTTTTGCAGATGACTGTCTGATCTTCATCAAAGCAAATCAGGAGGAAGTAAATAACCTTTTATCCATCCTAGATGAATTCAGTCAATCCAGCGGCCAATGCATAAACTTTAATAAATCCGGGTTTTTCTGTAGCAAAAAATTGAAGAAGGGGCCCAAGAGATGCTAGGAGATTGGCTTGATATGCCCAGTATGACGGCTGAAGAGAAATATCTTGGGTTTCTTCTTTTTAGGAAAAGATCTAGAACTTTAACGTTCCAATCCATCCTAAAGAGCATGGAGCTCAGATTACAAGGTTGGCACTCTAAATTGCTATCTCAAGCAGGACGTGCCACCATGATCCAATCGGTCATAAATACCCTTCCTAACTACCAGATGGGATGCCTAGCTATCCCAAAAAAATCAATTAATTCCATGGACAAAATCCAAAGGAACTATTGGAACACTGGAAAAGGCAATGTTAGGGGTCACTCTATGGAGGCGTGGGACTCCCTCTGCCAACCAAAGAGCATGGGTGGCCTAGGTTTCAAAAATCTTAATTTGTTCAATGAAACAATGCTTACAAAACTGACTTGGAGATTAATCCACAATGAATCCGATCTCTGGGCAAAAGTCTTAAAAGCTCGCTACTTCCCTAACTCCAACCCTCTAACTGTCCAAAAACACTCTAGAGATACCTGGATCTGGAGAGGTGTCCTAAAATGCATAAATACTATTCTGGAATACCATTTTTGGTCCATCGGAGATGGCACTCAAGTCAAAATTTGGGAATATAATTGGCTAAAAAGTATGAAACCAAACGAAGTGACCGAAAACCAAAAAAACTCTGGTCTCATTTGGGTTAGTGATATCATCAACCATGAATCCAACTCCTGGAAAATTTCGACAATCAGGAAATTGTTTACCGGAATCCAAAGGGACGAAATAATGACCATTCCTCTTCTCCCCGGATCCCAAGACAAGATGGGTTGGGGTATCACTACAAATGGTTCTTTCTCTGTTGCCTCCACTTATAAAAATTTAGTTCAAAACTCCATCCCACCTGCCAGAATCAGTCAAGTTGATCCTGGGGTCTGGAAGAATATCTGGAAAATCAAAACCCCAAATAGAATAAACCTCTTCATTTGGAAAATCGTGAAACAAACGCTAAAAACCAGAAGTAAAATTTTCAAACATATGGATAGTAAGGACCAAATGTGCCCCGCTTGCAATAAACACAAAGAGACTAGTACTCATCTGTTTATTCATTGTGACCTCGCTAAAAAAGTCTGGCAAACTCTTTGGCCCGCTCTGTATACTAATATGATGACCTATAACTCCGTCTCTGAGTGGATAAAATCATGGCAAAAACCTAACGTCCTCATTTCATTCAAGGAAACTACTCTGATTGCTTATATACCCCATATTCTTTGGAGGATTTGGAGACATAGGTGTGACATCATTTTCGATAAAGTAACACCCAATCCCACCACGGTCCTCTGTACCATAGCCAACTCTACGGATTCCCCCCAAATTCAAACCTTGAATCCCACCAATACGGACCAAATTAGTCCAATTTCTCTCTCCAATCAAATTTCCAACAGTCCTAAGTTCACTATCCAGCCAAACGGCACCCATAGAATCCTCTCGATAGGAATCGGCAATTGCCAAATTCAAAAGCATCAATCACAAACCACAACCATATCTAGCACTATCACCAATCATGTCCCAGCAAACCAAATGAGGTATTCTTCTATATCCACTCCAGAATCATCCTTACAAATTCATTCCAACCAAATGCAACATACTAGAAAGGCCATTATATCCGAACACGGCTATGTCTCCAACTGGGCATCAAGAAATCTTGATTATGTTATAATAAATTTTGATGAGTCTTATTCTGTTTCTGACTATGTAGCGGGATATGGAGCAGTAGCCCGAACTTCTAAGGGCTCTTTTATAGCAGGTTCCTCGAAGGTGGCCAGGGTCGGATCTAGTCATCAAGCGGAAGCCATGGCTTTAAGAGAATCAGTTATCTGGGCTAAAGAACAAGGATGGAGTCAAATTTTGTTTCGGGGAGATGCAAAATCGCTAATCGATGACGTGAACGGCATCTCGACTTCTAGCCCTTGGTCTTGCCATGCTTTAATATTTGATTGTAAAAGACTTTTAAGTTTATTTCCTGGTTGTAATTTAACTTTCATTCATAGGAAAGAAAACAAGATAGCTGACTCTATAGCTAATCTAGCTCGTTTAGAGAGGGTAGGAAAGATATGGAGTGATCCTTCTCCTTTCCATACCCAATTAACTGTAGACCTATGTAGCTCTCTTTTCTATAAATGAATTTCGATTTTCAATCAAAAAAAAAAAAAATTGTCACTTGTGCATATGGCCATCTCTACATTAAATGAGAAAAGGGGCTGGTTTATGAGTTAGTCATATCAATCCAAGGCCTAAGTAAACATGGCCCATTTGAAGTATATAAGACGTGGCACACTGGGATTTGGTTTCCTAAACAGTGGTATCACTGTATTAGTACCACTGCTACTGCTACTATTTGTTGAGTTGAATAATGAAGAGATGGCAAACAACAAATAGGAAATAGAGTCAAATTCAAGGACAAACCCACCATGTACCTTGAAAACCTTGAAAACTACTTTCTATTGAAAAAGGATAATCAAGAAAAGTCTGTATGATGAGCAATGAAAGGGATAGGACCACTGTACGATACAAGGCATATAGTGATAGAGAAGGTGAGAGAGAGAGAGAGAGAGAGTGAGAATTGAAGTTGTAGTAGTAGTAGAGCAGTGACCCAAAATTGCTCAGTGTTTCAGCTGTTGGAGGAGATTAAGGGTCACAGTCACACACACCCGAGTCTCTCTCTCTCTACTCATTTTGTATGCCTTGTAAGTTGTAATTGCATATCACTCCAACCCAACTAAGATGAGACAGGCAGGAGGTAGAGAATGACTTCCCACCAGTATTAAATAGTGTAATTATTACTGTCTATTTTTTTCATCCCAACTAGAACTCCAACTTGCATTCATTTTAGATATCCACAATGCATCTTCATTAAGATGGGTTTCTTTGATCAGTCAAAATATCAGTCCATTAGATTTCACTTTCTCTTAATCGATCAGTAACCAACTTCTTTTATTTGATTACTTACTGTATTATCTTCTTTGTTTCGCTTTCAAATAAGTTATATCTAGTTATCTACCCTTAAATCTTAATATAATAATTCAAATGGATGAAAGGGGCCTTTCAGGGGTTCCAGACTTGCGGCTGCACTTGCCGGAGATACCCCACACCAGCAAAAATTTGTGTCTTTACACCTTCCCTTAACATTTATTTGATAAAAGTGGACCTTGAATTTCCCTTGGGCCTCTCTTTTTTCACCGATTTTCATTGCATTTATCACGAAGAAGAGGGGCCACTGTATCCAAATTGCAAAGGAAAAATCTCTAAGATTCGCTTCTTTCTTTAATGTGATAATGAATTGATGATGATGATGAAGACTGAATAAATGATTTTGCCCCCTTCGTTCTTTCACTCGTCTATTCTCTGTTGGGCCCACTAGAATGTGGGGGTAGTGGTGGTGGGCTTGAAACTTCACCATCTCATTTCTTCTTAACCTGTCAAACACAGTGGTTAAAAATAAAAGATTCCCTATTTCCCTCCTGTCTAGATATATCAAGATATATACCAACCCCCTTTTCTTTTTGCTCTTTATCTTTTTTTAGGTTCACTAAAGGTAGATTTTTTAATCGTTTTGATCAAGTTGTCATCCATATTTCCAGTTGGTGTTGGACTGTTATGTCTCCTGTTTTCTGATGTGGTTCAAATAATCAAATGCTAAAAACGTCTATATATGGGAAAAAGGAAAACAATCCGTAAGCCCGTAAGTTTTAGAGTCTAAGCCTTGTCAAACCAACCAACCATTCAAGTCTAAGCTCGTGTTCTTTTGTTTAACGTAATGTTTCATCCTCTTAACCTACTCTTTCGGTTCGATTAGTTTTTGTCTTAGATTGTCCTCCTAAACTTGATCAATTTATCTCTCATAAAGATCGACACATCCCTGCTAGCTAGGTGACATGTTCTAACGTCGAATTTATTCATAACGAGCTTCCCAAAATGATCAAGTTGGCTGGTCTTCAGAGGGGAGGGGTTTCTGGTGAGGTATAGCTAGCAGATGAGGAAAAGGGAATTTAACTCAAATCTTGGTCGTCAGTTTGTGTACCAAAAAGATGTGAGGTTTAGGGTTCAAGAATCTTAAATGAGTAATTGAATCGATGCAAACCAATTTGGCTCAACTTAAGACATGTGGGCTATTTGGCTTGGAGGCTAGTTACTCAACTTAAGACATGTGGGCTATTTGGCTTGGAGGCTAGTTACTCAACTTGACATGTGGGCTAAGGTTATAAAAGTTACTCAACTTAAGACATGTGGGCTAAGGTTATAAAATTGAGATATTTTCCGAACTGTCCTTTAATAAAAAAACTAAAAGGCAGAAAATTTAGTCTTTTTTAATTTGTTGTAGATAATGATTTTTGTAACAAGGGTAAAATAATCATTTTAAGATTTGGTTTGAGTTTCACCGTAAAATTTAGCCTCACAGAGCCAACTCAAGTCTTGGTCTCATGAGCGGAACTCATCTCTCGACCTCAGGAGCGATACCCAGCTGTCGGAGTCACGAGCAAGGCACAACTCTCTGCCTACAAGGCCTTATAGACACGACTCCTAGTACATCCCCAACTAGATACACTAGTCATCTCTGCTATTTATCCTCTTGAAAACGTCCACATATGACTTCATGAGCAAGAGCGAGACTTAGGTCTTCTGTAAGCACAACTCATACCTCGGTCTTACAAGTATGACTCAAGCCTTACGAGCCTCATGAATGACTCCTAGTAAATCCCTGACTGGATACACCGGTCATATCTGCTCCTTATATAAACACGTTACACGGTTATGACTGACTCCAAGTAACGTCCCCGCGAGACACACTGGTCAGTTCAAGTATTTCATAGTCTCATACAAATAAGACACACTCCCATGCACATACACATGCCTCACTCTCATTCTCATGAGCATATCCAAGTTGATTCCATGAGACTTGATCTTCATGAGCATGTCCCAGCTGATTCACGAGACCTGAACCCCACAAGATCAACTCACCAGTCTTGTATATATATGAGACTCTGGCATAAGCCTCATCCTCGGGTATATGCCTCGATCTCAGGAATGTTCACGACTAACATCATGAATTTGAGTAATACCAAATTGTTTAAAACACGTAACAAAGTTTTACAAAAGTCCTTCAACGCTTTGCGCATTCATCAAAAGGGATGCACTAGTAGAGGTCGCCCCTTACAAGACCTATATGGATGGTTACACAAAGTTAAGGATTGACCTCAGCTTCTCTCGTGTTTCACACACGATCCTCATGTAAGTCTTTTGTTTTCCACATGACTTAGGGTGGGTTTGATATTTATTTATTTATTCGTAAAGCACTTTGATAACGTATATTAGGTAATATTTTGTGTTTGGTAAAGTTTTCTCAAAGCGTTTTTTAGCAAAAGCATTTGCAAAATTTCTCAAGTTTTAAAGCTAGGGAGAATAAGCTTTTGAAAGCTCCAAAATCAAAAGTTATGGGTCCATACTAATTTCCTATATGATTTTGTTTTTTATCCTTATTGTATTTTATAAATGACGAAAACTACCCTCGAATCTTTCTACCATTAATTTAATTTGATTTTCAATATCATATTTTTATTTAATATTATTTTTTAAATAATAAATATAAGAATAAATATTAAATATTTATTAAATTTTAATTTGATTTGTTTCTCAAAATTATATTTATAATAAAAAATAATTATATATATAATGGTAAATATAATACTTTTTATCAATAAAATAATAATCATTATTATTAAATTTAATATTAAATAAATATGTGTGTATATTAAAAGTTAAATATATATTTAATATTTAAAAATTAAATTATTTAAATTATTTTTATAATCAATAAATTAGAATAAAACTATTATGAGATAAATTTCTATTTTTGTCATTTATTACAACAACAATAGTTAAACCTGATATTTACCAAACATAATTTGATTAATATTTTAATCTGCTTTACTTTTTGGTTTATAGTTTACTAAACGTTTAACTATTTTTTTTCATAAATCAAAGCACAACAACACACAACAAATAAACACTTTTACAAAACTCACAACAATACCAAACTAAACTTTAGCCTAGTCATATTACACAAGTCAGAGAATATTCTTCCATCGAATACAAAGAGTATTGATGCTATACCAATACATCATCAACGAAGGATAACTCAGTCACACAAATGGGGACATATCAATTAGGGTTTTGATCTGACGGTCTACAAAACTTGGTGGGAAATACCATGTTGTATTTCTCACCGCTAAAGAGAACAATCAGTCATGGAGATAAGGGATAAGCTCGACTCATCTTAGTTATTCCTCTAATCACGGAAGGATTGCTCCTCACATCACTCTATCATTTTCTCACCAACTGGAGACCAGAGAGTTCAGTTATATTAAGTTAATTATCAAGCCTGCTAAACACATCTCATGAAAAATTCCTCTGCAACTAAGAATTATTCTGGTTTCTCTCTTTCTTTCATCTTCCCTCCCTAAGACCATCCCTGATCTCTCTTAAGAAGCATTTGAATGGCCATTATCTTAGTTTAGACGAAGATTTTTCATGCTCGACCTCCTGCAACTAACAGTGAAAACCCTAAATCTCAATATCACCCTTCACCCGATTTTAGGTATCTACACTTGTATTACCCTTGTTTTCTATTTTATGCATCATGTTAGGTGAATCATCCAAAATCAATGTAAATATATCTAAAAGCGCTAACAGGTGAAGTATCATAGGCGTGGAAGAACCCAAGACCAAGTGGAACTACGAATACAAAACAAAAGGGAAAAAACGAATACAATATTTGTTTTTGTTTTCACATGGACCAAGCTTACCAGGAGTTACTACCTTCAACTTGTATAGAATGGAAATTTGGTTCAAACGAGCCAAGAATTTCTCAATTTCACTACAGAACGAAGAAGTTATGAGCAAAACACTGAAACTTGGTTGGATTTGGTTTTTGTTGGCCATTGGGCCTACGCAGGAAGAAAAGGAGTTACGGGTTAGGTTTGTCTGAGACAAGTTTTTACCTTAGTTTTGGGTTTTTGGCTAGCTTTTGACAAAGGATTTTTTTAGAGCATTGTTCGGTTGAACCTAAAAGAGTGTTTGTATGTCAAGCTCATTATCAATGTTAGATGACCAAAACTGTTTCTTGATTTATTGTCTACTAAAGTCAGTCTCGGACTAAGATTATATTTAGGTAGTTGAGTGTCAGAAATCACCGAACACCCTTGAAGATTTAAGACCGAAGAATACGAAGACAACAATGAGAACTTAATCAACAAAGCTATGTGAAAACTAACTATCCTATTTGCTCATTATTTCTTCCATTTTATCTTCTGAGACAATGTCGTATGGCTTTAATATATGATGAATTACAAAGAAGAAGTTTTGAGTTCAAGCTTGTGCCTGACTAATCTTGAAACACGAACTCAAGCATTGGATGTTCAGAGGATTTATCAGATTTGAGGTTGAGAACAATTCTTATTGTTCAACATACTATGTTTACGAAATAAAATCTTAAAAACATCAAGTTGTGATAGAGTTCGCGTACTAAAAATGGTGGTTTGCGAAAAATGCACAAAGCTTGATGATATTGAACTCCAAAGTGCATAAGAGTTCAGGAACTGATTTTTTTTTTTATGATTCGCCAACTATACACTTTTCACCATGTTCCTGGAACTCGTGAATTTGTACTGAGTCCATGAATATACACTTTTGGATATGGTCCTGAACTACTCCAACATCATGAGTTCGTGATTTGTGCACTTTTGGTTATGTTCCTGAACTACTCCATCATCTAGAGTTCGCAAACTAAGTTTTTTCATTTCGCAAACTGCAACGGATTTTTGGTGTTACTGAACTCTAATATTGCTTGATGGTTAGCAAACCTATTGGTTTACTCATGAGCTAATTTTTATGCACGTTCCTTATGCGGGTGCACATTTTTATTTGTATTCCAAGGAAATTTTCTCACATGCTTATATGGTTTTATTCTTTGGATTATTCTATATTGAGATGAGAAGTTAAAGTTGGCTTGAGATCAAAGTAATTCGTAAACATGGAAACTGTTCACGAACTTGCTTTGAATGCAAATAATAATTTCTTGAAATTTAAGTGACCTAGCCTTATTCATCATTATAAATAGATAAATCTCTGCAACCAAGATTTTTAATTCTTGTACGACGTGCATCTTGTTGCTGCAGGAGTCGTACTCCAATGACATAGGTTTCTTCGAGAGACATAATTAGACTACGACTTTGAAGACTTCACTTGGGATTCGTGAAGCCCGATCAGACTATCTTTTACATGATAGATCTCTGTCATCCGAAATTCATTGTAGTTAATATATATTTTAAAGGCTTGTCTCTTCTATTTTCTCTTATTTGTTTTTCTTTTCGTCGCGAGCACACACTATATAAATTGATATCACTTCTTCTACACCAATACGCGTTTAGTGTATTGATCAAATTCTCACTGGAAAACCATTTCTTCGTCCATATTCAGTATAATACTCATGAGCTTCTTCACGCGTTTTGAACTGTATTCCTTCGTATGGATTCTCCATATTGCTGATGTCATTTTTTCCATTCGAAAAATCATTCGCAGCCTTAGTTTCATCATTCAGAACTTGATTATCTCCATAAGTGAAAGTATTCGACAACTTATCCATACTCAATTTTGATGTAATATCTAATGATAATCGTAAGAAAAAAAAAAAGAAATTCTTTATGATAGAGAAACAAGAAAGAAGGTTGAAAAGAATTTTCCCAAAAATAAAACGTGGAATCAAGGAAAAAAATAAAGAAGAAGAAAATCGTAGTAGATATATCCGGGAAGTTACACAAAAGGAATATGCATGTTTCCTTAGCTATCTAATCATGTACTTGATTCAGTTATCGGCTCGGCTTGGATAAGAATCGTATCATCTTTTTACGCCTAAAAAGATGCCACCTCATCAAAATATATTGTCGTTAGATAAAGTGTAATGGACGAATAGAAAAGTGTGTTTAATCTATGTGTATAAATTAGGAGTCAGATGATCCAGACCTATGTATATAGTAAAGAAAAAAAAATTGGCCCTTTTATTTCTGGGCTTAGGACGGTCGATCATCCCGCCCTACATAATAAACGGCCCTGGACTATCCCGATCACATTTTGGCATTTTAAGTACACGAAAATTTAAGTAAACCAGAACAAGTACTTTCATAATTAGGAACCATTTAGTAGTCATTTCTATCTCTTTTATTTTAGGGAATGTCTTAAGTTCGATCCTCACTTATTCATAAAAGGGGGCTTCTGTTTCACATGTCTATCTATCATTATGAGTACCCACCCACTTTGTGATGGAGTTTTTACATTAAAATTTATAGATCTGTGCACAAAATGAGCATATTGTTTTGCAGATGGGTTTGTTGATAATGAAGGTCACCACTGCTGCTGCATTCTTAGGAAAGTGATTGAAGGGGATTGAAGTAGTTTTTGTGAAGTTTTCAGCCATGGGTTCAATGGGTATTAGCTAATTAATGGTTGTGAATTCATATTATCTTGGAATTTCACTAATTATTTTTTAACAACAAATGAAATTAAGGTTTGTCTAAAATGATTTTGATTAGTGGTTATTTTACCGTGAACTTTGGTCATGATCGAGATATAATTGTCCTCAACAAATTTTGGAGGTTTTCCTGTAGATTGAAATTTGGTTTAGTCTTGTGATGTGCCATGCTTAGGGTGTCCCATTGATATTAACGACTCTAATACATATAATAGGTAATGTCGATAGAACGTACAATAGATTAATATTCAGAAGTTATGTTTCATTTCAGTAATTAAATAGAAACAGTGATGGATACTATAAACCCTAGTTACCGACTCTCCAATCGTTTTTACTTTATTAGTTTAGTTTAATTTTATTTATTTCATTCTTAGTTCTTAAAATCCAAAAACATCATTGTTGGTTAGTCTATTAGGAATATTTATTGCATTATCATCCCGTTCCCTGTGGATTTGATCTGTATTTACTGCTTCTACATTGTAGATACCGTGCGATTGTGGTTATTATTATACAGGTTTTCAGAATCCTATCGGCCAGCAAGCAAACTGAATGCTAAAGCGAATAAGAAATTTACACTTACATTTTCAACCTATCATTTTGTTCTGATAAATTCATGATCCACGATAATGTAAGCTTAGTTATGTTAACAAACTTTAATGACAAAAACCATTATGCGTGTAGAACACGTACAAAATAAAATTCTATACCAAAACAATATGAGGATTATTAAAATACAAAGGTGATCATGATCAACAGATGATGCTTGTAAACAAAATTTTAATATGAGAATATGACATCGACATGGAAAAGTTAGGGGAGGGTAGGATAAACATGAATTTGGAGAAGCCTTATATCTATGAAAGTGAGAATCAAATCAAATATAATATCAAAAGATAGATAATTAAGTTTCATGAATCAATAGAAAGAAATAAGAACCTTAATTTTTAGATAACCCATATGAGTCATACCTAGGATTAGGATTAGTGTACAATAAGAACACAATCAACATAATCAACTGTTTTCAAAGATGCGGAAGAATCAGAATTCCAAATGAATAAACTAATCAAACAAAAATTGACGAAAAATTAAAGAAACAAATATCTGACCGAATAGATAATAACCGAATATTAAAAAAAATAGATAATGACCGAATATTCTAGAGAGAATATGAGGAAGAAAGAAATATAGATACCTTGGAAGATGATAATCTCGGTTGAGGTTTATATAGAAGGAAAAAAAAATACATAACCCATGAAATTGATGGAATGCAAATCATAAAATTGAAGAATCCATAATCTTTCCCTGAAAGGGATAAGTGAGGAGTAGAATCATTTAAAAGCCTAATTTTCCATTGTAACTGAAGAGGGGATTATTTAGAAAGTTAAATTGGGGATGATAATTTTTATAACGTATGAGGGGATTAAGTGTAAAAAAAAATCTGGGACGTCAGATGAGGGCTAAAAATATGGGTAAATTCTCAACCACAATTTATCTCTTCTAGAATCAGAATAATGATAACCGTCGATCGCTCCAAAAAACCAATTTTAGACCATCAGATTGAGCAAAATACGTTTCTTTTGTAAGATAAATTCAGCCATTTCGACAAAAAAAAATGCGAGAGAAAGATGTCCCCTTAGTTTACGAACAAGGCTTTTACAGGTGATTCTCGCCCATTCCACCTAAACTCACAGCCTTAAGGGCTGGTTCGCAAATTTGGACTTCCTGTTTCGTGTGAGAAGTAAGCCCCACCCAAATGAACTAGGCCCTTTGATTTAGTTGTCAGCCGACTAGGTTATTAACAAGGTGCGGCCCCCGTTTTGACCCGTTAAATTACGTATAATGAAAACCCTAACCCTAACTGGGAGTTATATATATACATGTTGTCCACAGCCTCAGAAGAACACTAAATAACGGCGTCTTCGTCTGTTATATTTCATTTTTCTTGATTTGCTTTCAATCTTCGTTTAGTATTAGATTCTATAGATTTTAAATGTTTTGATTTTCTTAAAAGTGAAACAAAAGAAGAAGTCAATGATGATTAAACATCTCGTTAATCTGATTAACAAATGAGGATAACTCTGTTTCCATTCTTAACTAGATTCTGAGCACTTCTTCTTCTCAAACTTTTTTTTTCTTGTGAATGAAATGGGTTTTTCGTATTTTATAGATATAGTCGAAGTACTTGTCAAATTATTTGTTATAATTTTCTATACTGATCTTATTCTGTTGACGATTCTGTAAACATGATAACTCTGAAATTGCATTCAACCTAGAAGAGCAATAATCATTGATTTATTATGCCCTAACACTTGGAAATTGCTTAACAATGAAAATCTCAATCTATGATATGTATGCTCAATGTTTAGATCAAAGGTATAATTTTGACCTAATTTAGACATGTAAATCGCGAATCTGGTTAAAAACTAGGACTAAACACACCCACTTGAAGAGACAGCACTCATTTAAAATCTGAATTTCTTTGAAATCCTCTACTTATTGACTGTGAATTTTGTCTAGATCCTGTATGTGGATTTCGAGTTTTTTTATGAAATCCTCTACTTGGATCGAAGTCAGTGATTATGATCTCATTCGTAGATTCACATCCAGGTTGAAAAATTATGTAAAAAATCATGAAAATGGTGTGAACACCTTAATTTATATGGGAACTGAAGTAGGTGAATCCATTGACAAGCAGTAAGAGATGAGCATTGGAGCCAAGTGCAATCCAAATGAGGACCTTGTAATTTTGATGTTGCAATGCTTCTCCGACAGGGAAGGTAGCGATGTTTTCTACAGTATTACATTTTGCATATGATCTGAAATAATATTCATTGTTTAAGCAACAAGTTTGTGCTAAACTAAATTACTATTTTCGGTGTAAGGCTCCAGAGTAATCCCCAGTTATAGCTTCTGAAAACATTCTTTCTTCCTGTCACAAAGAAAAGAATTTCAAGTGGTTTTAATCACCTGTAAGGGATGAGGGATGCTCGTTTCTTGTATTCTCTCCATCTTTCTTTGCCTTTACGGTAGGTAGGAATTTTAAGTTGTAGGTAGGTTAAAAACAAAACTCGATGCATTTTCAGACGAAATTCAACATTGTTGCACAAGAATTTGGGTGAATTGAAGTTTTTTTTTTGCGACAAAATGCAAGGCATTGCGGGAGCTACAAGGTCATGCCATGAAATGCTAAAGCATGGAGTTCTACGTCGACCGTGTGTTACCTCATCTACTGCAAGTTGGCAACATAAAGGACTAGAGAATACAACAGTGGCTGATGTCTTGAAGAGCAAAGGAGAAGAAAAACATTTATTTAGTTGCCGCACCAATGACACCGTTTATGATGCTGTTCAGCTTGTAGGACTTCTGTATTTCTGTAGATATAAACAGTTTACGGCTTTACAGTGATTTCAATCCGTTCCTTTCATATTTAGTACACAATCTGAATTGAGCATAAATTGCAGATGACTCGGAATAACATTGGATCCTTGGTAGTATTAAGGCCAGGGGAACAAAACTTGATAGATGGAATCATTACGGAGCGAGGTAATTGCAATTGTACTGACAATATTAACATGTCTTATTGCATGAGAAAATTAAACATTTGGTTGAATGGGTGTCAAAGCAGATTATCTAAGGAAGATAATTGTTCAAGGAAGACAGTGTAAACAAACAAAAGTTGGTGAAATCATGACTGAAGAGGTTAGCTTCTTCCAACTTCTGCTTACATTCCATATTTACTAATCACTAACAGCTGGTGTCCCCTCTTTTTATTAACCTTGTTTGCTTCACAATCCTTAATAAATTCTCTATTACAGAACAAGTTAATCACAGTGAACTCCAATACAAATATTGTGGAAGCAATGCAACTTATGACAGGTAAAGACTTGATTAACCAATTATCGGTCTTAACAATAAGTTCTCATGGGTCTGATGATATTAAGTGATCTCTGTGCACAGAAAATGATATAAGACACGTACCTGTAATCGACGTGAAGATTGTTGGCTTAATATCAATTGTTGATGTAGTTCGAGCTGTGGTTGCACAACAGGATGAAGAGGTTAAGCGTCTAAATGACTTCATCGAAGGGGGCTACTAATGAAATCGAAAAACTCGTTTATCTGGAAATTGATTCATTTCTTTCTATCTTTCTTTTTATTGTTATCTTCCAAAATAGAAGGTTAACATCGATATCATAATGTCGAAGCACAAAAATGTACGATGAAAATACAGGCTCAAGTTCTAAACATATATCTAAAATCAATATAATCCAATCTTTAAATTTGTTATACTCCTATGTGTTTTTGGTTTACAATTCTAATCTTGTGTTTGATACCCACTAATGCGAAATTTAGAATCCTGTAAATAGGAGGGAAAGCATGGATTTTTTTAATTTTTTTTGAAGCATGGAAAGCATGGATGTGTGTACAGTGTATTGAAAAGATTGACGAAACACAAATGAATTTCTAGTCAAACTTCAACTAAATACTAAAGAGTAGTGCCACTCCGCGCGGCTGCGCGGGGAAGCTTCAAAAGCTAGCAGCTTTTAACCCATGGATGATATTGTATAACAAATCTCAGCCGTTAATGGTAATTGTACAGCTGTCTGAAACATTAATTATAAAAAGGTCCTCTAAATTAATTTAACAAAATCAAAACAATCCATATCTATTTCAACATTTTATCGCATAGCCTTTTTCCCTTCAATATTCGGGTGATTTGATGATCCATTTCCCCTTAAATATTCATTTGCAATACTACAACAACAGTTGTTTCTTGTTGCCTTCTTCTAAAACAAAAATTGTTCTTCTGATTCGAAACTATTATTCCTTGGTGCTTCAACACCTAATTAAAACATTTAAATTACATTAAACAACACCTTCAACATAAAAAATTTAGAGAAAGAAAAAAAATCAAATTCTTCCCTGGGTTTTTGCTGTTGTGAAAAGAGATGCCTTTATGGATGCTAATCTCGTTTTTCCTTTGATGTTTTTGGTATAAGTTGTTTCAGATTTGATAATCAATAATTGTTGAAAGTAGTAGAAGAGGAAGAATTACGACAATAGAGGTTGATGATCAATAGAGTTTCATCTTTCACTCAATGTGTTCTTTTTCTCTTTTTCTCTTTTGTTCTTCTTTTTAGTTTTAAAGCAGGCTCAATGGAGATACACTTAATGTTCACAGATCTACCTGCAATTTTTTTGTGACAGTGTTATTAAAAAGGATAAAGGACGTAGGTTGAAATGATTTATCTTAAAGGACCTTTTTCTAAAACCATACAGTACCAGCTGTAGTTTTCTAGACAAAATAAAGTATATATAATCTAGCCGTCCATAAAATCATCTAACGGCCTATAGCTGCTAGCTTGTTAATCTGTCCCGCGCGACTGCGCGTGATAGCACTGCTCAATACTAAATCTATCCTGCTTAGCTTACTTTGCACGTTCAGTACCACTGACGGACCCGTGGGGCTATTGGGTCAAACGTGTGGAGCAGAATTAAAATGGAGCGGGTAGCGGAATAAGTTTAAAATGGGACTATGGGTTAGATTCCCCTAGTCTTATATTTTGAACCCTGAATCTAAACATTTTAATTCTTGGATAATTGCGAGAAATCTGGATCACCTTCCTAATTTAATATTTTAAATCAAGGGTCCTATTAAATTTAGGTCCCCATAATATAATATAGAATTGAGTTATAGAAAAGTTTTTTCGTGAAGAAAGAATCTTAAAAGAATTATTTTTTTTTTTTTTTTTTGAGAAACTACATCGTTTCTTGGTGTAAAAAGAGGATATGTGGTATAAAAAGGGATAGTTTATTCCCTTTTTTACAAAAAGGATCTTGGAGATTGTGTAATGCTTACTCTCAAACTCTTTGTTTAAAGAGTAGTAGTGCTGTACATGGTAACGGGTTTCCACAGAAACCGAACCGAACAGGGCGAAACCGAACCGTTTGTTAATTGAACGGTTTTGGAAAAAGAAACCTAGAAACCGATAGTCACGGTTTCGGTTTTGGTTTTACCAAAAACCGAACCGTTATGCCATGGAAAACCGAGTAATATACACCGTTGATATAGATTTTGATAGATTAAGTCTACACCCTCCATTACCCTTCATATATAACCCTTCTCTAACTCTCTTACCCTAATTCTCTTCCAATTTTTTCAGCAGCAGAATCTACACCCAGCCTCCGCCTCCACCTCCAGCCCTCCTGCACTCCTTTACTGAATCACAATAAGTTTCTATCTCTTCTCTTCTTCTTCCAATCTCTTCTCTTCTTCTTCTCCACTCCTTCACTGAATCACAATAAGTTTCTATCTGAATCTCACTGAATTACTGATAGTTACTATCTCACTGTGGGTTTTCATTTTCTTCTGGTTTTGTTAGATTTTTCAAGGTGGGTTTTCAGGAGACAATCTAAGACATTGAAGATCTGTGCTAATCATCTAGGTTTGTTTTCTGTTTTTTGAATTGATTTTTAATTTTGTTTGAGGTTTGGATTTGGGTTTTATTGGTGTCATTCTAAGGGATTCACTGATACACTGATTTTTTCCCATGCTTTTTCCTATGAAATGGGTTTCAGTTTCTGTGGTTGATTTACAAGAGAGTTCAGTTGGGTTTCAGTTTCTGTGGTTGATTTACAAGAGAGCTCAGTTGGGTAGTTTCTGTGGTTGATAATTGGGTTTCAGTTTTCTGTTTGATGGTTTGATTGAAATTATTGAATTGTGTTGTGGATGTATGTTATGCTGTAATTTTAGTTTGTTAATTAACTTAATTGGATTTTGTTTGTATGCAGGTTTTTATTTCTTCAATTGCGGTGTTGGTGTTGCAGCTTGCCGCCTCGACATCCTCCTCCACATAGATGGGAAGATATATACAGAAAGGGTAAGCAGAATCTGGCCACTCTGTATACTTCTGAATTTGTTGCTTAAGTAGACAGTAAATGGTTTTGTACAATACAATCTTCTTGGTTTATTGCTTTTTCGTCTATACAAAAGATGTATGTAGGAAGCAGGTATACTAGATGCACATATTCATCATTAGATGTCTGATTTTCCTGTCATATGAAATGTTATTCAATTGATTTTGTTATCTATAATTGAATGGTTTAGACCATGATGTCTGATTTTGCTTTAGTATAACATGAGTTTTATTTTTCTATTGATTGATTTCATCACCTGAGATGCTTGTAAATGATGGCATGGGCCGGTTTTGTTTTTCTGATTGTGCTCAAGTGTTTTATTTCTGTTGTTTGAGTGTGTGTGTGTGATTGATTTCATCACCTGAGATGTGAGCTTTAGTTAATGAGTGGCTATTATTACTACAATCTTTTTGTTTTAGGAAGACAAGATCATATAATATGATGTAAGTGTAATTTCTACTACTTTTTTATGTTGATTGATGTAATTTTTATATGTGTTTGTTGTTTCTCAAATTTGTTATCCTTCTTGAGCAGTTCAGAATCACTTGTATCTGATTGAAATTGGTTCTGTGCAGGCTTTCCTCAAAGCTCAGAAACCTGGGGCTTACTTCAAGAGGTTTCAAGTAAAGTTCAAGCGAATGAGAGGTTTCAAGTAATACCTGCTACAAAGATGGAAGATATAGATTCTCAATCAACTCCAGTAATAGTAAGATTTAGATTCTGGGTAGATTCTGTTTCAAGAATGTTGTAGCGTAGTCTGTCCAAAAGATAACAGGGTCGGGGTGGATGGGTAGAGTATGGGTAGAGTCTGTTTGTTTGTGGCAGAACATGAGTTTTTAGTGGGTTTATGTATCTGTTTAGTGTTTGTTTAAAAGGATTTTTATTTTCTGGAGAACATGAGTCTGTCTGTTTGTTTGTGGCAGAACATGAGTCTGTCTGTTTGTTTGTGGCAGAACCTGTAGACTGGTTTCTTATTTCTTAATGCTAGCATTCTTAAAATTTACTTGATTATTAAAACTTTCAGTTTTATATGCATGTGGGTTTGTATATATTTTCTCGCCTTTGCCTTTTTGTTTTGTACAAAAGGTTCCACTCAGTTTTATGTCCAACTATTTGTTTCTTAGGGATTCAGAGGCTAGACCCTTAACTTTGAAGTCAGTATACTGTCCTGCATAGTGTCCGGTATTTAAGAAAGCCTATTCAATGACTTTTGCTGTGATTGAATACTGTTTCATTTATGATCTGATTGTTTTATCTCTAATGCAGGCTTCTGTTAATTCCACTCCCATGTTGCCACCGCAACATTATCCTCAAAGACCTGCTACTGTAATTCAAGAAGCTAGTTCAGTTGGACAATAACCCTCTACAGCTGAACCATCTGCACCAGCTGCCAATGTCATTGTCACTGCACCACCTACTAAGAAGCGTAGACAAACTTCATGGGTATGGGAACACCTTGTCAAAGATTCTGAACCTTCAGCATGGGCAACGTGTAAGAAATGTAAACTGAGACTTAAGGCTGACACGGCAAAGAATGGGACTAGCTCCTTGAGTAACCATTTGAAGAGGTGTCTGAATCTGAAGACTACTCCTTGTCAGTCTACTCTTACTTTTGAACCTTGTAGGTAGGAGAAAATGAAAAACTAGTTGCAATAAATTTTTATCAGGAAGCATGTAGAAAAGCTTTGGTAGACTACATCATAGTAGATGAGCATCCTTTTAGAATGGTAGAGGGTGAAGGTTTTAGGTAACTTTGTAGGGTACTTGAGAGTAGATTCAAGGTACCCTCTCGTGCCACTATACGACGATATGTTATGGAACTGTTTGCATATGAGAAGGAAATATTGAAGAACTATTTTAAGGTTAATAAAGTGAGAGTTTGCCTCACCACTGACACATGAAGTTCACTCCAAAAGTTGGGATATATGGTTGTTACTGCACATTTCATAGATGCTGATTGGAAGTTACACAAGAAAATAATTAGTTTTATTCAAATTATATGTCATAGTGGTGAGACTATTGGTAGCATGATAGCAGCATGCTTGTTGGATTGGGAGATTGAGAATGTGTTTACTATAACTCTAGATAATGTTTTTGCCAACAATGTAACTATCAAGTATCTTCAAGAGCGTGTGCTGAGAAAGAATTCAGACTTAGTCAAAGGTTTCTTACAAGTTAGATGTGCTTCTCATGTCCTTGCCCTTGTTGTGAAGTATGGAATGTCGGAGTATGACATGGCAATTAAGAGAATAAGGACAGTAGTCAAATATTGTATGAGTTCTCCTGCCAGATTGCATAAATTCATGGAGTGTGTCGCTTTTGAAAAGATCGAATGCAAGAAGGGTTGGTATTAGATGTAGACACCCGTTGGAATTTAACATACACAATGTTGGACGTAGCTGAGAAGTATGAAGCAGCTTTTCAGAGGTTAGAATTTGATGACAAGGTATTCAAGAAAAGGTTCTGTTTTGATGAAACTCAGATTCCTTCAATTACTTCTATTGTTTGTCGTACTTCTGTTGATAGTCAACCAGACTGGGATGTGTATGAAGAGCAAGCTGCAGAGACAGGCCCCACCACCACCTCCTTTGCACGCGACTTACACAGCCGATTGGTCGTATGCCATATCCTTCGCTAATTTCTTGAAGGTATTTTTTGATTTTACTGTCAAGTTCTCTGCTTCTACTCATGTTACTGCACATGAATTCTTGTTTCATTTGAGTGTTATTCATCGAACATTGAGCACATGGGTGAATCATAAAGATCCATTTCTCTCTTGCATGGGTCTTAAAATGCAATGTAAGTATAATAAATATTGGGGACATTATGAAAAGATGAATACTCTTATGTTTATTGTTGTAATGTTGAATCCACAAGACAAAGAAAAGGGATTAGATTTTCTTCTTAACAAGCTCGGTATTTTGGGTGGTTATTTGAGAATAGAATTGATGGAACTTGTATTGAGGGATTTTAAGTTTCTTTTCGAAGAGTACTGAGCTGTCTAATTAAGTGCTGGTCCTGCTGCAAATGTTTCAAGTGTTACAGATAGTGTTGCTGGTAGTACTAGTGGCACTGAATTTCTTGAAGGTGATGAAGGAGAGTGTGCTCTAGATGCTTTTATAGCAGAGAGAGCAAGAGATGATGAAGAAGGCATTACTGCTGAAGGGAAATCAGAGGTGGAGGCTTATTTGAGAGAGAAACGAGAACCGAGAAACGAGAAAATTTCTTTGATATTTTAGGTTGGTGAAAAAAAAATTCTACAAGGTATCCTACTTTGGCACTAATGGCAAGAGATATATTGGCTATACCTATATCTTCAGTGGCATCCGAATCTGCCTTTAGCACTGGGAGACGTATTCTCGATCCATATCGTAGTTCTTTACTTCCCACGACAGTTGAGGCATTGATTTGTACTCAAAATTGGTTGAAGACGCCGATTGATCTTGATATTTCTTCCTTGGAATCAGCAGAAGAAGTTAATTCAGGTATTATTTTATTTATTTATTTGTAGAATTTTTGGACATTCACTATCTAACTAATTGTTCACGTGTACATTTGTTTGTAGAATTTGTGGACACTCTCTCTAAGTCCAAGTTTATACATATAATAGAGGAGGGTGAGGATTAATGAGAACTTTGGTCCTGTGGACTTGTGCTGTGGACCTGTGGTACAAAGGTAATTCATTTCTTTCTTTCTTTATCTCTAATAATAATTTTTACCTAAAGCTGTTGGTGATTTGGAGCTTGTTTGCACTGAGCTGTATTGGTTTGCTGAATATCTGTACAGTAAAACCTCTATAAATTAATACTCGATAAATTAATAACCTCGATAAAATTAATAATTTGTTCAGTCCCAACTTGGGACCAGTATAAAATTGGACCCCAATCGATAAAATAATAAGATAATAACTTTTTTGAAATCCCAGTGTATATATATTGGTCCCAATGAAACTATAAATTAAGAATTACTAAAAGATTCCAAATTCTAAGATTGTCTAGTAAAAAATGAATCTATAGTCATTTGTTTTTTGTTGAACTTCAAATCTATATTGAATTCATCTTTAAACCTCCTTATTGCACTTAAGAGTTGGGGCATTGTCTTCTCGTATTGCAACAAAAAGTTGTGAAGAGTTGTTGCCGCTTGCAATGCTTCTTCCGAGTGACCGGTTCCAAAGCTATTGAATCATCCTCAACTTCGTCATCGACCGGATTTTGAATGGTATCCGCTACAATTTCTTCAATGCTTTGAACCTCGTAACATTCATTATTTTCACCAGGATAATCTAGCAAGTGATTCACATCCATTTTGTGCCGATAATGCATACCTGTAATCAAGTTCTCAATCTCACGAATGTCTTCCCCTGAATTTACATCGTTTAAATCACTTGAGCCGGTTGGATTCGCCGAACGAATTTTACAGTGTCGAAAGCAATTTGCTATGGCCTCTTGTTGCACATTTCTCCAAGCTGAGACGGCCAAATTGATAGCATCTAAAACATTAATCTTTTCAGGAGAAGAAATGTCAAACTCATAACCTTCCAAAATCTTACGGTAAAACCTTTTACGGTAGTACATTTTAAAGGCTCTAATTATCCCAGCATCACATGGTTGAATTTTTGAAGTCATGTTTGGCAGTAGAAAAAACAACTCAATGTTTTGTAATTTATTTTTCATCTCTAACTAATATACATTGTAACTAGTACATTGGACTTGGAAATTTAAAGGTAATACGTAAAACCTCTTTAAATTAATAAATTATTAATTTATCGATATAATAATATCTCGCTAAATTAATAAAATATCCCGGTCCCAACATTATTAATTTATAGAAGTTTTTACTGTATATGCTTTTTGAACCTGTGTTGTGCTGTGGACCTGGCCTTTTCAAACAAAAGAAACATGCTTTCTTTTTGAGCAGCAGCAGCAGCATCCAGCAACAATTTAATGAAGAAGAGTGTTGTTTTTGTCTTTAAGAATGGATTTTTTGATGTGTTTGTGTTCCAAGATTGCTGGAATTTTATGTTGTTTGAATTGCTTAAATGTCTGCAGGAACTAAATGAAGAATGAATGTAAAAATGTTTGTATTTTTGTTTTTTTTTTTAATTTTGCACTGTCAGTTTCATGAAGCTGACACAACCAGCCGGTTAACCGAAACCGGCTGGAAAAAACCGAAACCGAGAGAAAACCGAGTAAAACCGAACCGGCGGTAAATGGAACGGTTTTGCAAAGATAAATGGAAAACCGACTATGCCGGTTTCGGTTTTGGTTTGACAAGAAACCGAACCAAAACCGGCCATGTACATCCCTAAAGAGTAGTGATATTCTTTGTTTCTCTTTTCATCTTCGGATTCCTATCTAATGATCCATGACGTAATCGTGGACGTGAGAAATAAAAAAGAGAAAAAATCTTTTTTATTATTTGTTGGTTTATTAATTTTCTTATTTTTTCTTATTAACTATGAGAAAATAAGATAAAATGAAATGAAAAGGTCTCGATTTTTTTTTTAATGCAAAAAAAAGGAAGTCATTGGAGGAAATGAAAAGAGATGGATTCGAACCCTCGGTATAAATAAATCGTACAACGGATTAGCAATCCGCTTCTTTAGTCCACTCAGCCATCTCTCCAAATTGAAAAAAATACTATGCTACGGTTACGCTTGTGGCCGAAAAGTCTTTATTTTTTCTTTTACTTTATTCTATAGATAGATAAGATATATACAAATTGGATTAGCAATCCAACTCAAATTTCATTTTGATAATGGGTATATCTTCCATAGAAAGAAAAACAAAATGTCTCCCCTTTTTTAGCCGAAAGCTCCTTTTATTCTCCGGCCTGGTCAGTACCTAGCTGTGCCATTTCTTGCTTTATTCCAACACAATGAATGATGGATCAACTCATTTCTCTGATTTGAAAACAAAAATATCTATTATTGAAACAACAACGACAGAAACACGTAAGGCTATTACCAATCTTATGGTATAGGATATAAGTGTCTTTGTATTTTTTTATCAATTTGGAAAAAGAGAAACCTATCCTATTTTTTAGTATTATAACTCTAATTTTATTATTTCTTCAAGGGAAGTCTTTATTTGAAGACTTGAGTTGAGTCTATAAAAAAGATTCCGGGTTTTTATACTAGATCTAGTTGATTGGCTCGAATTCCTAAAATTTACCGACGGAATATGAATAAAATAAATAGGGAAAGGGTATCTTCAAAAAATGAAAAAGTCAAATTTTCTTTTTTTTTTTAAAGAAAATTTTGTATTTTCTTCTAAAGGATTAGAGGGTGGAAAAAACGGAGCTACGGATTCTTATACAATTTTTTGTGACTTCAATGGCTCTTTAAAAAACTCCCCACCAAAATAAAAAGATATAACCATTTTGTTTAATAAGAATTCTTTTCCTACATCATCAAGTTCTCTCGACAAAAAGTGTCAATGCTCCAATTTAATAATTTTATTCTGATCCTATCTTGATTATGTACGATTCCCTTTTTCGACAAAGATTCCGTTCATATACAATAATCAATTGTATCGGGTATAGTTTAGTGATAAAAGTGTCATTCATTCTAATAATCCCTTAAATAGTTAAGGGGTCTTTCGGTTAATTTGTATTCCGATCAAAAACTCTCTTTCTTAAAAGGATTTTATCCTTTACCTCTTAATGACAGATTTGAGGAAGAATATACATTTTCGCGATTTGTATCCAATGGTCAATTTAAAATGGAAAATTGGATTATGGAATTGCGAATCATAATTTTTTTTTATTTGGATCAAAACTTCCAATTGAATGAGTATGGATAAAGGGTCCATGGATGAAGAAAAAAGTGTATTTCAATCGTAACTAGATCTTCCATTTTTTCTTTGTAGAAAGGGAAATTGAAGCGAAATAGCTATTAAATGATGACTTTGTTTTACTAGGGCCATCAACATATTGTTTCATCTCGGCGGAAAGACATCTCTTTTCCTCAGGATTCACACAGTAGAAATAGAGAACGAAATAACTAGAAGTATTTGTTAGAATTACCCCCTTCTAGAGGGAAAACAATTTGTTTTGAATGCATTCAGACAAAAAAGCTAACATAGGTGTTATGGGTCGATTTTTTTTAACAACTTAGATTTTGGAATCTATCAATTCCATAAAGGAGCCGACTGAAACCAAATTTTCATGTTCGGTTTTGAATTAGAGACGTCAAAAAGAAATGCTGAATCGACGACGACTATAACCCCTAGGCTTCTAAGCTAACGACACGGGTTCGATTCCCGCTACCCGCTCCATTTTAATTCTTATTAAAATGTTTGAATCGAGGGAAATTAATAATTTGGTCCAAAGTCCAAATAAATATTTTTCGTAGGGTTCATCTGAAAAATAAACTTTTTCCTAGGTCCTTTATTATTTAAAACAAAAAAATTACCCATCTACCCATGACGTCAAACGTGCGGAGACATTCTCTTCTCTTTATTACTGATCAACCCAACGACAATTAAGAAGATATCACCTGAAACTCAAACTAAAAAAAATAAAAAACTGAAAATCAAAATCACCACCAAGAATTGATTTAGGAGAAACAAAACCACCATAAAAAAATCACCACTCATTAAACTCACACTAAAAAGACATCAAATCCCTAACAGCAATCGCAAAATCTAAACCTAGATATACAAAAAAAAATAGGAAGCCACTAAAAAATTATCAAAAAATAATCAAATCATTGATAAACTAGATCTACAGCAAAGAGAAAACAATCTTTAAAACTTAAAACACCGTTAATGGACCTTACATTATGACGATGATGTTGGTAGTGCTACAAGTACAGATGAAGATGAAATTCCTAGCATACAAGACTTTTATTCTTTTTGAAGATATGTGGGTTAGCTTAGTATCTATGTCTTGATGATTATTGCAAAATCAAATATCAAAGACGTGCATATCAGGAGAAGGATACGGGTAACTCATTCCACAACAATCTAGCTTATTTTTATCCTCTTCAATGAGAGTCTAATTAAATTTCATTTTATATACTTTTTATGGTATTTGTTCTGAGAATTAATATATTTTGCCTCACCAAATGGTTGGTGCTGGCTGCTTTGGATTCTTTGCTTTCTCTTTCAATTGTATAAACTAAGTTGCCTTGGTAATTACACGTCTAATTTGGATACTTAATTGGTTATCGAAATACTATCCATGATCGATGATTCTATTAATTTTTTCTTCTCAAGTTAAAATCAAATTTGGCTGCACAAATGCTTATAATTTTTGGACTTAATATTCAAACTTCATATTGTGTGTAATTATTTTTAATTTCTCATAATTTATAACTATGATCCAACAATATGACAATGTCCTATACAATGTTGATTTTTATATTTGTGTGTTATTTTAGAAATGTAGATTGTCTATATTGTGTTGATTTTTATACTTATATGCTATTTTGGCAGTGTAGATTACCTATACTGTACTGATTGTTATATTTATGTGATATTTTAGAAGTGCAGATTGCATATACTGTGCTGATTTTTTTATTTATGTGTTATTTTGGCAGTGCAGATTGCCTATACTGTGTTTATTTTCATAGTTCTGTGTTATTTTGGCAGTGTAGGTTGCCTATATTGTACTGATTTTTGTATTTATGTACTATTTTAGAAGTGCAGATTGCCTATACTGTACTTACTTTAATTTTTGGTGGAATTGTTAGAGTGCAGGTTGCCTATACTCTGAAAAAATGTTATTATTTGGCATGCATCTAAACCCTAGATCTGGAATGGTGAACCCTTTGGGGTTAGAACCATTTGATAGTATATATAGGTTATACTGGTACTGAATCTGTCTGCCTATATGGCATGCATCTAAACCTTAGATCTGGAATGGTGAACCCTTTTGGGTAAGAACCGTTTGATAGTATATATAGGATATACTCATACTAACTCTGTCTGCCTATGTGGCATGCATCTAGGATGGTGAACCTTATTTATACATTTGAGAGTATAGATAGGCTATACTGGTACTAACTATGTCTATTTTTTGAATGATGAACCCTTTGGTAGTATATATAGACTATACTAGAACACACATTTTAATTTTTGATGGAATATTTAGAGTGCAGGTTACCTATACTCTGAAAAAAAATGTTTTATTTGGTATGCATCTAAGCCCTAGATCAAGAATGATGAACCCTTTGGGGTTAGAACCATTTGATAGTATTTAATGGAGTCCTCTTCGTTGTTGTCTTCTCCTACTTCTTATAGGATCAAAATCTCCTACTTCTTATAGGATCAAAATGCATACGTGTTAATGATGTTTATGGGAATATCAGTAGATAACGAGTTATGAGTTGTTTATTTCATTTTTTACTAATGACATGAAGTTGATTTTGTACATTATGATCAAACAAATAGATATCTTATTCTGAAGAAATTTTTTTGTGTTCATCTAAGTTTTAGATCTGGATAATGAATATACTCTTAAGTCAAGTGAAACAGCAACACTTCATAAAGTGATGAACTTAAATCAAGTGCAGCTGGAATGCACTCTAAAAAAATGTGTGCATAGAAACTACACTTAAATTTTTGATACATAAGTTCTGCACTGAGAGGATTTGGTACCTTTTTTCGTCTTGAAACTAACTTGGTGGAGACATTGCTCATTCCGTAAACTAATATACATGCGAAGAAATTTGGGACATAAGAAGGCACTCTAAAAAAATGAGTGCATAGAAACTACACTCAAATGTTGCCTTGAAGCTAACTTAATAAAAACATTGTTTGTTCCAAAAATCAATATACATGAAAAATAATTGGTGCATAAAAAAGCACTCTGAAAACTTGAGTGCATAAAAATTGCGCCGTTTGTCTTTCGATATGTTCCACCGTCACCAGAATCAGTTTCATCCCTCTTCATGAAATAAAAGCTCATTACATCTCTGAATTCCCCTGATCCAAGGAAACGTGAACAATATGCAAGCCCATTTCCACAAGAAGTCTTGCACCTGACAATAGACCATACTGTGAAAGTGAGTGCATAGTGGCTACACTGAAGGAAAAAGATGACAGAAAATACTTTCATTCACTTCTAACTCCAGGTATTCAAGCGCTTTCTCCATAATTTTCACAAGTGAACCTGTTATAATACCCAGAACCATTGAAGTGTTTTTTTCAAACCCCAGCTTAACTTGTTTAGCAGCATTGATGACGTTTCCTGGACAACAACCAATACTAGATCATTATTGAAAGGAAAACAAAATATTTCTGCTACTAAAAGAAATAAGAAGATTGATTAGGAAACCATATTTATTCTGAATCAATAAACCAGTGTATAGAAATTAGTGCTGAGAAATCGAGTACAAATCCACTATACTGCTTAAGAAAATTGAGTGCAGTTAAGCTGCACTGTTTACAAACTTGAGTATAGTTGCACTGCACTGTTCAGTTACAAACAAAGTAGTGTAAGTGTCGTCGTAGTTGACCTTAGGAGAGATTCAGGATCATCTAATGTAATTACCTACCCAAAAGTCTGTTGATGCGTGTTGATGAGAGACTAAACTAACATCTAAACCTAGTAGTTCTGAAATTCTATATATGCGCCCTACTGCAAGGTTTATACAAGTAGTGTAGTTGTAATAGCGTAATACAAGAACAAAAAACTCTATTCCTATGAAACAATCTAATACAAAGCATATCGGCAAACCAGACTTAGGCTCAATGAGCATGCCAAACAGACCTAGGCTCAGTGCATGAAATATATACTCTGAAAATGTCCAAGTACTATTCAACTTCATTTCCAAATACAATCCAGTGTTATTATTACTTTAATTCTTACTCTTCTACATGGTTAAGTAACAATCAAAGAGATAGTTTAACCTTCTTGGTTATAGAAAGATTATTGATTCAAATGATCAACTACAATGATGTACTGAAGAAACAAACTTAACATCGTAATACAAATGGTACGATGATTTTTGACTTAATGTTGTTTTTATAATAATTGAGTATAACTGAAATGCACTGTTAAAATATATGAGTATAACTGAAATACACTGTTAAAATAAATGAGTGTAATTGAAATGTACAGTTGCCTAAAAAACTAAAATGAAATTTGGATCATTCAATATGCAGCTTCCAAATAAATTACATCTAAAATCTCAAATCAATAAGCTATGAGAAATGTTACCAAAAAATCACAGACCTTGCACAAGCCACAAAAAGAAACCAGCAATAACGACTCCCATATGCCTGCCATACTAACAATCCTGCAAACAGTAGGTTCAAAACCACTCATTATTTCCACGTAATATACCTAGAATAGAAGAAGATTATTGTAATGGTAAAAGAATAACAAAAACATTTTGATGGATGAATAAGAACAAAACTTGCTAGAAACTGAAAGAAAGCTACAAATGCATATTGCATTACAACACAATATTAAAAAACTAGAGTACTATGTTTGTCAGATTGAGTTAATACAAAAAGTACAGTTCTAAATACTTAAGTATAGCCGAAATGCACCGTCAAATTAAATGAGTATAGTTAAAATGCACTATTGATCTATCAAGTATAATTAAAATGCACTATTGATTTTGTCCATTAGTTATGCAGCAAAACAACAACTACTGTGATTTTTTATGGAGTATAGCATTTAACAGTGATTTTTCCAAAGTGCAACGTTTATAGATTGATTTCTCAACAGTGTAGCTTATATGCACTGTGATTTTTCAGCAGTGCAGCATATACGCACTTCCAAATTATATCAAATGAGTCTGCAAAATTATTTATAATATTTCTCTTAGAATCATTATCATTCGTTAGATGCAAAATATACATATATTCTACACTTAAGATTGAAAAAGACCATATGACACAACATTGGAAAAAAACATTTGATTTCATGGAAGCAACAGTTACTAGTGTCTTGAACCTACATAATATATACACCGTAAAAAGAAACAGAAAATACACATGCTTTTCTATAAAATTTCAAGTAAGGATCCTTAATAATTCCCCAAAGGCTTGTAAATATATGAAACTAAAAGATATTAAAGAAGGTAGAAGGGAATGGTTACCTTAGCAGTTGGTGATCCATCTTACAAATATAGCATTTCCATCATTCATCACCACAATAACTGATGAGAAATAATAAATCAACTCATCCTATCTGACACAACTAAGAAAGGTTGAGGAACTGAACTACCAATAACATCATATATTGTCTACTAAAATGACATTTATCTTATTAGGGAAAGAGAATACCCCCTGAAGCATTCAACAACACCTTCAGCATGGAATGAGGACCTAATACAGCAAGTACAGTCCAGATTCTTGCGTATAGCCAAAATATACCATCAAATTATATGAGTGTAGTTAACATGCACCTTAGTTGCACATTCTTAGCACACCAAGTGATGAGAAGAGGCTCATCCAAGCTGTTAACAATGTAGACAAGGACATTGTAGTTGTCATAACCTGCATATAACTATCCAATCTATATCAAATCCCTAATATCAACTCACACTCAAATACCAAACAGTTGAGCGTAAATTACACACTACCACCACTAGTCAACTACACACAAGAATCTCAAATTATAAACTCTGATCTGATTCCACCGAAAAACAAAAACAAAAAAGAATTAACATCAGTATAGCCACTTCAAACCTGAAATTAAAAAGAAAATCAATATTGCTACAGTGATTATCATGAAATCGACGTATATGAATCAGTACCATCATCTCAAAACCAAACCTAAAATCGACAAAATGTAACTAGTATAATCAACAAAATAACACGATTATATTTCTAGATCTGAACTTTATTCATGAGAATGAAGTAATTATTAAGCATGGAGATCGAAAACACAAAGTTCTACTTCAATTCGTCTTTCAAAAACCCTAACAATTCAAAATCGCAAAATCGCAAAATCTTACTGATGGATTTAGCAACAATATTTCGGTTAATCGAGAGATTAGAACCAGAGATTTGAGAATAAACTAGGAAACGAAGAAAAATAGGGGTCCAAATTTTTTGTAGTAGATCGTCTGATGATCATAGAGCTCTCGACATAAAAAGGTAGAAATAAAAGAAATGGGAAGAGATTTAACCCTTATAGTTTTATATGGGTTATTTTGCGAATTTTAAAAGATGTCTTTTTTGACACATGCGTGAATGGACCCAGGAATAACCTTTTGGACCTAAAAAATAAACTTTTTTAGAAATAAGGATACCCGGTTAAACTGGGATTAATGAAAGGACCAGCCATTAAAACGAACCACTAGATTAGTACCTATCAGTAATTCATATAATATTTTTTTGCAAGCCCGGGATAGAGGCTTGACCAAAGCCCAAACTTTCTTAAACTTCTTTTTTTTTAGGCTCGGAAGGGACTAAAGCCCAGATATATTTATGTCATGTTGTAGAAACATGGAGCCTGGATCTTTTATCTCCCTCTGCATAGATTTAAACAGTTTTCCTCGGTTCTTGATAGACGCTCAATTCATATATTTTACCGCTTAATCTATATTTATTAATGTTTATATTTTATGCTAATGTATTGTTTTTTTGCTTTTATAGTGTGTTCTGGTAAAATACTAGTTGCAAGAGAAACAAAGCTAAAATGGGCTTAACGACAGTTGTTAAGAAGAGAGACTTATTTTTAGTCTTGGAGTTGGTGGACTTCCAGACTACCGACGGCGGGAACAACAAGGACTAAAAACGGAAGTTGAAAAGGCTTTTCTTGAGTTTCTGTTTGGTGGGAGCCGCACATAAAAATAAAAGAGAAAAAAGGAAATGGTGGGTCAAAACAAGGACGTGGTTGGATGAGTAAGAAGTGGGGTCTTCTGTTCTTGTTTGGAGGTAAAATAAGGAACAGAGAGAGAGAGAGTGGTGGCTCGGTGCATAAGATGAGAGACGCGAAGATTGAAGTAAGGTGGGGACGTCAGTGAGATGTGGCTGGTGCAGACGAGAAAGAAAACATAAGAAGATAAGGCTTGTTGACGTGGACAGACGAAAAAGAAGGTGTCAGACTTCTTTATATATTGATAACATCATTAGGTTATCTAGGGGAGGTCGACTAGCTTTTCTTTTTGAGGATTCTTTTCTCTAGGTTTGGAGGTACGGTAGAAGGGTGTAGGTTAGATAGAAAGAAGAGCTAGGTCATACCTAGGGAAATAGAAGTATAAATAGAGAGAGTGAAAGGTGGAGAGAGCTCTCTTTCTTTGAAGCTTTCTTTTTAGGTTTGTAGAGTAGGCTGTGGTGAGGGCCTGTACGTGAAGGAGAAAAGAAGTAGGGGGAAGAAAGGACATCAGGGGGAGAAGATCTGACAGTGTTCTGGACGGGAAGATGGTGATTGTCAAAAGAAATCCAGTGAACAGACGGGAAGATCTGACAGAGTTCTGGACAGACGGGAACATATTGATGTCTTTCTCTCTACTTTTCTTTATCATTTTTATGGTTTTTAAGAAACCCATCTCCATGTTCTAATTAATTTGTAGCTAGGTTTTATGTTGAAACCACTTAAAAGTTTAGTGCAATTAAATCGATTTATTTGATACAGACTATTATGATTTAAATAGATTAATCCCATGATTTTGTTTATTGATTTAATGATAAAATTAGTTGTTGCTTCACCGATTCTGTACAATACAGTAACCTATGCGCAAAATTAATAGGATAACAAATATGTTTGTCTATTTATTTGATATTTCATGCTTGGGTTAAATCCTTAGATGGAGTATGCTTAGAAGAGCCAGATATTATTTGTGAACCTATAATTAGTTTCGTATTATTTTCTCGCTAACGCAATTAAATGGTGTATGCATGAGACTTAGAGCTTTTGATACGCCATGCTTAGGGCGTCCCAGTGACATTTG
This sequence comes from Papaver californicum, assembly GCA_023531435.1. Classification (NCBI taxonomy): domain Eukaryota; kingdom Viridiplantae; phylum Streptophyta; class Magnoliopsida; order Ranunculales; family Papaveraceae; genus Papaver; species Papaver californicum. The sequence goes on from JAJJMC010019771.1 coordinate 2,311,362, forward strand.
AGACTCTAATACATATAATAGGTGATGTCGATAGAACGAACAATAGATGAATATTTAGGAGTTATGTTTCACTTCAGTAATTAAATAGAAATAGTGGTGGATACTGAAAACCCTGGTTACTGTTTCTCCCATTTGATTTATTTTATTAGTTTAGTTTGTTTTATTATTTTATTCATAAATCTAAAATTCCAAAAATATTATTCTTGATTAGTTGATTAGAGATATTGATTGCAGTATTGTCCCCGCTTCATGTGGGTTCGACCCGTATTTGCCGTTGTCTGCATTGTAGACACCGTGCGATTGCGGTTATTTTATATAGGGTATTAAAAATCATATCAATTTTTGGCACCGTTGCCGAGGAGCGGTTGTGGAATATTGTAATTAGTATTTTTGATTTTCTAATCGTAGTTTAGGTTTTTATTTTTATTTTTATTTTTGTATATATATTTTTGTTTATATATTTTTGTTTATTTTTTATTTTATGATTTTTATTTCTGTTTGACTCGTTTTGTGTTTTAGTATCTCTTTTCAGGTATTTTTCCGAGGATGATGACTCCTTCTCAGGAGACGTCATCTAAGATGACACTTCGGGAATATATGAATCGGTCACGACATAAGGAAGTTTTGCTTCACCTCTGGTAAGTGAAGAATCACCTCTAATGTTGTATGAGAAGTATTATAAACACAGACCGCCTAGTTTGGGACAAAGATTGAGAGTTCTGGAATGCCAGAAATTATTTGCTGATGATGATCAGTCTTGTACTGATTCTATGTTCCATACAGACTATGTAGATGACCCTGTGGATGATTGTGTAGATGATTTTCCTAATTCCATAGATAGATCTATCTCACAAGATCATTCACCCGACTTTGAGGTTGTTTCTAGACCCTTAGACTTCCAAAAGTTACCTAATTTAGGGTTAGAGTTGTGTGCTTCTCAAGTTTTGTTGGATCACTTTGCATCCAAATACGAAGAGGACTTGCATGTTCCTGACATTGTGCATGAACCAATTGATATTTCCCCAGTCCCAATATTATCCCCATATTATGTTCTTTACGTACTTTCGAGTGCAGTAAGAACTTGGTTTGGGGGTAATCCCTTGTTTTTGATAGTTTCAATGTCTCAGTGTCGCCATAATATAATTGTGAAACTGTCATTTGTATATATTGTATTGTGGGGTGATCCCCAAATTTTCAGGTTATTAGTGTATGGGAATTCTTTCTGTACATATCCAGTAGGTAGATTTTTATTTTCTTTTATGCTTTTTGTTTATTTTTAATTTTAGTGTTCTTTTTTATTACTATCGTTTGATGTGTGTTACAGAGAACACTGCTTTTATCGCATCAATCAGGTGAGGCGTTCCAATCCATTCTCTTTGATTTACATTTGTTTCTCTTATTTATATTTATTGCAACCATTATAGGTTGCACGGTTTGAAACATTGAGGACAATGTTAAATTTAGGTTTGGGGGTAGAGTTTCTGAAAAATTGATATCAATAAGAAACTCCGAAATTTAGAAACTTATGAACAATTCAGGATGAAACTAACCATTCTAGGTAGATGGAAACATAGTTTTATCTATAGGAACTGGTGTGCCCAGCTAAATGGTCTATTCATTTCTGAAGGCACTCAGGTGTTAGAAATAACATGATAATCATTGAACAAGCATATCTCAGAATCATCATAATCATATCACTTTCTATTTTTATTTTTACAATTTTATGTTTCTATAAGTGATTTGGTGGGGCCCTAGTATTGCCATAAGGTCGTAGTTCGGATGTATTAGAATTTTAATTTTGTTAAAAAAAAATGATGAAAAAAATTAAAAAAAAGTTCGACACTTTGATAGCAATATGTGTGTGTTTTCCCTGTCTCCGTCGCCGAAGCAAGCGTGGAATGCAGGATCCATGAGAACTATCATGTAATCTGCTGAAAAGAAGCATGCGCTTAGATTCAAAAGATCTAATCATGTAGTCGTGAAAAAAAAAAGAAAAAAAAAAGAAAAAAATAATTATTATGTATATAAATAATTATAAAAATAGGAGCATCCGAGCCGGACTTTATACTAATATTTTGGGAAACAACGTTCACCTTAGTCAACATATGCACCATTCATCACTTCTATTTCCATTTTCTAATCTATCCATGTGTTTGAATTTGATTGATTTCGAGCAATGTGAATTTTTATCCAGTTTTAGATGTTCAATGAGTTTGCATTATGATATGAATTTTAGTATACTGAGTGCAAACTCGTGTACAACAATTGGATTCATACATGGTAATGATTCATATAGCTGAAGAATTTAATATGCCAACTAAATAGCTTGTTTAGTGTCTATCCTCAATCGTTCACAGGTAGCTGAAAATTGGAGTATAAGGTTTTGTGGGTATACCTTGTAAACCCTCACGAGACAAAACTCGTCCACTAAGGTCACTGAAGGGTTTAAAGGCTTATTACATATGCTAAATGTAGACGCGATTCCTGCGAAAGTGAGTTAGGATTTTTATTTTATTTTTAGATTAGTTTTGCTCGAGGACTAGAAAAATATAAGTTTGGGGGTATTTGATAAACGCTCAATTCATACATTTTTACCGCTTAATCTATATTTATTAGTGTCAATATTTTATGCTAATGTATTGTTTTTGTGCTTTTATAGTGTGTTCTGGTAAAATACTAGTTGCAAGAGAAACAAAGCTAAATGGGCTTATCGGCAGTTGTTAAGAAGAAAGACTTCTTTTTAGTCTTGGAGTTGGTGGACTTCTAGACTACCGACGACTGAAACATCAAGGACTAAAAACAGAAGTTGAAAAGGCTTTTCTTGAGTTTCTGTTTGGTGGGAGCCGCATGATAGACACATTTTAGTGTCTAAATTGCACCTTAATTTCTAGTGAG
>JAJJMC010019771.1:2330316-2367104 GCA_023531435.1 Papaver californicum
GAAAAATCATAAAATCTGCTCGTGATGAAGAAGATGAAGAAATTGTCGCTAAAGGTTGAAGAAATCTTTGAAACGTTTATCTTCAGTTTCCAACGTTTATCTTTAGTTTGTAACAACGAGTCTGTAACGTCCATACACTGTTGCACACTCGCTACCTTTATTATTTTCTCTTCTTTCACCTTTGTAAACACTTTTTGAGCTATGTACCTATCTTTTGAGAGTGTTTTGCTAAACCCCAACACTGGGACAATGGAGGAAGCTATTTTTCACAATTGTTTAGTAACTATATTCGATTCATTATGACTTTTTGCACTTATTTTAATTGATTTATGATTTTTACTAATTAGTTGTTATTTTGTTTGATGGTTTATGCTTAGTCTTAGAACTTTTAATGCACCATGCTTATGATTTACATCTAATGTTTTAGAAATCTACTTTTGGCAAATAAAAAGAGTCCATAAAAGAGCTTAAATAGTTAAGAATCAATATTTGAACCACATGAATGTGAAAATCGGTGGAATTCTGAGTCCCAATTTTTAATAATATTGCTACCATCTTTTGTATATATTTGCTAGTTTAGTTTTAGAAATTAGAAATTAAATCTAAAATCAATCTTCACAAGTCCGAGTGAACAAATCTTTTTCTTACCACTATCAACATCACATCACCAGGTGGATGGACAAATCCCTTTTCTGGCAATGGAAAAATATTGCACGTCGTAGGTGCACAAACTAATTCACTTTTCTTCTACTTTACTAATAAATAATATAGCAGTAAATAGAGTTCGTTCCCACGAGGAGCGAGGTGTTTAAATTGTTTAAAGTGTCACAAATGAGGATTTTGTTTTAGGTTTTTATCTAAGTAAATAAGAAAACAATTTAAAAGATTAAGTTATAAACAATAGAGAGAAATATGATCAAGGAATCTTTCTTTGTAACTAAATGTTAATTAAATTAGTATATCCACCTATTTATTGTTACTCATAAATTATCACCAGAAAACGAAGGAATGCAAAAAAATCATAAAATCTACTCGTGATGAAGAAGATGAAGAAACTGTTGCCTAAAGGTTGAAGGAATCTTTGCAACATTTATCTTCAGTTTGTAACGTTTATCTTTAGTTTGTAACACTTGGTTTGTAACAACGAGTCTGTAACGTCCATACACTGTTGCAAACTCGCTACCTTTATTATTTTCTCTTCTTTTCACCTTTGTAAACACTTTTTGAGCTATGTACATATCTTTTGAGAGTGTTTTGAGAGTCTTTTGCTGGGACAATGGAGGAAGCTATTTTTCACAATTGTTTGGTAACTATATTCGATTCATTATGACTTTTTGCACTTATTTTAATTGATTTATGATTTTTAATAATTAGTTGTTATTTTGTTTGATGGTGTATGCTTAGTCTTAGAACTTTTGATGCACCATGCTTATGATTTACATCTAATGTTTTAGAAATCTACTTTTGGAAAATAAAAAGAGTCCATAAAAGAGCTTAAATGGTTAAGAATCGATATTTGAACCACATGAATGTGAAAATCGGTGGAATTATGAGTCCCAGTTTTTAATAATATTGCTACCATCTTTTGTATATATTTGCTAGTTTAGTTTTAGAAATTAGAAATTAAATCTAAAATCAATCCTCACAAGTCCGAGTGAACAAATCTTTTTCTTACCGCTATCAAAATCACATCACCAGGTGGATGGATAAATCCCTTTTCTGGCAATGGGAAAATATTGTGCGTCGTAGGTGCACAAATTAATTCACTTTTCTTCTAATTTACTAATAATAATATAACAGTAAATAGAGTTCGTTCCCACGAGGAGCGAGGTGTTTCAATTGTTTAAAGTGTCACAAAGGAGGATTTTGTTTTAGGTTTTAATCTAAGTAAATAAGAAAATAGTTTAAAAGATTAAGTTGTAAACAATGGAGAGAAATATGATCAAGAAATCTTTCTTTGTAACTAAATATTCATTAAATTAGTATATCCACCTATTTATTGTTAATCATAAATTATCACCAATCGTAGGATAACAAGTACGCTTAGTTATCCCTAGAATTCCTTATATCACTGGAAAACAAGTACGTTAATCTTCAGATTCTATTCGGCTGAACCACCCTGAAGTACGCTCTCAAGGTGTAATTCAATCGAATGCTTTAGGGTTTGTGAATTTAGGTTTAAAACTAGTAGTTAAACTCAGTACGCTCACTCCACTTTCTAATGTTATTTTTACACGTGATTGCTTTACAGAATCCCTCTGCAAGGTCTCACGTTCTCTACTTGTGTAAGATGTTATAATACAATTACTGATACCCCGACTCTTACTAGCTTTAGATTAATTAACAAAACAATTCAGTTGGCCGCCTAAACAATTTTATAAATAATCTTAAACATTAATTTTAGTAAAAACAAACCATAATTATGTGAAGAACTCAAAATAGATTTTTATAAATAATTTAAATCATATTTAGAACTAGTAAATCATCCTCAATCAATTAAGAAATTAGCTAGACATAGCTAATAGGTATCTAAGAATCAAAGAAAAGAAAATAAGAAAAGAAAACTAAAATTGCAAACTGAATTATCGTCGCAGCCAAAGCCAAAAAACGTCTCTAAATCACTTCTTCTCTTTTTCTCTGTGTCTGTGTGTTTTGGCTGCGACAACTCATGGCTATTTATAATCCTTTCCCAAACAAGATATGCACGAGAATTTTATGATAAGGAACAACAAGTCGGTGCATCACACTTTTAAGATTTGAAAACTAAGTGACAATGCTAAGGTGTGATGCGAAGTTGTTTAGTTGAGTGTGCACGTCTTCTCATTGGCTAGAGTATTAGATGGGCCCCTTGTTTAGCCACGTGTCTTCTTAGGAGATGGTACTACATCCAACTTGATGCAATATTTGTACATCAAATCTTCCTTCACGCGCCAAATCTTTGCACTTGCTCGAAAATCTTCCCATATTTGTCATTAACAACACACCCTTGTCGATTTCTCGGTCAAGTTTGAGAACTAGGAATTACTGGTTAATCCTGTATAGAGGACCCGTTTAATGACTAGTCCACCCATTGAAGTTGGTTTAACCGATGGTCCTTTTTCTTAATTTTGGACAAAAAAAATTAGTTTCAAGTCCATGACATGTGCAAGGCATATAAAGTATATTTCTAAATTCCTAAAATGCCCTTATATATATAAACAACATTATAGATTAAAGTTAAAATATTTTCATTTTATTAGTTTCTAATTCGTAGATCTAAGCTCCGTGGGAGATTTTTTTTCTCTCAGTTGAATCTCTATGATGGAGAGGAGAAAAAGAGAAGCAAGTGATGGTGAAGAAGAAGAAGATTTGATAATGGATCTGTGAAGAAGAAGAAAAATATATAGATTCATCAATTTGGGTTTTTATTTAGGCTTTTTAATCTTCTTCTTCATACGGATCTAATGCTCAACGTTGGAAGATGAATGTTGCCTCTTCAAATGATATGGTACGTGAAGTATGTGTTTAGTTTTGATTTTTGTTTAATTTTCCGTATTCAATTCGTAAATTAAAGTATATGATGAAGGACATAGCAAGTTCTACTAGTACTACGTCCTTGAGGAATAAAGCTTTATTAAAAAAATTTAAACAATTTATTGTCCTGTAAAACTAGTGATTTTCGTAAAACTAGTAATTTGCAATGATTTGTTTGTGCAAATATTTTTTGAGATTAATTATTATGAATAATATTAATTTTTATAGGGTCACCATATTTGTATGTACCTAGCTTGGTTAAGGGTCTTGATATGTTCAACCGAATCTTTGTATACTGGCTTTGTTAATTGTATGGTTGTTTAGAACATAGGTAGTATTTCTTTTTAATCGAGTGCATATTCAGTATACTACGAAATTGAGTGCATATAATCAATTTATTGTGCATGGATCAAGTGCATATAGATGGACATTGAATGGGTTGATGATAAATTATATGGTTATATAATCTTAAGCAAGGGGTCTGATCTTTTTTTCGACATGTTATTTGGTATTTTGGTCAATTGATTATATTCCATAAGTTTCATCACCAGTATTGATAAAAATTTGGATGCCTTGCGTACATGTCAAGGGAAGGAGATTCTGATAAATTTTGGTTTCTGGTCTCCATGCTCGAAGACATGATCTACCCTGGGGATTCATATACTTTGAAGTCTATGTAATTATATTTGCCTGAGCCTTCTCGCTCAACTTACAAATTCAAGTGGGATGAGTATTTTAATTGCATTTATCGGCACAAAAAAAACAAAACTGTTGTATAAAGGTCATTAGTTATTTGGTCTTATTTTCCTTCTTTATTTTCCAAATCATATGAATTATGCGTCTAACTACGTCGAACATAAGCAGTGCAACCAATACGTACTTGAATTTGTAAGCAGTCTCTGTAGATGAATATAAGTTGAGGGTGGTGCTCAACAAATATCCAAGTTCTTAACGTAGTGTTGTTGCTCTACATCAAATATTTGCCCGTTCTTTTACAGTATGTAGGCATTATGTACTGTGACATCTACTGGTTATCACCCAGTGGATAGCAATATCTACTAGCTTTTTACGCAGTGGATATCAATATGTACTAGATTTCTACTCAGTACATATCAATATCTACTAGGTTTTTCACTCAGTACATATCAATATCTACCCGCTTCTAAAAAAAGAAACCAATATTTACTAGGTTTTTCGTTTAATGATGTAGTGTTAATCTGCGTTTGTGAACACTTTTTCTTAACATCACCCTCCACGTCGAATTTGAGGATTCAAATTGCATTTTTGTTGCTGCCAATTTGAAAACATAATTTAGCAGCTATATTGAATGTTTGTTTTAACAGTAATGAACATTGTTTACATGATTTTAACATTATGTATTAGCTTTAACTATTGCAATGTGCTATATGTACCAACGTTAGTTTTGTTTGTTTCATTTCTAAGACCAAATTGTAGGTACCAAGACGAACTTACGAGACAAGAATATGGTCACATTTCATTATCCGAATGTAGACTTATGTGCCTAATGTGTATGTGCACCCTAAAGTCTTAATACGAAAAAATTATTTTAGTTGTTTTCTTTTGATTTCTCTATAGCGTAAAAGTTTATACTTTTCATTGTGTATTTGCATCCTATAGTTGATAGAAGATTTCACGGGGCATATACATGTGGGTTTTACTCAGTACATATAAATATGTACTAGGTTTTCACTCAGTATGTATTAATATGTACTAATTTATTTGTGAATGTTTACGTGAATTCTTAATGTATGTTTCTTCTAATCCTGATATTTTTTGCAGGAGTTTGCTAGATTCTTTGGGTGGTTGGACTTTTGGAGTTCTCTAGTGACAAAAAACCACAGTGCATAACCTTAAGTCCTTAATGATTAAGTCTTGACTCTTGATAGTTTTGATTGCGTCTTTGGCAGTTGACAGTTCTATGGCAGGAGTTGGGTGAAATGAAACAAGCTATGGTGGAGTTTGGAAAAAATCTTAAATTCAAAAAAGAAACAACAGCTGCAACTATGGGCGCTGGAGATGCAGCAGACAAGTCATTGAGGTTAGCGAACTTACGGGCATCAAGGCAGAGAGAGAATCTGGAGGAATTATCTCATCAACTCGAAGAGTCTGATACTCGGTACATATCGATATGTACTAGGATTTCACTCAGTGCAATCAATATATACTAGGTTTTCACTCAGTACATATTTGTATGTAATAAAGTGGATGAGTTATGTTTTTGGTAGAGTTTTCTTTTGTTCTAAAAGGGTTCCAAGCTTAATTAATTTTATCTGTTCAAAGATATATATATAACAATGGTATAAACTATATACACTAATAACATGACAATCTTTTGTTAATGTATTTTTTTGTTCTAATTACTGAAATGCTTCGATGATCTTCATTTTTGTATGCGATTTCTTCAGAAGAGCTTTTTTCTGTTGACGTCAACCCATCAAGCCCTGCTGATCTACCCAACCTTGAAGCCAATTTCGTATCACTTATTTGGAAGTATGAAATGGTAGCAATTTATCAGAATTCTTGTTCAAGGTATTGATACTTCAAATGGACTTGAAAAAAGTGAGCTCATTTTGGAAAAATCCTTGGAAATATGATTTGAACTGGTGTTGGAAGAAAATACTGTGTTGCTGGATTTTTTAAAACAATTTTATATGTCGTTACCGATTTCAGTTTTTATTTCAAGAAAATAGAAAACTATATTAGGTAACCTTGTTGAAATACATAACAAAAAATTCAAATTGGGAACCAAAAAATCTCTAACTTGGTCATTCTAAAGACCAAACACAAAAGCGAGAACTTCACCGAGACCCGAGAACCGAAAATAAATTACTTATATATACTTCTTCAAGAAATAGTTCTAGCAACATAAATAGTGCTAGTAAATATTGATATGTACCTAATACATATGTAATCAATGTATCCGACAGTACATTTCAGTATGTACTGATGGATATGTACTGTCAGAAGTCATTTTTTTCGTCAGTACATATCATTACATATTATTTTTCTTTTGCAAGGTAGTACATATTAATATGTACTTAATATATATGTAATCAAAGTATCCGATAGTATATGCTGATATGTACTATTGCTGGGTTCTACTTGTTCTTGGTAACTAATAGAGGTCTTCTTCTTCTTTACAACATAAAGTTTCTTCTTCTACTCCTTCTCTTATTGTACCGTAGAACCATACACAAACTGGGTATGTGACAAAATAAATCACATCCTGAAGATAATTGTGAATCTTCCAATATTTTAATTGGAAAGAATAAATTTAACATATCCTACAATACATTCTTGATTTTGTAAATATAAAATAAGCTTATATTGTTGTTGATCTTGAACAACACAGAAAAATAAAGATGTTATAATCAAAAGATTCAAAACCAAAACAATCAATTCCAAACGGATTCGTATTGTTAGAATCACAAATCATAAAGTGAGAATTTTAAGTTGTAACTGAAAAAGAGAACATCTTTTGTACAAACAACAAATTCCCTAAATCAAAGCATCATCCTCCAATAATCACATGTATCAATTCAAAACTCATACAAACTAAACGTAATCCATATTCATCAATTGTATAATTTCAATCAAACAAATACCAAATATGATTTTTTTTTACAAAACATTCAATTATTTTTTAATTACAAAACCTAAAATCAGATGAGAAACCTCAACAAAATCAAAACGAGTTCATTAGAAAAACCACAATCAGAGAAAAAAAACTCAAAGAAAAGAAAAAAATTTGTGTTTTTGGTTCACACGTTTTGGGGTGATGATAGTGAAGTAATTTTCACTTTTCAAAGTGTCTTTGGACCTAAAAATAATTGGGTTCTCCTGGTGGACTATAGGATAAGTGGAATACGGGTTTTTGGATCATCCAACAAATTTCTCGTTTGGGAATCCTAAGTAATACAAAACTCCGAATTCCCTGCTATTCTCAAACTCTTCCACATCTCGAACCCATTCAATCACCAGCAGCAACCATTCGGATCCATCTCTGTCTTTGCTAAACAAACAACTCCTACTAGTCCACGCCTACAAAACTTTCTCGAGATCACAACCATCATTCATCGAGCTTTATCATCGACTCAAACCCATAAAACCATTGATGGCAGGAACTCTATTATTCTCGGCTGAAAACTCTATTGTTCTCGGAAAACTCTGTCCATGAACCACAGATCCGACTACCATAATCAAAGCTCAAACTCCATCAACATCACTGCCACCATTAATCATTGATTAATTACAGCGTCACGGTCAAATATTATTATCACCTTCAGTCCATCAATCACCGAGTATCAGAACCACCTTCATTGCAGACTCAAGTTCCTCTCATCTTCTTCAAACCATTCCATCGAAACAACTTCCAGTCATCATCTTCTCTTCCATGAAAAACTTCGACACCTCAGCTCCATTACTGTCTTAATCATCATTGTATCATCAAGAGATCAACATCACAGTCACAACTCACCAGCCTCACCCTCTTTGTCTTGAGCAACAACCATCAACTGCTCCCCAAACTTCCAGCAACCAACATCAACTAACCCAGACGTGAAGAACCCTAACTCATGATATGAGATTGGTAAAGACGGGTTATTCAAGAGCTTTGTCGAGTTAACCCTAAATTTAACTACCAATTTGATGCACTAAACATACGAGGACACAGTCCTGAACAAAAGGTCACTGCAACCCTAAGGATTCTAGGTTATGGTGTGCCTGCGGATGCCTATGATGAGTACATTCGTATGGAAAAAACAACAACATATAAAAATTTCTTAATGTTTTGTGAAACTGTAGTCAACCATTTTGGTCCATGTTATTTACGACAACCAACGCAAGATGATATCGACCGACTACTAGTTGAAAGAAATAAAAGAGGCTTTACAGGAATGCTAGGTAGCTTTGCATGCATTGGGTGTGGCATGGATGTCCTTATGCTTGGAAAGGTCAACATAGGGGCCACTACACAAAACCGACAGTTATTCTGGAAGCGGCGACTCCTTATGATTGATGGATATGGCATACTTTTTTTGGACCCCAGGGTTCAAATAACGACATCAATATTTTACATAATTTGCCTTTGTTTGGATAACTGAAGTATGGAAATGCTTCAGCTGCAAATTTCACCGTCAACGACAATAACTATAACATAGGGTATTTTCTGGTGGATGTAACTTATCCACATCGGTTAACTTTAGTTCAAGCTTATGCTCAGATACCCCAAGCCGAGGACCTGTGTTCTAGAAAACATTTTAAAAGGAAGCAGATGGCGGGAAGGATGTCGAACGAACATTTGGAATTTTGAAGACGAAGTTCCATATAATATGTGGACCATATCGTTCTTTTAAACCAATAAAAATAAATAGCGTTATGCTTACCTGCATCATTTTGCATAATATGGTAATTGAGGATTCCTGACGGGATCCCAGTTGGACAAGTTATCCAGATAAATATTTGAGGAAAGAAGTTCAACCCCTTCACGTTGTGCCCGCAAGAGAGTATAGAATGGTAGAAGGGAGAATGCAAAATAAAGATTAACATTTAAAGCTAAGGGAGGATCTCACTGCACACTTGTGGGATGATTTTGGAATAAGAAACCCTAACAAGATTTAGTTTCTGATTTTGAATTTTTAAGTTATTATTTCAATCATTTTTTTTAATGTAATTTGATTTGTGTAACTTGAATTAAACAAACATTGAAATTGAATTTCAGGATCAAATTGGTAAAAAAAAACGAACACTGAAATAGAAATTCAAACTGAGGATTAAATTGAATTTAAAACAAAGGATTACATCAAAATTAAACTAATTATTATATCCATAATTTAAAACTAATAACTAAACAGTATAATGACATTATTGCTATCCTCACCTATGGTGTCCTCCTCCTCATCAGAATCAACGTCAATTGAGATTGGGCATTGTTGTGCCTTCTATGCTTGAATTTGATTAAATTCATCTTGCTAGAGTTTCAGTTGTGCCCGATTCATCTTTGTCGTGTCCATTCATATGATTGCTCTCACGTGTGCATTAAAAATATTCTTTTCAAGCGCCTTACGACCTTTCTTTATTTTTGTAACTAGTTTCTGATGCTCTACTATTTTAACAATATCAGACTTCTCTTATTTTTCAAAAAAAATCTTGAAAGTTGACTTCTGAAGTTGATGATTATGCGGCTTCTTGAGCTGCCTTTCTATTTCTTTTTGCTTTTTTGTTGCCTGGTCCATCATATCTTTCTGCATTTCCATTAACATTAAAATTAGAATTACCATGTTGGGATCCGTCTATATTGGGTTGAGGGTTGAGTTTGTTTCTAGTGAAGAATAAGGAGACCTTTGATAAACATTTGTATTCTCGTAAAGGGATTCTTTTAGTACTTGATATCCATTCAACAGATCGGGGTTATATCAGTTCAACTTTATGAGGATGTGGAAACATGCTTCGTGTTTGAAACTCGTGCATGTAGTTCTATGCTATTCTTCTGGATTTTTTCGTTGCTGCAGTTTTAACATTTATAAATTGGTTATTACAACAACTTGATAAAAGTTTTAAAAATCAATTAAACAAATTGAATTGCAACTTACCACATCCACTTCAGTATCATCGCTTGCTTTTTTGGCGCTTTATTTGCATCATCAAAGCTCTCTTACTGTTCATGTCTTTGCTGATTGCATAAAAGCGACCTGCCAAGCCGGTAACATCACGTTTATTTGTATTTCCAGATTCCTAACTAAATTATTTATGGAGATTCCCCCAAAGCATTGAATGGGCTTGTTGAACAACATTAACATGATCAAGCGTAAATACTACATAAACTCAGCAAATAACTAGCTTTATCTTCATCCAGATTATACTTTACACCACAAGGATTTCCTGATGAAGCCCTTTCTTGATGAAGTATTTTGTCTTTGTGATGAGATGGCCATTTTCTTTTGGATTTTTTTCTACAAAAAGAATGATTTAGAGTTTGAGATGGAAAGATTAAATTTGAAGTGAAATTATAAAAAAAATTGGGTGTAGAAGGTGTGATTTTGGGATCGAAATTGGTTGAATTTATAGAGAATGAAATAATATCCGTTGAATGAGCTTCTCAACCTGAGACGACGCTCGTCTCAACTAGAGCCAAGTCTCGGCCTAGTTAAGGCCGACCGACTCTAGTTGATTCGACCGTCTCAGTTTGAGACACTCAGCTCAACCTGAGACGGATATGACAAATCCTAGATTTAAGGGTTTGCGAATCCATTTTGCTATGGGCAAAAAATTGACATTTCTACCGGTTTACTATGCTCACTGGAATTGCTCATGCCCAACGATAAACAATAACTCCCCACGAACAAGCTTGGAAAATGGACAAGAAAACACCGATTGAACTAGTTCTAAAAGCGAGTGAAAGAACGGATTCCGTCAGACCCGTAGTCAGTTCTAGTTTTGTCGTTCTATTCCAAATAGGTCGGATTTTATATATGCTTACCTTTTTAAAATTAGAACAGACTTTATCCGTTCTACAGTAGCTCGACCTATATTTTAATTTTATTTAATAAAAAAAATGGAAAGTGATTCAGTTGAATCTAAAGCTGATTCGGCTGAATCACAAAATAGATTAAAACAAACAAGAAACTGAATGAATATTTTATTAACAACTGAATTCATTATATTAACAACAAAATATTTTTACAACTTCATTGAACTACAATCATTCAAGTTCCAAATAATTTACAAAACATCATAGAAATCTTGAATAAAATGATCTTACAGAGTATTATTTAACCTCATTTCAACAAATCATTGTTATACCTATTGCCAACCCTCAAGTTTTTACAGAGTCAGGACAACGTGGTTTACCTGCAGTCCTTGAGATGATAAAAGGTATCTGAACTAGTAGTAAGCAACATTAAGTACGTATCTACCTGCCAAGACACAATTTACGGATGTCATGTACAGAACCAAAACCTGAGGAATGCAATAAGCAACTTAAATATCACACAGACACATCATCAGTTCATGTCCTAAGGTAATTCAAGACCGCCGTTAGATCAGACATAGCAGTTATCAATTATGAACGATAGATCCGGACACATTTTTCAAACAGATGAACCCAGACACAACATTTTAGAACAAAGAAACTACCATATATACTGACAGGACTTCAATGTGACTCACATCAAGATATTGCACATATGCTGGTATCCATACTTTATTGTTTTAATGCTAACACCACCACCCCTATCAACACCAGCACCAGCCATATCAACACTAACACCAGCACCTATATCAAGACCACCACCACCAGCCATATCTACAGCATCACTACTAACAATAGCAACATCTACCCTAACAACAAACACAAGGAATGGGCTATACCTAACCTAAAATGCAAACCTGGAATGGTTAGAATAGATAGATGGCTAGAGAGAGAGAGAGAGAGACAGTGAGTCCATGTGTTTTTCGACAACAAAATTAGTGATAGAGTTATAATGTCTTGAACCGTAAAAAAGCCGTGAAACAGTATTTCTAAAGTCAACTTATTAGTAGGTTATAACTAATGATGATACGATCAATCTGTGGTTCTATTGAGCAGGTGTCTATTGCACCCTGAGGGAAAAAAAAAAGTACATTTCATGTAACTTTCAACAAAAACAGAGTTTCGTGAATTCAGTTATCGACTTTTCAGAAATCGTCCAAGGTAGTTAAAAAAAGTCTGATTACAAAAGGCAAGGGAAATATCACAAGTTAAGCCTAACCTGCTCACGACGCCATTGCAGTCGAAGAGAAGCAACCTCAGATAACAGTTTAAGTTCAGACTCCTCTTCAAGGTTTAAGTTACAATCCTATGTAAATTTTCTACCTCTGCCATTTCTTCAGCTGTTACAGACTTTTGCTTCTCAAGAAGGTCCATCCAAGCACACTCAAGCAATGTCGGATCCTACTTCAAATAAAAAGAATTATAATTCAATCAGCAATTGAACAACCTTCTACACTACATCTAAACTTCATCTATTGCATACATAACCTACCAAGTTACTCTCAGCCTTTTGAATGAATCATGAAATCTTCTCGTAGTTGAAATTTTCAACCCCATGGATGATATATGTAACTTGTTGCGGCTTAATAAAAGACGTGACCCCATTCTATTCATAGAATTACAAATGTAATGCACAATCAGAAACAATGGAAAAGAAACGAAAAACAGATTGAATTAACATAGATTTAGTTGGGAGTAAATGTAGTAAAAAGTAGTAAAATAATAACAGATTCATATCAATGTTAAAAGCTACACAAATAACAAGCTAGATTAACATATTTCACCTTAACTTTTGTTTTCACAGGCATAAGATCAACCATCGTAAGTGCCTCTCCAGTCACATGGCATTTTCCAAAATCCTAAGTAACAAAATAACAGGGCAAAAAGACCTGCAAGTTGAATCCCAAATGCATGTAATAAAATGTGAGTTCAAGTGGTGATGTGATGGAAGTGGTGGTGGCGGCTGATGTTCGTGGTAGTGGACTGGAATTGCATTGAATACCAACAACCATCACCACAAGCCACCAAGAACACCACCACTAAATTGAACTATGCAATGAAAGAAATGAAAAATTACAATCTACATAGATATAAACATAGTCATACCAGCAGATATAGCATTGACCCTGACGTTAGAGCACCTTCCAGGTTCAATAGCAAGCACCTGCATCAAGTAGAAAGTAGATCAGTACTGTCTCATCCTGTAAGGTATATAGATAGAGGGAATTTAAATTAGGTAGCTAATAGGAACACTGACCCTGGTGTCACTCTCTGGAGCGGCTTTAGCTGAACTCATTCCCCCATTGTACCTGTATCGAGAATTAGTCGAGAGTAAGATCTATCTTTACGAGTTTATCAGCTAATTATGTAACTACAAAGGCAACATAAAATGCAAGATGCCATAAAAGAAACTTAAACCAGACTGTACCACTTGCATTCTTTGCAGTGCGGTCTCGAACAAACATAATGGCACCAGCAGTCATAAACTGAGTAAGCAGAGTCGATTAAAGACAAAACCACCCACAATAATTCCCGCTGCACAAGTTTTAGACCATCACAGAGATTAGTTGGCAACAATTAACTACAGAACCTGTTAATAATCACTATCACGCACTCAGAAATAGTTGAAAAATAAGAACTAACGGATAAGATTGATTAAAGAATTCTCAAGAACAAATGTCTGCAAACTGTGGGTCACAGTATCAAAATACTAAAAATAAGCCGCCCTTAACAACCCAGAATTGGAAGTCATTCAACCTCGAAAGAACAATAGCTTTGCATTCAAATATAAAGAAGTTAGGAAGTTCATTAAACACTAAGTAGAAGCAAGATCAGTAGTACTGACATCGTGTAGCGATAACATGGTCGTGGGGCAGTGGTAACATATTCCCCACAATACCTTTAGCTTCAGAAAGATTATGCAACGAAATACCAAAAGAAGATGCACAGATACTCATAGCAGCAGTGACAAAGTCCACACCTAACTGATCATCCTTGTCAAATATCAGATTATTAGCATTGCATGTGAACCAAGCAATACATGAAGAGCTACTGATGATACATTTCTGCTGCAAAAGTTCCAGCTGAGTCCCGTCTACCCGTATCACCAAACATTCAAAACTATTTTCATGCCTTAAAAATGAACAACTAAGAACATAGTTTACAAATCAGAAAAATAAAACTCACACTTCCAGTAGGATCAAAGCCATCTCTTCAATCTCCTTCTCAGTCTTCTTTTTAATACTATTTGAGTATGTACCCAATCCCTACAAATCAAAATGATTCACAATTATCCAAAAAATACCCTAAAACTTATAAAATAGCATGAAATTCTAACCAAAGCTAGAAATCCAAAATAATACTAATTCAGTAAGAACTTAGAAAATATTTACATGAAAACCATGGAAAAAATCAAACTGAACTCTAGATCGAGTAAAAAAAGAGGCATATAAAAAGCTAAAGAGAGACTGATATGATCTCTCTCAAGATCAGAAATTGAGTAATGGAAGTAGGGGAAATTTGGAAGAAAAGATGAAATCAAGAACTGGGGAAAAGTAATTTTATTAATATTGATCCAAAAGTGTTTGTTACAAATGATTCATCGAGTACTTATACTCGGTTTCTACTCTTAAGCTAACTAATCCTAACAGAATTAAGCAAATGACCAATGTGAGACTAACACGTGTCTCAATTAAGCTAACTAACAATTACCAATACTATATGCATCCTCTTATTGACTCCTGATCACCAGTACTGCTCGGGCACTCTTCTGGCTAACCTTCAGCATCATAACAATACCCCCTTCTCAAAAATTTCCTTGTCCTCAAGGATTTTAGCATGGAGAACTCTGACTGAATGCTGGGAACTGTTGCTGGAGAGTGCAGGAATCCTCCCAAGTTGCACTCTCCTCATTCTGGCCCTTCCACTGAGTCAATACTTTCTTGCGCACAGTCTTGATACCTTCCTCATTTCTTTGGCATACCAGTTTACTACCCAGAACTTTGAGTGGTTCATGTTGCTGTTGAATATCTGACAAAGGAAGTTGCTGGCTGGTCTGAACTGTCCCTCCCAACTGTCTTTTGAGACAACTAACATGAAATACTGGGTGTAGCTTACTATTTGGTGGTAAAAGTAATTTGTAGGCTACCTGTCCTACTCTCTGTATGATCTGATAAGGACCAAAAAACTTTGGCAAGAGTTTGTGAAAAGAGTGTTGGGCCAATGAATGCATCTGATATGGTACCAATCTCAAATATACCATATCACCAACTTCAAATTCCCTCTCACTCCTTCTTTTATCTACCTGGGACTTCATCTTTTGTTGTGCCAATTGTAAGTTAGATCTCAGAAGTTGAAGAATTTGATCTCTAGAATTCAAATTCTCTTCAACTGTTTCAACCCTGGCAGTTCCCACTTCATGAGCTGTAATAAGAGGTGGTGGATACCCATATATAATTTGAAATGGAGTCAATTTTGATGCTGTGTGATAGGCTGTGTTGTAGCTCCACTCTGCCCATTCTTGTGGAGCATATGAAGAAAAATATCTAAGATAATTTTCAATACACCTGTTCACCACAGCAGTCTGGCCATCTGCCTGTGGATGATACCCAGAGCTCATAGCCAACTTAGACCCATTTAGCCTAAAAAACTCCTTCCAGAATTGGCTCAGAAATATGGGATCTCTATCACTGACAATTGAGGTTGGCATTCCATGCAACTTGAACACATTATCAACAAAGACTTGAGCCACCTTAGTAGCTGTATATGGATGAGCCATTGCCATGAAATGTGCATATTTTGGTAGTCTGTCTACCACAACAAAGATTACAGATTTGTTGCTGGATCTTGGAAGGCCAACTATAAAATCCATGCTTATTGCAGTTCATTCCTTCTCAGGTATTGGCAGGGGATTTAACAACCCAGGGGGAGAACAATTCTCATTCTTATGCTGCTGACATATTGAACACTCAGAAACATATTGCTTGATGTCACTCTTCATTCCAATCCAATAAAATGACCTTTTCACTCTTTGAGTATTCCTAAGCACTCCATTATGCCCAGAAACTGGACTGGCATGCATTTCATCCAGAATCTTCTTCCTCCACTCAGAAGTAGGACTTAGAACTATTCTATCCTTATATCTCAATAAACCATTCATATAACTGTAATGTTTGGAGGGAAATGTACCTGATGACAGATATGTCTTCACAATATCCATGATGTAAGCTTCCTTCTCCAAATGACTGCGCAATTCATCCAACCAACTGTGATAAGGATAAAAAAGGGCCAGTAATTCAGGAGCAGAATCAGTTGAACACCTCCTGGACAATGCATCTGCAGCTTTGTTGTCACTACCTTTCTTGTATATGATTTCATAATCATAACCCATCAGTTTACCCACCCACTTCCTCTGAAAGGATGTGTTAGCTTTCTGACTTAGGAAGTATTTCAAGCTGTTATGATCTGTCTGTATAACAAAGTGCTTCCCTTGCAAGTAATGCTCCCATTTTTTAATTGCATGCACAATTGCCAATAGTTCTTTTTCATAAACTGATAGAGATGCATTCTTAACTCCTAGAGATTGGCTAAAGAAAGCTCTTTGGTCCTGCTGTAGAACTGTACATATCCCATTATCAGAAGCATCACACTCAATCACAAATGGGCTGGAGAAATCTGGAAGAGCCAGCACTTGTGGACTGACCATAATTTGCTTCAATTGTGTGAATGCTTCTTTGGCTGCTGGAGTCCACAGGAAATTATTCTTTTTGGTAAGGTCAAACAGTGGTTGGCATATCTTGCCATACCCTGGAATATATTTCCTATAATATCCAGTAAGAACCAGGAACCCTCTCAATTTCTTAAGAGTAGTGGGAAGTGGCCAATCCTGCACCACTCTTAGCTTCTCTGGATCTGGAGCTACCCCATTTTGAGACACAATATGGCCTAAGTACTGAATTTCTCTTACTCCGAACTCATATTTAGATTTTTTCAAGAACAATTGTTGAGAGTTCAACACATTAAAAGCTAATTTGAGGTGTGCCTAATGTTCATCCCAGCTCTTGCTGTAAATTAGGATGTCATCAGAGAAGACTAAGATAAATTTCCTCAAATAAGGCTTGAATATCTCGTTCATCAAGCTCTGGAAGGTGGCAGGAGCATTAGTGAGTCCAAATGGCATCACTAAGAACTCATATAGCCCTTCATGAGTTCTAAAACCTGTCTTATGCACATCATTAGGAGACATCCTTGCTTGATGATAGCCAGACCTTAAATCCAACTTAGAAAAAACTTTAGCTCCAAAGAGCTCATCCAGTAAATCATCAATTAGTGGAATAGGATAGTTATTTCTGATAATCTTGCTGTTAAGGTCTCTATAATCCATGCACATTCTCCATGAGCCACCCTTCTTCTTAACCAAAAGAACTGGAGAAGCAAATGGACTTTGGCTTGTTCTGATAAATCCTGATCCCAAGAGATCCTTCACTGCCTCTTCAATCTCTGACTTTTACAAGGGTCCATACCTATAAGGTTTCTTATTCACTGGTTTGGAGCCTGGTAGAAGAGGAATGCTATGATCACATGTCCTAGCAGGGGGTAAAGTCTTAGGAGCTGAGAACAAATTCTCATTTTCTTGCAATATCTGGAGGAGTTCCATAAGTTCCTGAGAAGTTAAATGTGTGAAACTGTTGTTGTCATTCTTTTCTTCTAGAGAGTAGATGACATAGGCAAATTTAGTTATTTCTAGCATCTTCTCTATTTGTTTCACTGTAGCCACATCAGTGTATGTAGTTGGTGCCTGCATTTGCTATAGTATGTACATGTTTCCATGCAATTTGAACTCCAGAGTTAGGTTGATGAAGTCCCAAGTAAGCTTACCCAAAGTGGATAGCCATTGAACTCCCAGTACAACATCACAACCTCCCAAAGGAAGGACTTGCAAATCAACCTGCTCCTTATATTTTCCCAATTCAAGTGGTAATCCCTTGAATAATCCTCCACCTTTGATGGTACTTCCATCAGAAACCACCACCTTCACAGAATTCTCACAATGTGGTGTCCAATTCAACCTTTTAATAAGCCTGGAGTCCACAAAGTTGTGAGTACTGCCAGAATCCAAAAGAACTTTTACCTCTACTCCTTTAAGTCTTCCACTAACCTTCATAGTCTTAGTTGTAGGTTGATGTTCTGCTCCAAACATGGCACATTCACTTAGTTGAATGGAAGATATAGAAGCAGCCTCAGTAGTATTATGTTTCATCTCCACATTCTCTTCTTCTGGCACATCCTCAACCAAATCAAGAACTAATGCCTGAGTCTGGCCAAATTTAGATGATCTCTCCTTACATGTATGTCCCTTGAACCACTTCCCATTGCAATAGTAACACAGATTATTCAATGTTCTATCAGTAACTATAGAAGGAGAAATTTTCTTATATTCAATTCTAGGTAAGGTATTTGCTGGATCTATGTGTGTTGAAGGTTGGAACTGATTGTACATCTTATTTTGTGTTCTTGGATTATATGTATTTAAGGCTTTGATTTTTGTATCTAATTGTGCACCATATGAGATAGCTTCATGTACTGTTTCAGGTTTTAGCAGTTGGACATCAAATTTCAACTCATCCTTGAGGCCTCCAATGAAACAGCTCTTGAGAGCTTCTTGAGAAATGCCAGTAGTTCTTATTGCAAATTTTCCAAAAGAAGAGACATAGTCAGAGTAGTTACCTGTCTGCCTTAACTTGAACAATGAAGAAGTAAAATCCACATAGTCAGCAGGGCCAAACTCTTTATAGATATCTACCACAAATGTTTCCCATGTTGGATTCAAGTTATCATATCCCTGCCAAATAAACCATTGTAGAGCTTCCCCTTCCAATTGAAATGAAGCTGTGACAACCTTCTGAGCCACAGGCACTTCATAAAATCTAAAATATTACTATACCTTGTAGATCCAAAGCATTGGATCATCACCTTTGTTGAATTTTGGTAAATCCACTGTAGGTTGATTCAAGATTCTTCCAGATGCATTATTGTTCATTCTCTGGCAGTGACTTCCACCTGCATCTGTGCTCTCTACTCCTTCTGGTTGTGAAAGATTCTCACATCTATTTTGATTGTTTCCAATGTTAGATCTCATTTCCTGCATGAATTTGTTCATCTGTGTGCTCATGTTGTTGATTTGATCAGAAAAGTCATCCATTCTATGAGTAAGACCATCCATCCTGTTTGTAACCGCATTGAGACCAAGAGATAAACCAGAGATGCGTTCATTGACACTGGAAACTTCATTTGTGAATATATTGTTTCTCTCTTCCAGATTGGAAATCCTAGATGCATGATTCGTCATGATTTCAAGCAATCTGTTAACAATTTGATGTTGTATTTGTCTGTTCAAGATCTACAGGCTCTGATACCACTTGATATGATCTCTCTCAAGACCAGAAATTGAGTAATGAAAGTAGGGGAAATTTGGAAGAAAAGATGAAATCAAGAACTGGGGAAAAGTAATTTTATTAATACTGATCCAAAAGTGTTTGTTACAAATGATTCATCGAGTACTTATACTCGGTTTCTACTCTTAAGCTAACTAATCCTAACAGAATTAAGCAAATGACCAATGTGAGACTAACACGTTTCTCAATTAAGCTAACTAACAATTACCAATACTATCTGCATCCTCTTATTGACTCCTGACCACCAGTACTGCTGGGGCACTCTTCTGGCTAACCTTCAACATCATAACAGAGACTTATATAGATTTTAAGAACTTGATATCGTCTTCCAAAGGAGGTGGGTGCTTCTCGTTTATGATTTCATCTTCTGGATCTGGAGCCATTGTAGGAAAATAATATTGAGTTCGGCTATGATGTTAGAGATGGAGGTAGAGGTGAAGATGAAGATTAGATAAATTTTTATCTGCTCCAATTTATCTGTTGTTAGGGTTTGTTTCAAACAACCAAAAAAGAAAAGAGAGGGGGTGGAAGAGAGATGAGTTGCTCGAAAATGAAAAAAAAGGCTGGAGACAGAGATGAGATACTCGAAAATGAAAAAAAAGGCTCTCTCTCTTTAGGGGAGAAATTTCGCTCCTAGGAGCATCACATGGGACGACCGTACCCAAAAAGTAAAGAATAAAAAATTTAATTTTTATTCTACCTGAAATGCAATGGGCAGTGATTAAAATTTGATCGGGCGTAAATCTAAACTAACGTCTATCGTTGGACGCATATACAAGGATACGTCTGTGAAATTGTGTTTTACGGGCGTAAGTCTTTGAAAACGCTTGGTTAGGGCGGACGCTGTATGAACGCTCGGTGGGAGGCGCAACTTAAAAGAACGTCTGATGATAGACGCACGCTTAGCGACACCCCCCAGCGACAGGCGTATGTTTAGCCGAACGCCTGATCGGGCATTATCTTAGCCAAACGCCCGGTCAATTTCTACTCGTGCAGCTGGTACATGTCTCAAAGAAGACGAGCGCTCGCTTATCAGGCGCTTCCCTAGCCATACGCACGTGTCACCAGGCGTTTGTCTGGGTGAACGCCTGATGGGGGCGGAGCATTTTGTGTTCGTTCTCCTCTTCAACAGACCAGACTCTCCTGAACCCTTCAACAGACAGACGCAAGAACCCCCAAGCGGCTCCCACACCACTTCTACACTTCTAGATAAACCAAAATCTCCCTCCAAATCAAGCTTAACCTCTTTTCGAATTTGCAAAAGCTAGTAAAACCGTTGCTGATTTGATACAAAATCATCTAAGTTAGGATTATTTCAAAGCAAGGTAATAAACTCAAACTTTTATATAAATTTTAATGGATTTCATAGGTTTAGATTATGATTTATTGTAATGTTTTGTTAATTAAATATGTATATATATGTTTAAAGATTAAACATATGATTATGAGATAAACATATTAGGTTTAACAAATTGTAATTTTGCAATTGGGTATAATTTTAGGGTTTTGAAAGTTGTAAATTGGGTACAAAAAACTGATAAGAATTTGGAATTTGAATTTAGAGTTGATTAAGTTGTTGGTTAATTTGAGTTGGATTGTGGTTAATTTTAAGTTCTTGATTAATTGATTTGTTATGATTTTTTATGAAATTTTGGGAATTATGAATGTTTATGTTCTTTTATAATGAATGTTTATGGAATTATAGAATTAGGGAATTATGATGAATTTTTGTAAGGTTGGTGATTTGATTAGTAGTGGACTATTTTGTGAATCATGAATTTTGTATTTTGGATGATTTATGAATGTTTGTACCTTTCATTATCTAATTAGAGGATTACTTTTTTAATGATGAAATTTGTATTTTTGTGGATTTGTGGTTTAATATAGAGTTTTATATTTGTGCATTGTGAGGATTACTCTTGATTTTGAAACTTGTATGTACCTTTTGCATAGATGTTGAGCAGTGTCATGACGAGATTCGTTGGTCGAAAAAAGAGGAACAAGAAAGCTAAAACTGTTGAGGATCCAGAAGTAAACCCTACTACTGAAGATATGGTCGATTTTCCCGGGTTGGCGAACTACACTGTCGTGGAAGATGCTCAGAGTCTCGCTTCGACAAATATTGCATATTCAACCGATTCAAAATTCAAATATTTACATCGTGGTTCCCTCAAATCGGTCATTCATACCTATGCAGGTATTACAAAACACAACCCGAGGGTTAAATACATTATTGAAAAGGCAAGATATGACCGTTTATTGACCA
The DNA here is from genome assembly GCA_023531435.1 of Papaver californicum. Lineage (NCBI taxonomy): Eukaryota > Viridiplantae > Streptophyta > Magnoliopsida > Ranunculales > Papaveraceae > Papaver > Papaver californicum. Next base: position 2,352,098 of record JAJJMC010019771.1, read on the forward strand.
TGGATATAATAGATTCGTCACATGAACCGATTGACTATATTGTTGAGCGTTTTTGGGACCCACCTACCCATATTACCAACCTCAGCAATGACGAAGCTAATGAGATGATGGAAAACGATTTGGTCCCTGCAAGTGAATTAGTGCATGTTGTTACGTATGATTTGTATATGGAGTATTGGCGACATGTAACTAACTTGCAGAAATATGCCACTAAAGTCGATTGGGAGGTTGAAACATACGGGTATGCTGGTGACCGTATTAAACACAACATCCAAGAACCTGATGAACATGTACCCATTTCGCCTCAACAACAATTGTCATACGTAAGTATACTACAAACCTTAGGTTTTTTAAGTATATAAAAATTCGTGAGAGTGTGATTTTTTTTTCATAACAAGTCGAAGCTTATGGTATGGTTCAACAATATGCTGATTTTACGCAAGAGTTTCGTAAGTTTACGTTAAATGAAACGAAAGAGAGGATGGAGTTTGTCATGGAAAAAGATGAAGAAATACGGGGTCAACAAAATCACATCAACAATTTGGAGTTATAACTGGCCCATTTTCGTACGCAACAACCACCCCTTGGGTTTGACATTTTTTCTCAAACTATGCCATCACAAATGTGGAATACCATGGGTCAGGGATCATCATCAACAACGCAATCAGTTAATTACACATCGAGATCATCTTTGCCTCCTTTTATGCCACCGCGCTCGGCGCCTGGGAATCAAGATACGAATGGGTAGTCTTTCATTTGTATTGTATTGTCATTCGAACAAACATTTATTTTATTTGATTTATATTTTATCTGATTGGAATTGTCATTTTAAAAGACTTTTCTTATCTTTGCTTTGTCTTTTACCTGCTTTGTGTTGTCATCTCCATAAATATTTTTAATCTTTGCTTTGTCCTTTATATCTGCTTTGTATTGTCATTTCAAAAAGATATTTAATTTTTCCTTTGTCTTTTTTTCTTCTTGCTCTTGTCATCTCAACCGAATTCTTATTTTGATGCATCTATTCACCCCACTTGCCTAAACTCAGTTTAAAAATACCAACAGTTTGTAGTCATATCAACACTCAAAGACTTATCTTAACATGCCTATAAATTGAACACTCGATTTTCCAATTATACAAACCAAAACTGCAAACATCACCAACCAATGACATACTATGAGAATAACAATCACTATTATGCTTCTTGTTCTTCTATTTCTCATTCTTATGGTTCTTGTTCTTCTTGTTCTTGTTCTTGTTCTTCTTCTTCTTCTTCTTCTGATGATGATGATGATGATAATAATAATAGTTTGTACTCATCATACGAAGATTTAGTTGTATTGAGCCAAAATAACCAAGCAATCACTTTGGGATTGATCGTTTCAAGTATGAACTGGCCACATACTCGTATCCAAATACCAAGAGAACGTGAGGATGGTGCAATACTTCTCTGGAAAGATTACTTTTGCAGAAATCCTACGGTTCCACCTAATGTGTTTCATAGAAGATTTAGAATGCGGCGAGAATTTTTCAACCGTATTATGGGAGATATCGTATCAGTAAATAATTATTTTGTTCAAAAAAAAGATGTTGTTGGGATTCCTGGATTAACCCCTGAACATAAAGTTACAGCAGTAATACGAATGTTAGCTTATGGATGTGCGGATGATGCAATAGATAGGTACTTACACATTGGAGAAAGATGTTGAACTGTTGCTTAATAAGAACAAGGATAGGGGATTTCTAGGGATGCTGGGTAGTGTAGATTGCATGCATTGGAAATGGGAAAAATGCCTATCGACTAAATCATGGGATTACACTGCGTACAAAGGGAGTGTAATTATTGCGTTGGAGGCAGTGGTGTCATTTGATCTCTGGTTTTGGCATGCATTTTTTTGTATGCCTGGTTCAAACAATGATATTAATGTGACGAACCGTTCTTATATTTTTAAAAAGCTTATCAACGGAAAAGCACCCCCAGTGAACTTTGTTGTAAACGGACATCAATATGATATGTGATATTATGTTAGTGATGGAATATACCCAGAGATTGCTACTATTGTGATGTCTATTAAACATCCAGATTCCCAGAAAAAACAAAAAATTTCAGCAATGCAAGAGGGTTGCCGAAAAGATGTAGAGCGAGGCTTTGGTGTACTGCAAAATCAATTTGCCAGCGTCAGGCAACCTGCAAGAGTGTGGAATCCAGACATATTTGCATATATCATGAAAACTGTTATCATTTTACATAATATGATAGTGGAGGATGGGCGTCTACCCGGTGATTGGCCATATGGATATGATCAACGCCGCAACCATGCACCTGAAAATATTTCGAGACAACATACTGCTGAACTTTCGAGAATGAGAGTTGAGAAACGCCTACGTGCAGTACACAACAAAGATACGCATATTCATTTACGAAATGACTTGATCGAACACTTATGGTCAGATTTTGGTGACGAATAATAATTTCTAAACCATGCAGATAGGATTTGTGGGTATATCTCTTGTAAACCCGCCCGAGACACCACTCGGCCGCTAGGGACACCTAGGGGTTTAAAGGCTTGCTGCACATGCTAAGTGCAGCCATGATGCCTGCGAAAGTGAGTTTAGGTCTACTTTTTAGCTTTTGTATTATCAATATGCTTACTACTTTGTAATGAATAAATTAACGGAAGTATCATAAATAACCTATCACTTATTCAGAACAACAATACATCAATATATGTTAAGATATCTCATTTTCGCAGGAGTTGCGGTTGCACTTAGCACGTGCAACAAACCATTAAACCATTAGGTGGCCCCAACGGACGAGTTATGTCTCGTGAGGGTTTACAAAGAGATATACCCATAAAACTTATATCAAACCTTCAACGAGTGGTATGACTCCCTGGATGACAATCTAAACATCTTCGAAGAACAATCAACACAAAAGGGTTGTATTTTTCCATCACCCTTAGGATCTCGAAATGAGGTTGTTATCTGAAATCTGAACCTTTCCATCTTCTCTATTCCTCCAGAGATCTGGAAAAACTTCTTCATCAGTTTCATTCCTAATTATTCTTTTTTTCACCTTAGCGGTTAAAGTTCAAAATTGTAGTACTGCCCTACCTATTTCCTGAAAACGACAAAAAAGACCTGCTCTGTTCCGGTTATTGGGGTTACCGGTTTCATTACAGAAGTTAGCTTGGATATGCTCTAACCATTCCATGCTCATTGAACCATTCATCCGACGTTCCTAACCCCTTGCTGGATAATATAATACTATGTTTCGACAAAGATATAAATCTTCCTCTACGGTAAAGTTCTATGCATTAATACTAAAATTTTCGTAAGCCATAATTATGAAAATGAGAGATAAAAATAATCTTTGTATTAGGTTATTTGAAATGTGGAAGGTGTGGTTTCCAGATGGGAACAAAAGGGTATCTATAGGGCCTATTTTGATTGGAAATAATTTTTCAATTTTCAATAAAAGATTAAAGCATGATATTGAAAGAAGTGACGACTCTGTTCTGTTCCAGCCAAGTGGGTAATTAATAAAAGTCTATTCAATTAATGGCTAGAAAGGACTGTGGACGCCTAATTATGATAGGTGTTTGGTCCGCGTGTAACGAATAAAGCGTGATATAGAAAGAAGTGACGAGTCTCTTCTTTTCGAGACCGGTGGGTCCATAATAACAGTCTATTCAATGGAATCCAACGTTTCAATTATTTACTTTGTCAATCTGAAATTTTTTAACCATCTCATGTATCTACTCATGTAGGAGAAAAGTAGATAAGCTCGTATCTTGAGTGTGTAGTATTTTATCGTGTTGATGTTAATGAGAAAAAATGAGTGGTTGGTAGTTCATTTTCATCTGAATTACTTAATTATTCGAAATTTAAAGTTTTCGTTAATTTAAGGAAAAGGTACACTGGAAGTTCATTAACATTTAAAATAACACTATTACTTCAAAACTAAACTGGAAATTTTAACCTCCTGCTACTTATCTGATAAATAAATATTTAAATCATAAAATTAGAAACTCAAACTGCCAATCAATTAATAATCCAAATAATTAAGGTTTCAGCTAATCCGAGAATGCTTTAAGCGTGGCTTCTCCTTCTCTGCAAAATGTCTGCCTTCCTAGATTTTATGTACTCTTTTGTTACGGCATCCAACCCGGAGACATCCATCATCATTATGCGAAACTCGTCGTTTGCTTCTTTCTTTGCGTCAAGTTTTTCTTTCCTAGCTTGTTTTGCTGCAAACTTTGCCGAAGACTCAGCTAGTTTTGCTGCAAACTCCGATTCTCTCTGCACCATCTTCATTTTTGTTTGTTATTTATAATTGGTGTTGAAGTTTTGCTGCTCTTTAATAATTATTTCCATCATTTCCTGTTGGCCACTGGATTTTGCTCTCCCTGTTTTTTTCGTTCGTTTCGCCTTTTTTTTTCCCATATGAAGGTTATATGTGTTAGATATATCTCATATTTCTTCATCGCCACTGTAATGTTCTTGGCTTGTTTCCTGTCTTTCCCGGTCTTCCTCGCCCCTTTCAGAATCTTCTTCAGCTTGTGACGAATCGAAAACAACTGTCGATCGTCGTGAATATTTGGTATTTTCTAACATAATCGCGTTGCACTCTTCATGCTTAAATATTTTGGCACCATTAGCTTCCTTGAAAAGCTTCCTTACTTCTTCAATATGTTATTTTCTTAAAAATAGTTTAGTGGACGATATACAATTCAAAACAATAATATACGGGATAAAAATTAAACGGGTACTTACCTTTGTTTCGGGCCCCCATCCAGTATGGTGTTCACGTACCACTTCCGTCTCTTTTGCAGAGTAAAATGCCAATTCTTTACTTATTCCCTGAAATCGTTTCTGAATGGAGGTCCAAGTGCGCTCCGGCATTGTAGGTATGACTTCTTTCATCCCACTTAAGATGTGAGACCATAATTTTTCTTCTGATTGATCGGAACCAACACTACAATATTGAGATATTGATAAATGAATCATACACATCGTTACAACTTCAAATGTAGTAAAATTTGGACCTCGTGGTTTTGGTGCCATAATTCTAAATTTGAAAGACAAATATATGAAACAGAACGAAATTTTTCTTTATACAAATGAAATGGAAATGGGTATACAAATCAACCAATTCATTTATAGGTATACCCAAAGTATAGCCGTTACAACGATAACAAATATCATCGGCTATCTCAACGGTTAGAAGTGGAGGCGCTCGCTTAGAATCACGCCCCCACACAGGCGCTCGCTTGGCGGCACGCCCCACACAGACGCTCTCTTAGGCGCACGCCCACAACAGGTGTTGTAATAGCCAAACGCCCAACACCGGCGTTAATCTAGGAGAACGCCTGATTACCAAGCGTGTTTCTGGCGTTATGCCCCGTTGGACGTGCTCTTGGGTGAACGCCTGATGGGGCGGAGTTCTGGTTCACGCCTAACAAATGAAACACACATCTAGTTAAACGCCTGGCACCAGACGGAAAGCCAGCGTCACGCCTGGCACGAGACGCACGGTTAGGTTAACGCTCCACTATAATATAGTTTGGTCCAGTTCTGGGATCATTTTTGATCCCAAACAATAAAAATACTGGACCAAAACCCAAACTTGTTCGCCCCACTGTGATTGAATTTGGGCGGACCAAAGATCAAATTTGAGTTTGGTCCATGATATACTCGCACCACTGTGGGTGCTCTAAAGATTTCCCATAGAAAGTATTTAACCTCACCATTGCTTCCATATAACACCCTAACCATGACTGTGCTTTCTAGATGTGCATATCCAAAGGTAAAACTATACAATTTTAAATGTTTATAATAGGTCGGATTATCTGTAAACTTTATTTTTTCCGTATTTTTACTTGTAAAAGAATAGACTTCAATAGAACCAACCTAGATTCTGACCAAGTCAGTTTTTTTTATAGAAGATCCAGTCAGTTCTAAAATGCTCATTTTCCATTGGTGAACGTTCTAAAATGTTCATTTTCCATTATTTTTCACCAGTGGACTTTCATCGTGCTCTCCAAAGAACAACTCTTCTATATATATATATGGGTCAGCTAATATCGTACTATGAAAAGAAATCACTTAATAAAAGAATCCAAAGCATATTTAGCTTTGATGAATTTGGTATTTATTAATTAATGAACAAACATTGATTTAATAAAGTATGAACGAGTCTAGATAAGTTGAACTCAATACAATCCCAATTAACCAATAAATTTCAATCTTTGAAGACAAACTTCCAGCAAATTTTGCTCCGTAATTTATGGTCGTATAGCAAACAGTGGTTGATTCGTAATGAAAGTCTTTACTCTTTCAATAAACACATAGCATTCCTTGTAATCCAAGTGTTCGCACCCTAACAAGGAGGAAGATCTTTTGGTGGTGGCAAAACCGACTGATTTGGACCTTTCCCATCTTCGACTACGAATGCCACCTTCAATCCCCAGCCAGTGTGAAGTTCCAAATGACAGTGCATGAACCAAACCCCTAAATTGTCAAGGAAAATACTCCTTTAGATATTGAAATTTGTGGCAAATACTTAAAAACTACACTCGGAAATTAAAAGGTTCAAAGTTTTGTTACCTGGATTATCAGCTCTGAATCTTATGGCAGTCCATCCACCAGTAGGAACTCCGACCGTATTTCTCTCAGGTGGATCAACCAAATTGTACTTAGCTGGGTCTTTAGCCGGATCAAAATTTCCAACCCCAGTTCCAACAACGAAGAAATTGTAGCCATGAAGATGGAATGGGTGCGACTCAACACTTAAAAGATTGGTGTCCTGTAGAACTAATTCAATGGTCGAGTTGTAAGCAATCTTACTTAGCCTAGGGATAGGAGTTAAGGAGGTTCTGAGATTGGCTGTAAGGGGTGCACCAGTATAATTAAAAGGTGTAACAGGTCGGTCAGGAAAATCGGTTTTAAAGACACCCTTGGTGTTGAAATAGTGAGCTTGAAGAAGCCCAATTTTAGGCATCACAAATGTAATGTTGTTCAAGGAAGCAGTAAGTCTTGTTCCATTTAGGCAAGTAGGGCATGGGTTTATTCCCAAACCGATCGTGTAGAAAAGATGGCGATCCACGGTTAAAGGAACATTTGCTGGAAATTGGGGGGAATTTAGACTCTTAAGCTTTGCGTTATAGCTCAATGCGAAACTTGAATCATTTGCTGCAGGTAGTTGAGGCATGGTTGGAAGCACAGTATTCGGTATTCCTTTGTATTGAAATATTGCTGTGGCTGTTTTGTTGTCAATCTGAATTGGAACGTCTTGGAATGGTCTGGCAGCCATGAAATATCTTCCTGGGACTCGATCTGCTTGAACAAGAACGTTTGTGGTCTGTCCTGGTGCAATTAAAATAGCTCGAGTTGTGAAGGGCTTTACATAGACTGCATCAATCTCCACCACTGTGAAATTATGACCAGCTAAGGCAAAGAAAAGTTCGTCGTTGAGTGCAGCATTGACTATTCGCAATAAGTAGCTTTTTCCTAGTTCAACCTCCGTTACAAACGTATCTAGCCAAACAAAGGAAAAGTAAATTAGTGAAAAATCAAATGGCAATATCTGTCTGGTTGTTTTCATACCATTAGTTTTTCTTAGAAACGGTTCTAATTTTGATGATGAATTAGAAGCCATGAAATGCTTCATGCATGTTCTTACGTTTCTCTGAACAAGGGAAGAGTGGCCCTGGTTTCCCGTTGATGGTATGTGCATCAGACATATTCGGTGGTATACCCAACTTGTTCCCTTGATTAACCAGCTCTTCGATGTCAGTGTTCCACCATTCTCCTGTTCCATATACAAGCGAGAGATTGAAATAAATAGTAAGGAAACATTGATCATAAAAATTAATTATCAACAGAGCGTTAAATATGTAAATGAGAACTGACCTAGGACGAGATTAACTTCCTGGCTAGGTTGGGGGAATGGAAATGAAGTTCCTTCTTTGGGCATGAGGACAATTGCACCATATACAGTTGCTCTTAACCACAAAATATGAGCGTGCCACCAAAGTGTTCCTCTTTGGCCTGTTACGTTGAATGCATAGGTGTAGCTATTTCCGGTCTGAATTGGACATTGTGTTACGTATGCTGGTCCATCTGCCCAACCGTTGCGAAACTGCTTCAATCCGTGCCTGCAAATTTATATAATGTGATGATTAGTCCAAATAACAAGTCGTATATATTCAAAGTATGCATGTATTGTATGTGTGTTGTACATACCAATGAATGGACATATTATACTGAGCGTGATTGGTAACGTTTATAAGAACTGTATCTCCTTCTCTAGCATAAATTGTAGGTCCAGGAAACATTCCGTTTACCGTAACAATAGGTTTGGCATGGCACAATCTACTGATATTCTTCACTTGAACCTGAAAAGGTAATAAAGAAAATTGAATATCAGTACGATAAAAAATAAATAATAAATATATGAAATTGTATGACTAATACAAATAATAAATATATAAAATTCAAGATTGTGGTAGTGGTAGTTTCGCATACATCAAACTGATACTTCTTCACTGCAGCTTCGGAAGTAAAACTAAACATGATCATAATGATGGAGGCCAGGAGCAAGAATGCAGAACCCATGTAAGCTTTTCCTTGTTTAGCCATTTTTTCTGGCCGAACTCGAATCCGATCTTCTTTTTTAATAAGAGAAGTAGCTAGCTCGCTAGATGATGAAGAGAGAAGTGTATTGTTTCTGTGTTTTTGGATATGAGCATAGAATGAAGATATCAAGTTTTTATATTAGGTAGAAATAGAGTAGAATATTAAGTGTATTTTGTGTGTATTGGTAGTTTGTAAAGAGAAAAAATGAAAGTCAAGTTAGTAGAGACTAGGGTTGCATTCAAAGGCGCTTGTAAGCAAAATACTGATGGAGACAATTTAAGAGAAATGGATTAACGTAAAGGACGAGATACAAGCTAGCAAAGTAGAGAAGGACCATTACAAATATTTTAGAATGAGAGGTATGTTATGCCAACTGATCTGCTGACATGATGAATCAACCGTGCTTTACTGCAAAGGGATGAAAAATTGCTAGGTTTAAATTGTTGTAGGTATTAGTTCTCCATTTTTGGTGAAAATTTGCTGTCTTTGTTTTGTTTATGTTGGGAATGAGATGTGTAGTGAAAAGTAAGAATTAGGAGAGACATTGAGTTACTTCTAAGTTTGCATCGGCTTTTGTATGAATTCACTTCTTTTTGATTAATTTATTATTTGTTGTTTTTGGTTGTGTACGTAGGAAAGTATGGAATGAGATGTGCAGCCTAGAGCACCCACGGTGGTGCGACTAAATTATGGACCAAATCTAAATTTGGTTTTTGGTCCGTTTAAATTTAATCACAGTGGGGCGATTAAATTTGAGTTTTGGTCCAGTATTTTTACCGTTTGGGATCAAAAATGATCCCAGAACAGGTGCAAACCATATTATAGTGGAGCGTTAACCTAACCGTTTCGTGCCAAGCGTGACCCTGACTCTCTGTCTGTTGTCAGGCGTTTAACTAGACGTGCGTTTCATTTGTCAGGCGTGAACCAGAACTCCGCCCCATCAGGCGTTCACCCAAGAGCACGTCAAACGGGGCATAACGCCAGAAGCACGCTTGGTAATCAGGCGTTCTCCTAGATTAACGCCTGTGTTGGGCGTCTGGCTAATACAACGCCTATTGTGGGCGTGCGCCTAAGAGAGCGCCTGTGTGTGGGGCATGCCGCTAAGCGAGAACCTGTGTGTGGGGCGTGATTCTAAGCGAACGCCTCTTCTTCTAGCCGTTGAGATAGCCGTTGAGATTTGTTACCGTTTATTTCTTACCGTTGTAACGGCTATATTTTGTTATACCTATAAATAAATTGGTTGATTGAGTATTTCATATACTAACCCATTTCCATTTCATTTGTATATAAGAAAAATTTCGTTCTTTTTCATATATTTTTTCTCTTTCAAATTTAGAATTATGACACAAAAACAACAAGGTCCAAATTTTACTACATTTGAAGATGTAACGATGTGTAGAATTCATTTATCAATATTTCAAGATTGTAGTGTTGGTTCCGATCAATCAAAAGAAAAATTATAGTCTCGCGTCTTAAGTGGGATGAAAGAAGCCATACCTACAATGCCGGGGCGCACTTGAAACTCCATTCAGAAAGGATTTCAGGGAATAAGTAAAGAAGTGGCGCTTTACTTTGTAAAAGAGGCGGAAATGGAACGTGAACACCATACTGGATGGGGCCCCGAAACAAAGGTAAGTACCCGTTTAATTTTTTCCCCGTATATTATTGTTTTGAATTGTATATCGTCCACTAAACGTTTCTTAAAAAATAACAGATTGAAGAAGTAAGGAAGATTTTCAAGGAAGATAATGGTGGCAAAATATTTAAGCATGAAGAGTGCTACGCAATTATGTTAGAAAATATCAAATATTCACGACGATCGACATCTGTTTTCGATTCATCACAAGCTGAAGAAGATTCTGAAAGTGGCGAGGAAGACCGGGAAAGACAAGAAACAAGCCAAGACCATTCTAATGGAGATGAAGAAATAAGAGATATAGCTAACACATATAAACATCATATGGAAAAAAAGAGGCGAAATGACTGAAGAAAATAGAGAGAGCAAAATCCAGTGGCCAACATGAAATGATGGAAATAATTATTAAAGAGCAACAAAATTTCAACACCAATTATACAAAACAAACAAAAATGAAGATGGCCCAGAGAGAATCCGAGTTTGAAGCAAAACTAGCTGAGTCTTCGGCAAAGTTTGCAGCAAAACAAGCTAGGAAAGAAAAACTTGACGCAAAGAAAGAAGCGGACGACGAGTTTCGCATAATGATGATGGATGTCTCCGGGTTGGATGCCGTAACAAAAGAGTACATCGAACTTAGGAATGCAGATATTTTGCAGAGAAGGAGAAGCCACGCTTAAAGTATTCTCGGATTAGCTGAAACCTTAATTATTTGGATTACTAATGGATTGACAGTTTCAGTTTATACTTTTATAATTTATATATTTATTTATCAGATAAGTAGGAAAAGGTTAAAATTTCCAGTTTATTTTTGAATTAATAGTGTTATTTTAAATGCTAATGAACTTTCAATGTACCTTTTCCTTGAATTAATGAAAATTTTAAATTTCGAGTAATTAAGTACTTCAGATGAAAAAGAACTACCAACCATTCATTTTTTCGCATTAACATCAACACGATAAAAGACTACATACTCAAGATACGAGTCTATCTACTCTTCTCCTACATGAGTAGATAAGGGAGAATGTTTAAATTTTTCAGATTGACAAGTAAATAATTGAAACGTTAGATTCAACTGAATAAACTGTTATTACAAACCCACCAGTCTCGAAAAAAAGAGTCTCGTCACTTCTTTATATATCCTGCTTTAGTCGTTGCACGAGGACCAAACACCTTTCATAATTAGGCGTCCACAGTCTTTCTAGCCTACCTTTGAATAAACTGTTATTAATTACCCACTACAATGGAACAGAACATAGTGGTCAATTCTTTAAATATCATACTTTAATCTTTTATTGAATATTGGAAAATTATTTCCATTCAAAATAGGCCATATATATACCCTTTCGTTCCCATTTAGAAACCAAACCTTCCACATTTCAAATAACCTAATACAAAAATTATTTTTATCTCTCATTTTCATAATTAATGCAGAGAATTTTACCATAGAGGAAGATTTATCTCTTTGTCGAAACATAGTATTATATTATCCAGCAAGGGGTCATGAATGTCGGATGAATGGTTCAATGAGCATGTAATGGTTAGAACATACCCATGCTAACTTCTGTAATGAAACCGGTAACCCCAATAACCGGAACATAGCAGATCTTTTTTGTCGATTTCAGGAAATAGGTAGGGCAGTACTACAATTTTGAACTTTAACCGCTAAGGTGAATGAAAGAAGAATTATGAATGAAATTGATGACGAAGTTGTTGCCAGATCTCTGGAGGAATGTAGAAGATGGAAGAGTTCAGATTTCAGGTACCAACCTCATTTCGAGATCCTAAGGGTGATGGAAAAATACAACCCTTTTGTGTTGATTGTTCTTCGAAGATGTTTAGATCGTCATACCACTCGTTGAAGGTTTGATTATAGGTTTTGTGGGTATATCTCTTTGTAAACCCTCACGAAACATAACTCGTCCTTTGGGACCACCTAATGGTTTAAAGGCTTGTTGCACGTGCTAAGTGCAACCGTGACTCCTGCGAAAATGAGATATCTTAACATCTATTGATGTGTTATTGTTCTGAATAGGTGATATTGGTTATTTATGATACTTCCGTTAAAGTATTCGTTACAACGTAGCAAGCATATTGATAATACAAGAGCTAAAAAGTAGACCTAAACTCACTTTCGCAGGTATCGCAGCTGCACTTAGAATGTGCAACAAGCCTTTAAACCCCTAGGTGACCCTAGCGGCCGAGTGGTGTCTCGGGCGGGTTTACAAGAGATATACCCATAAAACCTATCTGCATGGTTTATAAGTTGTTATTCGTCACCAAAATATGACCATAAGTGTTCGATCAAGTCATTTCGCAAATGAATATGCGTATCTTTGTTGTGTACTGCACGTCGGCGTTACTCAACTCTTATTCTCGAAAGTTCAGCAGTATGTTGTCTCGAAATATTTTCAGGTGCATAGTTGCGGCGTTGATCATATATTTGGCCAATCACCGGGTAGACGCCTATCCTCCACTATCATATTATGTAAAATGATAACAGTTTTCATGATATATGCAAATACGTCTGGATTCCACATTCTTGGAGGTTGATTTTGTAGTACACCAAAGCCTCGCTCTATATCTTTTCGGCAACTCTCTTGCATTGCTGAAAAATTCTGTTTTTTCTGGGAATCTGGATGTTTAATAGACATCACAATAGTAGCAATCTCTGGGTATATTCCATCACTAAGATAATATCCCATATTATATTGATGTCCGTTTAAAACAAAGTTCACTGGGTGCTTTCCCGTTGATAAGCTTTTTAAAATTTAAGAACGGTTCATCACATTAATATCATTGTTTGAACCAGGCATACCAAAAAATTCATGCCAAAACCAGAGATCATATGAAACCACTGCCTCCAACGCAATACTTTCACTCCCTTTGTACGCAGTATAAGCCCCTGATTCCGTCGATGAGCATTTATCCCATTTCCAATGCATGCAATCTACACTACCCAGCATTCCTGGAAATCCCCTATCCTTGTTCTCATTAAGCAATAGTTCAACATCATGCTAACATTCTTTCTCATACAAATGCACAATTATCTTACAAAACCTAGGACTTGTTTCCTAAACAGTGGTTCTCCAATGCGTAAGTATTTATCTATTGCATCGGTCGCACATCCATAAGGTAACATTCGTATTGCTGCTGTAACTTTCTGTTGAAGGGTTAATCCATGAATCCCAACAACATCTTTTTTTTGAACAAAATAATTGTTTACTGATACGACATCTCCCAAAATACGGTTGAACAATTCTCGCCGCATTCTAAATCTTCTACGAAATACATTAGGTGGAAACGTAGGGTTTCTGCAAAAGTAATCTTTCTATAGAAGTATTGCACCAAAACCTCACGTTCTCTTGGTATTTGGATACGAGTATGTGGCCAGTTCATACTTGAAACGATCAATCCCAAAGTGACTGCTTGGTTATTTTGGCTCAATGCAACTAAATCTTCGTCTGATGAGTACAAACTATTATTATTATCATCATCAGATGAACAAGAAGAAGAAGGAGGAGGAATAGAAGAACAAGAAGCATAATAGTGATTGTTATTCCCATAATATGCCATTGGCTGGTGATGTTTGCAGTTTTGGTTTGTATAATTGGAGAATCGAGTGTTCAATTTATAGGCATATTAAGATAAGTCTTTGAGTGTTGATATGACTAGACACTGTTTGTATTTTTAAAATTAACCGAGTTGAGGCAAGTGGGGTGAATATACGCATCAAACATAAGAAGTGTCGGTTTAGATGACAAGACCAAGAAGAAAAAAAACAAAGGAAAAATTAAATATTTTTTTTAAATGACAATACAAAACAAATATAAAAGACAAAGCAAAGATTAAGAATATCTCTGGAGATGACAACACAAAGCAGGTAAAAGACAAAGCAAATATATTAAAAGTCTTTTGAAATGACAATTCCAATCAGATAAAAGATAAATCAAATATAATAAATGTTTGTTCAAAAGACAATAGAATGCAAATGAAAGACTACCCATCTGTATCTTGATTCCTAGGCGCCGAGCGCGGTGAAATAAAAGGAGGAAAAGATGATCTCGATGTGTAATTAACTGATTGCATTGTTGATGATGATCCCTGACCCATGGTATTCCACATTTGTGGTGGCATAGTTTGAAAAAAAGTGTCAAACCCAAGGGGTGGTTGTTGCGTACGAAAATGGGCCAGCTGTAACTCCAAATTGTTGATGTGATTTTGTTGACCCCGTGTTTCTTCATCTATTGCCATGATAAACTCCATCCTTTCCTTCGTTTCATTTAACGTAAACTTACGAAACTTTGCGTAAAATCAACATATTGTTGAACCAGCCATAAACTTCGGCCTGTTATGAAAAAAACTAAATCACACTCTCACGCAATTTTATATACTCAAAAACCTAAAGTTTGTAGTATACTTACGTATGACAATTTTTGTTGAGGCGGAATGTGTACATGTTCATCAGGTTCTTGGATGTTGTGTTTAATACGGTCACCAGCATACCCGTATGTTTCAACCTCCCAATCGACTTTGGTGGCATATTTCTGCAAGTTAGTTACATGTCGCCAATACTCCATATGCAAATCATACGTAACAACATGCACTAATTCACTTGCAGGGACCAAATCGTTTTCCCCCATCTCATTAGCTTCGTCATTGTTGAGGTTGGTAATACGGGTAGGTGGGTGATAGACACATTTTAGTGTCTAAATTGCACCTTAATTTCTAGTGAG
>JAJJMC010019771.1:2377104-2441297 GCA_023531435.1 Papaver californicum
AAGTTCGAGAATCGAACCTCTTTTTACCACTATATAAAATCACATCAGTGGGTTCCTAGGAACGCCAAAAGTATAATGGTTTTTCCTCCAACACCGTTCTCCGAGCTACCCATTATGTTGTATAAAAAAAATTAAAAAATAAACCAATTAACTGTCCAAAAATCCAAAAAAATAAAGAACAGTCCTATCAAAATAAATTATCAACTCACAGTGCCTAGCCAAGAAAATATAACCATTTTCTCTGAGAACTCTGATGCTTTCCGTCTAATATCAATGTCAAGAACTAAGATGGCGGAATTCCACGGTTGCCAGGTCACATTGTTTACAGTCAACTGATTAAGAAAAGTTCTAGAACGAACAATATCAATGCTCTTCCTTCGTGTACCCTTCCACCGAGAACTTCTAAGCCACATTGCTTCACTCTCACTCGTTGGGTCCTTGGTCGACATATGGCCAGATATTCGTACCCCCAAAACTAGAATGTGAAGACAACCAACCAAATAAATAAATTACCAACAAATAAATATTTAAAGGAAATATAAATAGAATTAATAAATTTACCTCCAATATTTGAAATGGTATGACTAGTGAATTTTGTCCCCTGCCAGATGCGGCGAGTCCGGAATTCAATTTCACTAACCAACCAGCATCTATATAGATTTTAGCATTGGAAAAGAAAAATTGTCCCAAAACATACATACAAAAGGCTCTCGCCACTCTCTCAGCAAGTATGCTATTATCGTTAGCCGCAACCAACGTTCATGGATCACAATATGTGTTAAAAAATACAACTGTAATTGCATCTGAAACCCACTGTGCGGGAATATGTTCTCTTTTACAAACTTCACTATCTTTAATTTCTGGAAAAATATGCGCCCGGACATATTCAAATTGGTTCTTCGCCGGATCATACAGAATACCACTACCAACACCAATACTTAATCCTGTCAACATGACCCAATCAAGCAGTGTGAACCCCATCTCACCATAGGAGAAGTGAAAAGTGTTCGTGGTATCCCAAAAACGCTCAACAATATAGTCAATCGGTGCATGTGGCGAATCTACTATATCCACGGTCAATAAACGGTCATATCTTGCCTTTTCAATAATGTATTTAACCCTCGGGCTGTGTTTTGTAATACCTGCATAGGTATGAATGACCGATTTGAGGGAACCACGATGTAAATATTTGAATTTTGAATCGGTTGAATATGCAATATTTGTCGAAGCGAGACTCTGAGCATCTTCCACGACAGTGTAGTTCGCCAACCCGGGAACATCGACCATATCTTCAGTAGTAGGGTTTACTTCTGGATCCTCAACAGTTTTAGCTTTCTTGTTCCTCTTTTTTCGACCAACGAATCTCGTCATGACACTTCAACATCTATGCAAAAGGTACATACAAGTTTCAAAATCAAGAGTAATCCTCACAATGCACAAATATAAAACTCTACATTAATCCATAAATCCACAAAAATACAAATTTCATCATTAAAAAAGTAATCCTCTAATTAGATAATGAAAGGTACAAACATTCATAAATCATCCAAAATACAAAATTCATGATTCACAAAATAGTCCACTACTAATCAAATCACCAACCTTACAAAAATTCATCATAATTCCCTAATTCTATAATTCCATAAACATTCATTATAAAAGAACATAAACATTCATAATTCCCGAAATTTCATAAAAAATCATATCAAATCAATTAATCAAGAACTTAAAATTAACCACAATCCAACTCAAATTAACAAACAACTTAATCAACTCTAAATTCAAATTCCAAATTCTTATCAGTTTTTTGTACCTAATTTACAACTTCCAAAACCCTAAAATTATACTCAATTGCAAAATTACAATTTGTTAAACCTAATATGTCTATCCAATAATCATATGTTTAATATTTAAACATATATATACAAATTTAATTAACAAAACATTACAATAAACTATAATCTAAACCTATGAAATCCATTAAAATTTGTATAAAAGTTTGAGTTTATTACCTTGCTTTGAAATAATCCTAACTTAGATTACTTTTGTATCATATCTGTCACGGTTTTACTAGCTTTTGAAAATTTGAAAAGATGTTAATCTTGATTTGGAGGGAGAACTCAATTTAGCTAAAGTGTAGAAGTGGTGTGGTAGGTGCTTGAGGAGAACGCGTCTGTTGAAGGGTTCAGTAGAGTCTGGAAAATGTGGAGAGTCTGTTGAAGAGGAGAACGAACATGAAATGCGCTGCCCCATCAGGCGTTCACCCAGACAAACGCCTGGTGACACACACGTATGGCTAGGGAAGCGCCTGATGAGTGAAGCATAACCTTAAGCGAGTGTCTGTCTTCTTTGAAACACGTACCAACTGCACGAGAAAAGTGACCGGGCGTTTGGCTAGGTTAACGCCCTATCAGGTGTTCGGCTAAACACACGCATGTCGCTGGGGTGTGCCGTTCAACGTGCGTCTATCATCATACGTTCTTTTGGGTTGCGCCTCCTACCGAGCGTTCATCCAGGGTCCGCCCCAACCAAGCGTTTTTCACAGGCGTACGCCCGTAAAACACAATTTCAACAGACGTATACTTGTATATGCGCTCAACGCAAGGCGTTAGTTTAGACTTACGCCCGATCAAATTTTAATCCCTGCCCGTTGCGTTTCAGGCGGAGTAAAGATCAAATTTTTTACTCTTTACTCTTTGGGTATGGTCGTCCCACTGTGGATGCTCTTAGGGGTGAAAACTTACTAGGTTTGATTTGTGGAAGGTAGACAAACACTAACTTAGACCCTAGTTGGGAATTCCACGTACAAAGTTTGGGGCGAAAAAGTTCGAGTTGTTTTAAAAAAACGGTAAATTCTGTCAAAATTTTTAATCCGGGTGTAAGAGCATCTCTAGTAGAGGTGAAAATATTATTTTTTATATAACATATGATTTTAGGTCCTTATCTAATTTAAATTCATTTCAAATAGTGGGGTCCCATAAACTAGGAGGGATGAGATACTAAATACAAAAGTGTTAAAAATATATTTCAACTACACTTTCGGAGTGACCCCTAACTATTTCCATGTCACCAATTTTATTTAAAAAAATTCATATTTAATTCCAAATCATGCTAAAAAAAGTATTTTTATAGTATTTATCGAAATCTACAATACAGGATACAACCCTATTGGAGATCAACTTTAAGATAAAGGGTCTTATTTAGGCACACGTATGAAAACCCTCACAAATGGAGGTCTAACAATGACTTCCACGTACGATTTTTTCGACCTATTATTAAGGACCTCTAAGTCAAAACGTTGATACTATGGGCACAATTCGATTTAGAAATATAGATTTGGTAAAAAATAAAATCGGTATTATAGTAAAGTAAAAAAAAACAATGATTTTGGGATATATATATAAAATACAATCAATAGTAAACATATTCATGGTTTGGGTAAGCAATTGAATCAGTTGGCTAGGAACCAACTCAAGGTCGAACTAATCGGGCAAGTAGTTCACAAATCGGGTAAGTTCGTGAATTATTCGAAGTGCCTCCTATAAATTGTGAAGTCGGTTCGAAGTTGTAATAATAATCGTGAATTATTAGGTTTGTGCTCGTGCTATACACCGGGTATTTTTTTATTTTTTGCTTTACTAGAATTCTAAAAGATTATTTCCATCGCGATATATTAAACCTTGATTAGGTTTTGTTTTTAATCTCGTATTAGTACTATTGTTTTAGGTTTAGTTGAATTTTTTTTTCACCTAATTTTTTGGTTTTTTTTCCTAATAGCATATACTGTATAACTTGGCATAGGTGATTTGTGTCCGTGCTACACATCTGGCATATTTTTTATTTGGTGTGGCGGGGCCTCGTCCCACCCCGTCACGATGCATTAAGCCTTGATTAGGTTTTTCTTTTAATCTCGTATTAGTACTATTGTTTTAGGTTTAGTTGAGTTTTTTTTTTCCGTGGAATTTTTTGGATTTGTTTTTCTGATAGCATATACTGTATAACTTGGCATAGGTGAAGTTACACTCTACGTGTAGTGTACTGTGTATATGTGTGTCGTGTAGCTATGAGGCTTAGACTGAATGGTCAATAGCGTCCAAAGTCGGTTCAAATTATCTACACTCTTCAAATCAATAATACGATGATCAATCTTGCTAAAGATCGAAAATACCAAAGAAATCGTAGTAGGTATGTAATACTTCATGCTGTATTATTAGAGCCTTTATAAAGATTATCAGAATTCCGTTTTCAGTTAGGATTGCACTTTTTTTTTTGGTTTCCTAACGTAGTCACGGTTTCGGAATATAGTAGGTTCACGAATTTGGAATCGAAATACTGACGAATTCCAAACTGAATTTAGTTTTAAAGTCTATTCCTTAGAGTTTAAAACACAGTAAGGCAGGGTTTCCCTTTTTATTGTTTTCTTTTCCTAATTTTTTTAAACCAGTCATACGTTGCCAAGTGCCCTTACCAAAACTCTCGTTTCACAAAAGCCACAAAAGCCTTATTTCGGCCAATAGAGAGCGAGAGTTTCCTTACCGTTCAACGTGGGAGCTTTATTTGTCTAGGCCTTTAAGTCTTTAGATACATATTAGTTTTTTATCGAGCGTTCGAATTTTTTTTTTTGTGATGATAAATTTTTGTGAAAGAATAAGAAATGGTTGAATCAGGGTTGAATAGGTTGGTTAGGAACCAACTCGATGCGGAACTAATCAGACAAATAATAATCCGTTAAGTTCACAAATTACTCAGGTGCCATTCAAGATCCAGAATAAGGTACCAACTCGATACGGAACTAATCGGAGAAATAATAATCCGTTAAGTTTACGAATTACTCGGGTGCCCTTCAAGATCCAGAATATGACGCGAGGTTGCTATGATACAAATATTTTATTTTTTCATCAAGTGTTATTTTGATAGATAATTAATCTGAAAAAAAATAAAAAATTTGAAGCATAAAAAGATATATTATTCAACTAGGAAACGATTACACGAGGGTATGTCATGCTTTTAGAGTCATTCAAAACAATTTCTTTTATAAAAGATGAGATCGTATGATCCCGGATTGTTTTTGAGAGGTTTCCTGATTGGCTGTCATCTACCGCATAATTCGCTAGACCATCCGTTGTTTGGTTTCCTTCCCTATAGTTGTGTTGGATAGTGCAATACGGTATTTGAAACATTCTTTATTTGATTTCGATGATCATTTCAGCTATATACCAGGGTGGTTCAGTATCAGAGTCGATGAAGTGTAACAGGTTTTCCGAGTCTGTTTCAAGTTATAATTTTGGCCAATTCCTCTCTGACGTTGTTAAGGATGCCATTAATTAACATAGCCCATGCTTCATCTTGTAGCGATGTGTTTATGCCTGAAGGTTGTGGTACCGCCACCACAGATCTTGTTATTGAGTCCCTGCATATGAAGGTTGCACTTGTAATTTCCAGGTGTCTCTTAGCCGCCCCATTTGTATTGATCTTAATCCAATCCAGGCTAGGGGTCACCCAACCTACTGAGATAATTTTTGTTGATCTTGTGGTGTTCGATGGATTTACATATGGTGGCATACCAGGTAATACAGGAGGCAGGATCTCATTTTCCCAGGCAAACTCCTAATGAAGTTTGATCAGCGTCATCTGAATGATGCTATCCTGATTTGGTTGCTTTTAGCGATATATTAGGTCGTTTCTGGCTATCTATAAGGACAAAAAAAAAACAATAAGAGGTAATTATTGAGGTTGGGCATTTTTCTTTTAGGAGTTGAGGGATTGTTGTTTGGGGGGTTAGGATGTTTTAGGGAAAGTTGCGTGGTATTTGTTTGGCTTGATAGTTGAGTGAGAAGGGTGTCCCAGGTTTGACACTATAGTAGAATATGGGTAGTCGTTTCTGGATCAGAATTACATTACGGAAAAATATTAGTGTTGGTGAGGCGGATATGGTTTAGAATAGTGAAGGTCGGTAGGCCTTCGTTAATTGGTGATTGGAAGGGGGTTCTGATGCGACTGATCAACTACTTGGTTTAGGCATTTATATCTGTATGTTGTAGTATATCTTCTGAATTTCGTGTGCGGCCAGAAAATCTTATATGGGAGGATGTTTTGAGGTATGTGGATATTTATGATTCTCTGGAAATGAGTGGAGGTAGGTTGTTTAGCTTGTCATGTATCTAATTATGGGATAAAGGGTCTATGATGTATGCTACGGTCTGAATAGGGTAGCATTGTGCAGGATCAAGGTTTGTAAATTGTGGGATCTATTTTTCTTATATAGGGGTTATCAGACCATTCCCAATACGATGGAAGATATGTTTCTTAATTGCAGGTATGAGGGCTGTCAGTTGTCAATTGGGTTATTGACACCAGATTTTGGTGTAAACAACATAATGTTTTTATGAATTTTCAATTTTGGTGTCAATTTGGGTTGTTGACACTAGATTTTGGTGTCAACTTTAGTTGTTGACATCGGGTTTTGGTGTCAACTTTGGGTTGTTGACACCGGATTATGATGTCAACAACATAACTTTTTTTTTTTTCTGAATTTTCATTTTTGGTATCAACTTTAGCTTGTTGACACAAGATTTTGGTGTCAACTTGGGTTTGTTGACACCAAATTATGATGTCAACAACATAATTTTTTTTCTGAATTTTCAGTTTTGGTGTCAATTTTGGCTTGTTGACACCAGTTTTTGGTGTCATCTTGGGTTTGTTGACACCAGATTATGATGTCAAACAACATAATATTTTTATCAATTTTCAGTTTTGGTGTCAATTTGGGTTGTTGACATCTCAACAACATAATTTTTTCTGAATTTTCAATTGGTGTCAACTTAGGTTGTTGAGACCTGATTTTGGTATCAACTTGGCTTGAGTTTGTAGTGGTGGTGCTAGAGGTGGTGGTGGTGGAATGGAGGTGGTTGTGGTACAATGGCGGCGATGGTGGTGGTGGTGGTGTTTGTAGAGTGGTGGTGGTGGTGGTGTGGTGTTGGTGGTAGTGGTGTTGGTGATAGAGGTGTTTATGGAATGACGGTGGTGGTGGTGGCGGTGTGGTGTTACAATATTGGTGGTGGTGGATTGGTGTTGGAGGTGGTGGTGTTGATGGTGGAATGGTGGTGGAATGTTAATGTTGGTGGTGGTGGTGCACTGATGGGTGTGGTGGTGGTGGTGTGGTGTTGAAATGTTGTTGGTGGTGGTGGCAGCGGCGGTGGTGATGTGGTGTTGCAATGTTGGTGGTGGTGGTGATGATAGTGAAATGACAGAAAAATAAATTTTATGTTTTTTAAAATAAAAAAATATATTATATGTGGTAGATAATAAAAAACTACCACATATAATATATTTTAGAAGTAAGAGGTATAATTATAATATGTAGAGGTATTTGTGAAGGACTTTATTTTTAAAAGTATAGAACTCAGGGCATTGATTTCAAGAGATTTAGAGCTATATTTCCGCAGTTCGGAATAACACGTAAGGAGATCTACAATCTAAGGTAGTCGATCCTAGAGCAATGGCAACAATTGATAAAAAATAATGCAGCTTGTTACAGATCATCTTTCGAAGGGAGAGCATCAGTTGAAGTAAACGGGGAAAGGGGGATCCGTAGGCAAATTCTATATCATATAGAGAGCTCCTCTGGTTTTGAGGGACCAAACTCCTTGTCCTCATCTGAATCCAATTCCGATTACGATGTCATTTTCTTGTTCCAGAATGGGCCTCTTCAGTTCGTTTAGGTTTATGCTCTACTCTGGGGAAAGATTTACCCGACCTCTATTTGCACATATATGACAAATGATCCCAATACCGCTTCTTTTGTTTGCTAATACTTTTTTTATTCATTTTAGCACACATCACATGTGGATCGGTGGATTTCTCATAGTTGGTGCTGCTGCACATGTAGCCATTTTTATGGTAAGAGATTATGATCCAACTACTCGATACAACGATCTATTAGATCGTGTCCTTAGACACCGCGATGCAATCATATCGCATCTCAACTGGGCATGTATATTTCTAGGCTTTCACAGTTTTGGTGGAAACCGAGCGAACGCGCTTCCCTTCATCCGGAAAACAAGATGGGTCCTGAAAGCAGAGGTGCGAGGGTGAGGCGAGGGCTACTTGTTATACGTATAGATTCATCCCCTCTTCGAGCTTGAATTGCTCAAGCTTCCTTCATCTTCATATACCTCCCCACCAATAGATAGAGACAAATGGGAATGGGTTTTATAGTTCCAATTGCACTTTTAATTAAAAAAAACTCAATTGTACGTGGGTGGACACGACTTTCATCTGTAGATCTGAATCTGAGGGATAGGCCGGGGAAGAAGAGCCAGCCCCAAGCTGCTCAACAGGAGCTCAGCTCCTAACACTAAGAAGACTAAGAGGCCCAAACAATTCATAACCAGCAGGGCCTGCTCTAAGCTATACAAGGGTAGATTCCTTATCAAGACGACTAAACCCAGTTCCTTATTTACCTGGGTGCATTGCATTTTCAAAAGCTTTCTGTTGAACTGGCTTCCATTTCAATATGTGTTGGACCGATCGATATACCAATAATCAAATTTTTAATTAACTGGTGGAATACATTGCATCAACCTGGTAGCATTAGCCGATCTGGTACATCGATCCATGTAATATACCTATATAAATATTGTATATAACTATCAGGACGGTGGAGAAAACTTTTCCGCACACTTCCATTAAAATTTTATCTAAATTTGAACAGATAGGCACACCACTCTTAAAGGCTTAAAGCAATTCAGTGCCTAAAAATTCTTCGTTCATCCCATTTTTAATTGCCTGTGTCGTGATTTTAGCATTTGAGGGTGAATTCTGAGGAAGAAAACTATTAGGTTTCAAAATTTGGGAATCGGTTGTTAACCAATTTGTGTTTCTTATTTTCTTCGAGTGGTCCATAGGATTACAAACTATGAAATATATCAACAATTTCGTATTCATTTGTTGGTAAGAATTTGAAAACGAAATAGCTAATTCCTTTAGATGGGCCCAATTCGTGAGATCTTTTTGGTGAAAAATCTCTGTTCTTATATCCATATTACGTGTACTACTACCAGCCCCAAATTAGTAAGAAAAGTAAGACTTAGTTAATGATTGAAAAGAATTAATTCCAAGATCACGCCTTTTTCTATTTCTGTTAATGTCACTCTAAATTTACCGTTCAACGGCGTAATATGCAACTCATCCATAGTTCTCCACGAATTAGGTAATGACAAGAACATTCCATTCCAATTAATGATTTCATACATAGTTAATCTGTTAATGTAGCATTTACTAATTAAATTTGTCAAATCAATAAAAAATATTTAATACATACAAATGGGGATAAATCGTGTAATATAATCACCATGTAGTGATCAACAGATAGATCAATTTGTGGGATTACAAATTACTTCTTATTAGCGTAGTTGAACCAGCTCCTTTGAATTGAGTTGGTAAGGGCCTGAGCCAATCTCGGCCACCAATAAGGTCTTTCGTCAAGTATGGTGCAGCTTCATCATCTGTTAGAGCACTTTGCGACCAT
Organism: Papaver californicum; assembly: GCA_023531435.1. Classification (NCBI taxonomy): domain Eukaryota; kingdom Viridiplantae; phylum Streptophyta; class Magnoliopsida; order Ranunculales; family Papaveraceae; genus Papaver; species Papaver californicum. The sequence goes on from JAJJMC010019771.1 coordinate 2,386,634, forward strand.
CCAACCCTAGCTGAGGTACTTGCACCTGGTCCCCAACACTTGTGTTGAGCGAAAAACACCGTACTGTCACCAAAACATGTATATTAACGGTTAATTTTCGACACACTATACTAACAATCTTATGTTAATAGAGCCCTATTATAGGGAGAAAAAGCCCTTGAGAAGGAAGTTTTACTTATTCCAATGTAAAGTTTATTCTTTTAGGGAGACAAAACCCTTAAGATAATGGGGGTGGCAAGAAGATTTTGTTCTTTTTTGCAAGTTATTTTTACATAGAGCAATCTCACTTATACGGAAGTTCTACGAACTATATATATGTAGAGCAGTATACCTACGCATATAACTGATATATTATACAAAATCAGATAAAATAGGGAGGGTACCTTTGACGAGCTTGCGGTGCTTGTGGAACTTGCGGCGCTTATGTGCTGCGCGATTAAGTATGCTTGCGGGTGCGGGCGTAGCTAAGGCTGCGGTCCAACCAAGACTTACGTTTTTGAAATTATTTCCTTAAATTCTATTTTAAATGTGGGGGCGTATGACCCGGTTATAATTAAGGAGTTTTAATGAGAGAATATTTTCTAACCGTTCTATTACTATTTCAAATTTCACACTTAATTACTGTGATTAATGTACGGAATTAATTTTAATAAATACGAATTAATTCTCTTCTCAAGTTTTGGCTATAAAAGAAAAATATTTTTCTTCATTTCAACTTAGTCCATAACAGGCTATTATCCCTAGTTCTTTTCCCCTCTTCTTGCTTTGTTTTGCGCAACATTGCTTGTTTATTTCCCTTCCCATCTTGTTGTTAAGTTCTAGAGGGTGATTTGTATTGTGCTAATTCAAATCATAAGGGGCAGTTCTATCCTGGACACATCTTCTCTGTTGGGGTATAGCATCTCTCATTATTTAGGAGTACCCGAGAATTATTGTGTTAAGGAAAATTTGCTGAGCAGGTGGCTCTGTCCTTGTGTGTGCATCAACATCAGAGTGTAATGGTTTCTCTAACGTTAATAGTTTTCTTCTGTTTAGTGTTTTTGCATTGTTGCAGAAACAACAATCTTAACACAATAGTTATTTCTTCTATTTCAATGGCTAAAAGTGATGTTGACAGACCATAAAAATTCAGTGGCAAAGACTTCAAAAGATGGCAATCCAAGATGTTATTCTTTCTGAGTTTTCACATGTTTGATGAATTAGTTCTGAAACCTTTTGATGAGACTCTGAATGATCCGGGTAATGAAAGAGAATTAGAAAGTTGGGGCAGACAAAATTACATGGCTAAAAATCACATTCTCAACTGTTTAGAAGATGCTTTGTATGATTTCTATAATGCAAAAGAAAACTTTTCTGCATTTGACTTATGGCTGCATTAGAAGCAAAATATGAAGCGGAAACTGCTGGTAGTAAGAAGTTTTTAGTTGTCCGGTTTCTGGAATACAAGATGACAAATGACAAACCTGTGGTAGACCAAATTCTTGAACTTCAGCGAATTATTAATGAAATTATTGCTGAAGGTATGGTGGTTGATGAAAGGTTTCAAGTGTCTGCGGTGATTGAAAAATTACCATCTTCATGGTCTGATTACAAACGAAGATTGAGACATGAAACTGGTGAAGTCAGTATGGTTGAATTGGTTAGGAAGATTCAAGTGGAAGAATTGATGTGTTCAAAAGACAAGAATGTATCTTCCGCAAGGGACATGTCCAACAAAGCTCATGTCAGCGAACACAAGTCTTCCGCAAGCCTGGACCGCAGCAACCGCAAGCCTGGTCCGCACAAGAAAGGTACTTTTCCAAAACCCAAATCTGGCATTGGTAAAATTAAAGGTGCGTGTTATGTTTGCGGTATACCTGGCCATATGGCAATGCATTGTAGGAAACTTAAAGACTTTAATAATAAGAAGCCCAGTGCTAATTTAGTTGAAAGCAACAAGAACGAGTTTTCTGGCACGGTGTCTGAAGTCAATTTGGTAACCAATGTGAGAGACTGGTGGGTAGACTCTAGTGCTACCAAGCATGTCTGAGGAAACAAAGATATGTTCACCTCCGATCAGAAGGTATGGGAAGGAGAAAAACTCTACACGGGTAACTCGTCCACATCACATGTTGCGGGAAAAGGCAGAGTTGGGATGAAGCTCACTTCTGGAAAAACTCTCACATTGAATGAAGTTTTTCATGTTCCAGACATCTGCAAAAATCTTGTATCTTGTGGTGTGTTAGATGATAAGGGATTTAAACTTGTATTCAAATCTGGGAGAGTCATTGTCACTAAGGGTAAAGATTATGTAAGAAAGGGCTATAAGACTGAGGGTCTTTACAAATTAAATGTAACTTCTGTTGAAACGAATAAAAATAATTCTTCTTATGTTTGTGTGTCATTGAATGTTTGGCATGGTAGACTTGGTCATGTAAACTATAAGTCAATGAACAAACTGGCTAGCATAAGCTGCATACCCAAATTTATTTTAGAAAATGAACATAAATGTGAAATTTGTGTAGAATTAAAATATGCTAAAAAATCATATAGGAAAAATATTCAGAGAAATTCTGAACCCTTATAATTAATTCACTCAGACCTAGTTGACATGAAATCAGTTCAAACTAGAGATGGTAAAAAATGGTTTGTCATATTTATAGATGACTGTACGAGGTACTGTCACATATATTTACTTAAAGGTAAGGATGATGCCTTAGAAGCCTTTAAGATTTATAAACTAGAAGTTGAAAACCAAATGAGTACTACCATTAAAATTGTTAGGTCTGACCGTGGTGGTGAGTATGTAATCCCTATAAGAGATTTTTGCATGGAACATGGCATTATACATGAAGTAACTCCTCCTTATTCACCACAATCTAATGGTACGGCTGAACGGAAAAACCGAACCCTTAAGGAGATGATGAATGCCATGTTAATTAGTTCATGACTACCTGCAAACTTGTGGGGGGAGGCCGTCCTCTCAGCTTGCTATGTCTTGAACAGAGTACCCTTTAAAGGATCAGATAAAACTCCATATGAGTTATGGAAAGGTAGACAACCTTCTTATGCATACTTTAAAGTGTGGGGGTGTTTGGATAAGGTTTCTATCCCTCCACCTAAAAGAACCAAGATAGGACCCAAAATTGTTGACTGTGTCTTCATAGGGTATCCTGAACATACTACTGCATATAGATTTATGGTTATGAGTTCTGAAATATCTGAAATTGGCATGAATACCATTATGGAATGTAGGGATGTTGTGTTCTTTGAAAATGTTTTTCCTTTGAAATCTGAATCTCGCATGATATGTGTTGATCCTCTAGATGTCCCTTCTACTAGTCAGACATTACCTGTAGAGGAAGATGAATTGAGCCTAGAAGAGGAAAAAGACTTAGAAATGAAAAATCTTTTGGGCCAAACTTCATAACATGCTTAGCTGAGACTGATCCACAGACTTATAGAGAAGCCATGACTTCTTCTGAATCTCCATGGTGGAAAGAAGCTACCATTAGTGAAATGGATTCCATTATACAAAATGATACTTGGGAGATTGTAGATTTACCTCTAGGGTGCAAACCCATAGGTTGTAAATGGATCTTCAGAAGAAAACGTAAGGTAGATGGAACTGTGAAAAAATACAAAGCTAGATTAGTAGTTAAAGGCTATAAACAAATAGAATGTGTAGATTTCTTTGACACTTATTCACCTGTTACGAGAATTACTTCCATTAAGATGTTAATTGCTATTGCTGCCGTTCATAACTTAGAGATACATCAAATGGATGTAAAAACAACTTTTCTAAATGGTGAATTAGATGAAGAAATTTATATGGACCAACCTGAGGTCTTTGTAGTGAAAGGTTTGAAAACAAAGTTTGTGAACTAAGAAAATCTTTGTATGGTTTGAAACAAGAACCTAAACAATGGCATAAAAAATTTGATCATGTAATGATTTCTAGTGGTTTTAAAATAAATGAACCTGACAAGTGTGTTTATACTAAACTTGTGAATGATGCATGTGTGATTGTATGCTTGTATGTTGATGATATGCTTATACTTGGTACAAACATGGATATAATTAATTCCACTAAGAACATTCTAAATGAGAACTTTGACATGAAAGACTTAGGCCCCGCTGATGTAATCTTAGGGGTGTAGATGAGAAGAGATTCTAATGGATATAGTCTTAGTCAATCTCATTATGTTGAATATGTGCTTATAAAATATAACCAGTTTGATTATAAACTTGCTTGTACTCCTTATGATCCTTGTTGTAGACTCAAGAAGAACAAGGGTAATGGAGTTTCGCAACTTGAGTATTCACATGTCATAGGAAGTCTGATGTATTTAACGAACTGTACGAGACCAGACATTGCTTATGATATGAGTAGGTTAAGTGGATATATATGTAATCCGGGACAAGAGCATTAGGATGCACTTATTAGAGTATTAAGGTACTTAAAGTATACTTTAAACTTTTGTTTAAGTTATGAGAGATACCTTGGGGTCCTTGAAGGATATCGTGACGTAAACTGGATAGCGGACTCAGAGGAGTCTAAGTCTACGAGTGGATATGTTTTCACTCTAGCCTGCGGGTCTGTATCATGGAAGAGTTCCAAATAGACATGTATAGCTCGATCCACTATGGAATCATAATTTATTGCGTTAGATAAAGCAGGAGAGGAAGCCGCTTGGCTAAGATGCTTTTTAGAAGACATTCCTCTTTGGAATAGGCCTGTGCCAGCTATATCTATACATTGTGATAGTCAAGCTGCAATAGCTAATGCTAAAAACAGCAACTATAATGGGAAGTCTATACATATTCGTAGAAGACACAATTCCCTAAAACAACTAATCTCAAATGCGTTATTTCTGTTGACTTTGTGAGGTCTAAAGAGAATATCGCGGACCCTTTGACGAAAGGTTTGTCCAAGGATATAGTTAGTAATACATCGAGGGGGATGGGGCTTAATCTCATCAAATAAAATTGCCATGAAGGATACTCAACCTTGATGACTGGAGATCCCAAGATCAAGGTTTCGAATGAGACAACTAATTTGTGGTGGGTTAAAGGAAACACTATCAGAGAATTTCATTCTTTGTCCCTTACCTATAGTGTAGACGTGATAGTGTGACTGCATGTGAGGATGACTTTCTATGAAGTCTTAATGAGTTCTATAGTTTCAATTTAAGATTGAAGTGGGGTGTAACAATAAACACTCTTGATAGAACTCATCTATCTGAATGAGGAATGGGCCGCTTCCTATGAGAACTGAGCTGATTCTCTAGAGCATTCTGAGAAACGGGATACGTCCAGGGCCAAAATGGACACAACTACATGAACTTAACAACACCTAGAGAGATATCACGCGTGGAAATTATTGATGAACTACACCAAACGATGGCAGTTCAAGACATCGCGTTCACTGTCCATCAAGTAGTTCCGGTAGTTTCTCATTAAGCAAAGGTTCAAGACCTTATGGACACCTATTGCCTAAGAGGTATTTCTCACTTTCTGATTTCTGGTTTTTATCGGGGTTTCATTCATGTGGGGGATTGTTGGAGAAAAATGAGAAAAATGAATTTTATTCTTGGTGGGAATGGACCTTAGGACCTAGATGTCACTAAGGGAGACTAGCTCATTTTTCACTATTTTTGAATGAAGAACCTTTAGTCCCACATTGGAGAGACTAGAGATGAGTTCTCCCTTTATTACCACAAAAAATGCAACTAAGGGAGGGCCCTTAGGGTTTAGAAGCTTTTGTGGGTGGGGAAGGACTAAGGAAATGAGCTAGTTGGTGCACACATACCTTTCACACATGTGCGGTTCTTCGCACCGAAGCACGCACGCTTGGGAGCTTGCGTGCTTGCAGAGCTTGTGGAGCTTGTGGAGCTTGCGGCGCTTATGTGATGCGGGATTAAGTATGCTTGCGGGTGCGGGCGTAGCTAAGGCTGCGGTCCAAACAAGACTTACGTTTTTGAATTTATTTCCTTAAATTCTGTTTTAAATGTGGGGGCGTCTGACCCGACTAGAATTAAGGATTTTTAATGAGAAAATATTTTCTAACCGTTCTATTACCATTTTAAATTTCACACTTAATTACCGTGATTAATGCACGAAATTAATTTAATAAATACGAATTAATTCTCTTCTTAAGTTTTGGCTATAAAAGAAAAATATTTTTCTGCTTTTCAACTTACTCCAGAACAGGCTATTATCCCTAGTTCTTTTCCTCTCTTCTTCCGTTGTTTTGCGAAACATTGCTTGTTTATTTCCCTTCCCATCTTGCTGTTAAGTTCTAGAGGGTGATTTGTATCGTGTTAATTCAAATCATAATGGGCAGTTCTATCCTGGACACATCTTCTCTGTTGGGGTATATCATCTTTCATTATTGAGGAGTACCCGAGAACTATTGTGTTAAGGAAAATTTGCTGAGAAGGTGGCTCTGTCCTTGTGTGTGCATCAACATCAGAGTATAGTGATTTCTCTAACGTTAACAACTTTCTTCTGTTTAGTGTTTTTCCGTTTTTGCAGAAACAACACCTATAAGTTCCTGGCTTAACCCAAATAAAATAAAGCTGATCAGTATTATTAGAAGGAACTGAATCAATAGCATCTTGAATCTTCTTAAAATGACCAGCACCAGATTGATCAACCCTAATTAGAATTGCTGTAGTAAAATTAGAAGGACCAGCACGAGTAGTACGAGCCATGAGCAAAGTAGTTATTGTTATGAGATGAACCCAAAAGAAAAAATCTCTTGCAAAATAAGATGAGCAATGAGTAATATATACTACAAGAAAAACAGGTTTAAGCGTCTAAAATCTTAGCAAGAGCTCGGAAATTTAGTCGCTTAAATAGTTTAAGCGTCTAAAATTGCAACTGCCAAAAATTTTGGCGGCAATAAACATGTGTCCACTATTATTTAGCAACGAGAAAATACACTTAATCGCTAGATCCTTTGTTCAAGTAATTTATAGCAACTAAAATAATGATCATGTAGCTATTACTTTGAGGCACCGACTCGTAGCAACAACAAAATAAATTGGTTGCTCAAACCTCTCTCAGCAACTAAGTTTGAGCCACAACCAAATATGTTTAATTGCTAGATCTGTTTTTCAAGTAATTTATAGCAGCTAAAAGTTGATCATGTAGCTATTTACTTTGAGGCACCGACTCGTAGCAATAACAAAATAAATTTGTTGCTCAAACCTCTCTCAGCAATTAAGTTTGAGCCACGACCAAATATGTTTAATTGCTAGATCCGTTTTTCAAGTAACTTATAACATCTAAAAAAGTGATCATGTAGCTATTCACTTTGAGGCACAAACTCGTAGCAACAGAAAATGAATTGGTTGCTCAAACCTCTCTCAGCAACTAAGTTTAAGCCGCCACCACATGTTAAAAAATGAATTACTTGGTAAAATCTCTCCCAGCAACCAAGTTTAAGCCGCTACGATCATTTCAAAAGAAATCAGTTTTTAAAGTACATTTGAGAACTTAATAAATATTTATCTAACAATCTTATTAGGATTTGTTTAATAGAAACATGAAAACTTGTTCAAATCATTGTTTTCATTCACTATGAGCAAATGTTTGGATGCACAAATTGAAGGAAAAAAAAACATGAGTCGACTAAATTGACTATAATTTAGTTATAATTTTCTTTTTGTTTCAGTGTGTTTATTGATTCTATTTTATCAGTTCTATTTTATCTTTTAATACAACTTTTTTTCGAAGTTTTGTTCCATGGACGTAACCCATGAATGACTTCTATAAATTGAACACTGACAGCTCTTGTATGGAGCAAAACCAACAAAATTAGAGGAGGTCATTCGTGAATCGTGGTCTTAATTCCAACTACTCTTGTATGGAGCATAAGCATAAATTGCGCCCCGCGTTGTTCATTGACTCGTTTATGCAGTTACTTGAAATTTAGGATTTCAAAATGTTCAAAAATAGGATCAAGCATAGACAAATGCAGAGCTCTTTGATCGAGTTTTTTTATAAGGTCATTTTCGCTTCGGCTTCGTCATTCATTGTTTATGTTTCTCTGATCGAGTTTAAAGTTGAAACAATACGAGGTAATAGCGAAAAAAAACTTCAATTGACCAAGATAAATAAAAATGCTATCAACTAGGTCATGTCCTTTGTTTGTTTGTTTAAACCGATATTTAGTGTTTGTTTAAACCAAAACTTGAATTAGCCGACATGAATAAAACAAAATATACTGAATCAATCACCAATTTAGGATCTTGTTTTGACCAAATATTTCGATAGATAACAACTGAGACATTACATTACAAACTACAAACTTCACCAAAATAAATAGAGACTTTCAATGAAAAAACAAATCTTGAACTAAGGTATTCATGAATTAGGGAATATGCAGTTTGAAAAATTACGCTAGGTAAAACTCACCTCAACTGAATCAGAAAGTCTTCTAAGAGGACATAAGTAACATTCAATGCACCAATCCCAAAATCAAGCACCTAGAGATGCTACGATGATCTCAAGTAACACAAGAAAGCTCTTAATCAACAAACTGCAAATTTCTTAATTAACGAGATTTACCTGCATTAAGACCACCTCCTGCAGTATACCATTGTTCTCATTAGTAACCCGTAATAACAGAATGCAAATAATTGTAATCAAATCCATTGTAATCATTTGCGAAATACATTGTAATCAAATCCATGAGGGATTCTACTGTATCATAAGCTGCACCGATTAAGCCAAAGATATAAAATCCATCTTCAAATTTAGTTATTTAATTCTTGATTCTGCCTCAACTTGTGGCATCTGCAACTTTCTTATAAAATACTTTTATTACTAAGGAAATGCATGTGTAACATTACACTTGTCAAAGGAAAAATTGGAGCATATCTTCACTTAATTTACCTAATGTGTCCCTTGTGTCTTCAATCTGCAGAAACCCTTACATGTTCGCAAGTTGCCCATTGCTCACATTTACACAATCATATTGTATTCAAGATTGTATTCTTAGTTGAAAAGATCAAACTTAACTTAATAAACTTCAGTAGTGGTTCTGAATTGCAGCTTGCAGGTGTTATAATATAGCAAAAGCGAACACTGTTGTGTTGCATTTGACGCTAAGCAAACTGATCACTAGCACATTATACACTGTATCAGTTACTATTATATGCTTGTTATATGCACTAGTTACACTCACACTGTCACTGTGAACTTACTTAAGAAATCAGTTATCACTAGATGGACAGAACCTCCTAGTGGCTGGTACAAAACGAATATTGATTCTTATGTTACGGATAACTCATTCATTGCTGGTATAGGCATGATCCTTCGTGATGATGCAGGGGAGTATGTAACTTTTAGACGATGCGTGGCTAGACTAAAACCTAGAGATTTTCTGGTTATTTGAAGGAAGTTAATGGCAGGCCGAACTGAATGTCAATCAGGTTATAAAAAGAAAGTAATAATCAGACAGTTATGGATGCTCTTGGTCTTAGATGGGGGAATCACAAACTCATTAGGGGCGGGTGCTATGGATTTATTAGGGAATACACCAATTTGGAAGTCTACTTATGTGAACAGGAAATGCAATGACGTGGCTAGCAATATTGCTAGTTTACATTTGACACACTAACATCCACCGTACAACCAATTGGTTGAATTCTGGCATAAAAAAGTTAAACATGCAGAAGCAACAACAATGAGTGCATTTTTTTTGTCTAAGTTGAATCTTCTACCAATTTGGCTTAACAATGTGGGCAATGCTGAACAAAGAAGATGCTCAATACTCCAAAAGATAAAGGGAAGCCACTTGAGATGGAAAAAGAGCTACACTTCAGATCATGGAAGTAAGTGTTCCTATATAAAAGCAAAAGAATTCAGAATTTATAATACTCTAGACACTAAACTATGAATAGCATTCTCTATGTCTCAATCAGGGTCCAGATTTCCTACAAAGTGGCAAGTATCTATGTTTTTAGTTTCTTCAGTTAATTAAAACTTGAAACATCATTATACTAAAAGAACAAACTACCAGGTTAAATTCATGCCAGATACAAAGCTATTAAACATTAAAATGAAAATCGAGACCAAACCTGTCAAAGATCAGGAATTTTGGATCCAAAACATTTTTCTCCTCTCTGAAGACTGTGCATCATTTTCTGCAACCTCTCTCTCTACTGCAATATCATACAAGAACTCAATTCTCTTCTTTAGACACATAGACATTGTTAGAGTACGCCCTAATCAAATAGATCAATAAAAAGGCATTCTCAAATCAACAACGTAAACAACCTAAATCTTCATTCATAATTTTATTAAAAAAAGTTATTATTGTTCTACAAAATCAAAATTGAAAATCAATCAATGGATCTTTACTCATTCCAATACAACAGTAGCACCTAATTCTTTAAGTTTCTCTAAAATCGGATTAGCTTCTTCTTTAGTGAGTCCATTTTTCAAAACAACAGGAGCTTTCTCAACCAAATCTTTAGCTTCTTTCAATCCCAAATCAGTAAAACTTCGCACTTCTTTAATAATCTTAATTTTCACAGAGAGAGACCTAACTAAGTTTGGAATCGTCGTGATGGTGTTGAATGATCCAGATTCGTGATGCTGGTAATGTTGCAGTAGATGGAACTAGTTTTTCTCCTAAGGTGGCTCAAATTGGAAGAGAGACAAAGAGAGAGAAAAACAAATACTGAAAATGAAGAGATTTTTTTTAGGGTTTTGAAAACAAAAATTTAATGGTGGATAAGCCACCTCATACGGATCATGGAAATATTTTAATGGTCCAGATTCGATGTTCGATGCTCATACGGATTGTGTGTTAGTTTCTTTTGTGATTTTTGTTGTGTAAAAACGAAAATTTGAAAGGTGGATAATGGATTTCGTATGTCGGAAGCGGATATTTCTATCGGATATTTAAAGTTATCGTAACGTAATGGATTTTGGAAATTATGATACATTAAAAAAAATTGCTTTTTTTGTAACTAGGGTTCTTAGTTTGTCATTTGTTTTAGTGTTATGATTTGATGAATTAGGTTCAACCCCGACCATTAACTAACACACAATCTGTATGAGCATCCAACAAATAATCTTGACCATTAAAATATTTCCGTGATCCGTATGAGCTGGCTTATCCACCGTTAATTTTTTTTTTCAAAACCCTATACAGAAGTTTGTCTTTCATTTTCTCCCTTTGCTTTTCTCTCTTTGTCTCTCTTCCAATTTGCTTTCCATATTCCACTGCATGACAATAATACACCACACACAATATTAAGTTAATAAGCCCTACTAAGGATAGACAAATACAAAGTGAAGGAGAAGATGCAGGGGAGTTCAGATTACCCAATGGACAAACTTGGCGAGTCTTGAGCCAACGACTGATGCAGTGGAAGTGGAAGGCATGGTTGCATACCCCTATAGAAGTCAGCTCCAATGAGTATCTTTAAACAAATTAAAAAGTAAAGAAGAAACACAAACCAAAACCATGTATTGTCTATTATTAAAAGGGAATGCTGATTTCAGGGATCAGGCGAGAGTTTCTGCCTCACAGGGTTTCAATTTTAGAGATTTACCGAACATAACCTTTAGATTGTGAACCCTGTTTGGCTCAAAGGCTTTATGCCTCACAGGGTTTCAAGTTTAGAGAACATAAACTTTAGATTGTGAACCCTGTTTGGCTCAAAGGGTTTCTGCCTCAGGGTTTCAAGTTTTCATAAACTTTATGAAATTACCGAATATGAACCCTGTTTGGGTTTAGGTAAGTGCCGTTTTGGGGTAAGGTTACGAAAGGATTTGGATCTATCAATGAAAATATTTAAAAGTTTATGTGCTTTATAAATCATTTAGTCCACAATTTATTTCGTAAAGTGTGTTATAAATTTGAAACAATTTAAAAAAATTAAAAAAAATTAAAAAAAATTAAAAAGCAAATTAAAAATAAAATAAAAAATTAGTCGGAATAATCGGGTGATTTGGGGTAACATGCATATTTTATAAAACGAACCATGTACCTTTAACCCTGAAATCTGAACCCTTAATAACCTCATCCCCTAAGTCGGATCTTCATCGGTACCCTGAACCCTGAACTCCAAAATCTACCTTAATAACCTCATCCCCTAAGTCGGATCTTCACCGGGATCCTGAACTCCAAAATCTGCCTTAATACTCTCATCCCCTAAGTCGGAATCTTCACCGGGACCCCGAACTCTGAACTCCAAAATCTTCCTTAATACCCTCATCCACTAAGTCAGAATCTACGTCGATTAGTTCTTCTTGTTCGGAAAGAGTTGATTTGTTGTTTAGGGTTTTGTTTGGGGCGGAGGATTAGGGAGCAAAACCGAAAAAGAAAGAGGAAAAAATGAACCCCAAACGATGTTCAATTAAAATTTGTTGAGATGTATCTTAATTTCTTGTATAAAGTTAAGCTTTACCTAATAACAAAAAGTATATGAGGTGTGCAAGACAAAAATGACGGGTTGAGGGTTCGGGGTTCAGGGTTCAGGGTTCAGGGTACTCTAAACCTGTGTCCTGAACACTTAAGAGTTGTTAAACACTAAGGATAATAAGGTGTACAAGACGAACATGATGGGTTGAGGGTTCAGGGTTCAGGGTTCATGTACTCCTTATTATCCTTAGTAACCTCTTCCCATAACTCGTTAAACTTATCGGACACACAAAATTGGGTCATTTTAATTGAACATCTGTTGGGGTTCAACCATATTCATCAAATCATAACTTATAAACAAATGACAAACTAAGAACCCTGATTACAAAAAAATAAAAACAAATATTTTTGATGAATCCTAATTTCTAAAATTCGTTAGATTACGATAAAAATCCGTTTCCGACATTCAAAATCCGTTATCCACCTTTCAAATTTTCGTTTCAGTAAGATGGTAGCTAACACACACAATGATAACTAACACATAAAATGGTAACTAATACAAAATGATAACTAACACACAATCCGTATGACCATCCAACAACGAATCTGGATCATCAAAATATTTCCATGATCCGTATAAGGCACCATCACCACCGTTAATTTTTTTTATCAAAACCCTAAACAAAAATTTCTCTTTCATTTTTGACATTTGTTTTTCTCTCTCTCCCAATTTGAGCCGCCTAGGAGAAAACTAGGGTTCCATACAGCATCACCACCATCACCGCTCACTCTTCTCATCGTCTCTGTTCTGCAATCCAATGTGATGAGGTTCTTGCAGAGGGTTAGGTGTTGGGAATATCATCAACATCCTTCCATTTGCCGTGTTACCCGTCCTACTCGTCCTGGTAAGGCTAGACGCTTGGGTTACAAGGCCAAGCAGGTAATGAAAAGTTTTAAATCTCAGCTTCACTTGCTATTTTCGGTCCATTTGATAACGAAAACTTATAAAATGATGCAGATAGTTAGTAAACTGTGATTCTAAATCTAACGGAGATCCTTATTTTTTAACTAGGTTTAAGTTAGAGTATTTCATGTTCTGAAGCCAAATCTCTCCGCTCAATGACGCAGAGAATGGTCTTGAATAAAGAAGAGATGGTTTGTAGATTTAACTTCCGTGGAGTCGTAATCTTGGTATAATTTTCTAGTTGAGATTAATTCTCAATGTATATGTGTTTCTGTAGGAGGAAGTTGTTCTCAAGAGGTGTTGGCTTGCTCGCTATTGGGGTTTAGCTGTACAGCATGGTAAGCTGCTGGTTAGTGGACATGATGAAAGAGCTAAAAATGGGGTAAGATTTCTTTCTTTTGTAATGGTATTACACATTTCACTGAATCAGTAAAAGAAAATTAGTAAGAACTGAAATTATTCCACAGAGGCACTTGGTTTATGTAGTATGAAGTTAAGAACTGAAATCCAGTAAGAAATGTTTGCCCAGGGTTAGCCATTCCGCAACAAGGTCCTTGTTTGTTTCGCAGCTGCTTGGAGCTTCCAGATATGACGTTTACTTCAGAGGTATGCAAAAGAAAGAAAGATGCCGAGCAGTCTGCTGCAAAGATGGCTTTCGAAAAGGTATAATTCTTCTGCCTTTTCTTTTGTTCCTTTTACTGTTTTAATTTGAATGTTTATTGTAGTTGTAAATATTGTTTTGTAATCTTTTGGTGTTATCTGATATTGCTTGTTTTTTGAAGTGTCATTGCTCAACTGTGGTGCAGTTGAGAACTATAGCTTTGAAATGAATTTCATCTTTTCTGACAAGCTTCTTTCTCTGGGTATCTAGGTTGCGAAATGTATAGAAATCGGACTACCTCAGCTAATATTACTAATAATATTCTCACATGTACTTTCTAATGTGTCCTTTTGTTTTCTGATTGTGAAACTGAAGTTATCGTCTTCTATCAGGATCTAAAATGGAATTTACTGCTAATGCTTGTAACAGTATTTACCCCATCTAATACACGCGAAAGATGTGTTTGACCGTTTTGTTGTTCTATTTTCGGTGGCTATCATATGGATTTATGCTCACCTCTTAACCGTTGGTGGTGCCTATAAGAATTCACCTCTGAAAACCCAATTTAGTTGTCGTACAGATCGTGGTGGACTTGTAGGCGCTGCTCCATGGTAAGGCTTTTAGAATTTCATCAAATTAGGTTATTGGGCTTAATTTGGACTGCTTTTGATTTGGTTTTCTTTGTTGGGATGTCATTATTATAGTGTTATACTGATCCTAATCATGTTCATCTTTATGCTCAGGATAAGAGTTCCATATCCGTTTCAATGGGGTGCTCCTACATTTGACGCAGGAGAAGTCTTTGCAATGATGATGGCTTCATTTATAGCTCTTGTTGAGGTCTGGCATCTTTTCACTTGATTTGTTCCAAAAGAACTTCATTAGACCAGACAATATTTTATATGATTTTTCTTTGTGACCCCTCTTTGATCTCCATTTCTATAGCAGATTTTACTATGAGACCAGCCAATACCATTTCCTTCACATTTGCCTTATTAATTCTTGCTCTTTCATGAGTCATTTGCCAAAAAAATAGTTTATTGTTTTAAACAAGTTGGAAAACAACTCGGATGCATTTTTGTGGCTATCTTGCACTTTTACTGCTTATAAAACTATGTTTCCAAAGATTAATAGTTCATTTATAATTCGCTTTGCTTTTCTGATTGCAGAATGTGAGGCCAAACGGAGAGAATCTCCCTAAGTAGTTCGTCTCGCTCATCAAGTATTGCTGGGATGAAGACCCAAGAACCCGACCAGAGTTCACAGAGATTAGCATCATTCTGTCACACTACCTAAATTCCACCACATCCACACCAACAGCAGCAGCAACAACAACTACAACGAATCTCCAGTCAGGTAGAACCTGATTCCCCTGATACCCATCAACTGATAAAGGAACGGCTAGGTGAAAAGGTTATCTTGAAGAAGCTGTTATTAACGAGGAAAAAGAACATGTCCACCGGTAAACGTTCCTTGGGTTGATAGTCCAATTTCCTTTGGAGCAATGGACCAAAGTTTTGAAATCAGATATATCTGTAAACTGTTCTATAGAAATTATTCCTTATTTGTTGTTGCTAGAGAGACGAATTTATAGGTTGTATACAGGCAGTGATTGTTCATCCACTTGGCTTACTATATCATTTGTTTTTATTTTAATTATATAATCTTAGTTATAATTTCTTTTAATTATAATTAGATTTTCGGATTATTTAAATCAAATGAGCAAAAAAAGTGAGTAGCTTAAATACTCCAACAACCAACTTTAAGCTAATTAAAATCTGAATTCTAAAATAATTTGGAAGCTTAAAATTTTAAACAATCAACTTGAGTAAAAACTTTGATACCTTAAAAGTTTAAGCAACCAACTTTAGGACAATCAGAAGTAAAAATCGCTTGTAGCAAGCAAAATCATTTGATCGCTTAAAATTTTAACCAAGTAAAATCAGGTTAAATTATTCCATGTATCTTCCAACTAGGTAGTTTAATAGCTCTTAAGTCACAAGTTGCTTCTAGAGAGTAAAAAATTTTGTACCTCAAAAGCTTGAGCAACCAACTTCAGGCCAATCAAAATCAGAAATCACTTTTAGCGAGCAAAATCATTTGATCGCTTAAAACTTTAGCCAAGCAATTTCAGAAAGAGTTGCTCCATGTATCTATCAACTAAGTGGTTTACTTGCTTTAGAATGATTGGTATATCTGAAGCGATTGATATTTTACTTGCTATATTGGTTGGTCTAAATGTTAAGCGATCACAATTTTACTTGCTCCATGTTAGTTGGTCTAAATGTTAAGCAATGAGAAAAGTACTCGTTTTAGGTTAGTTGGTTTATTACTAGAATGATTGCATGGTCGCTCAAGGCTTTGACATACATGGCTTTAGGCAACCAACGGAGCGAGTGCCACTTTTAGTCGCTATAACGGTTATAGCGACTTAAAAGGGGCTTTAAGCGACTTAGAACGGGTAGTCGTTTAAACCCATTTTTTTGTAGCGATACTTATAGCCGTCGACGTCCACGATGCCATTAATGCAACGTAATTTTTTTTATTTATTGTACAATTGCCTGTCGACACTCGGTTAATTAATTTATTTTTCTCGATGGAGGTGAAGAAGCTATAATTAAGAGAGGAATAAACTTTGATTGAATCAGGAGGAAAGGTAATGTCGCAGAGAGAAGAAATTAAAGAAACAAAAAAATAAGCATGTGATTAAGCACTAAGAACATGGAGAACTGCTTCTTATATGGCTATCCATATGGAATAATATTGATGAAAAAAGATTTAGGTCAACAAAAACGATAGTAAGGGGCCGTTTACGTACATTACAGTTGAAGCTCAAAGACAGCCAACTCGTGTAGCTAGTTAGCTAGGTATATACTATACGTATATGCATGCATATAATATGGAGTCTATGTTGTGTTTGACAAACAAGCCTGGTTGCTTGTTAATTACTTCAACTTGAGAAAACTTGACGAATCAATTCTAAATTAGCTAGATATGACTGAGGACTGAAGCCGTTGGATTATGAAAAACATATCATTTTTTAATGATTGGATGTTCAAAGTTCAAACCAAAGGAAGCCCTTTGTATATAAGGTTCATTCATTTGTATTCCAAAGTAATTAATTGAGTTTAGTAGAGTAACCTTGGGCAACACGGTCAGTTGCCAAATAGGCGGCTTGATGATAAGGTGATAATATTAGTTAACCATGCATGTACTTTCGAAGGATATACCCTGCAATTGATTATAATGATAAAAACTTTTAGTCACGCATAGTTGCTTATGTCGTGTTTTGAAGTGACCCAATAATATCTCGAAGAGAAACAAGAACTCGAGACACCAGAAACCGAGGGAGCTTCTTATTGACAATATCTATTGTAGTAGTAAAATATCAGGTTGCCACGTGGAGTAATCCTAAGGCATCAAAGACGTGAGAGGATAACACTGAGAAATATGAGAAAGAAGTTAAAAAATTATCATCTGTATTTTGAGATATCTATCGCCAACACCAGATCAGGACACTTGGAAAGCACCTTGACTACATCAACGAATAAGTTTGAATTAGGGAACATGAGCATTAAATGCAAAAGACAGGCGTGTAGAGATGGATTTTATCAGACTCAGGCAGAGGGAGACAACAAGACAGCACAAGAAGCTTCAGAGAATATACGAAGCGACGGAAGATATAGAAGATACATAAGGATCGAGAAAAAACCGAGCTTAGATGGTGATCCGTTCGAAACATAGAGCATACGAACATGAACAGATACTCGTACGAGGAGAACGGAAAGGATAAGGTTTACATGAAGGAAAAGATATCAAGAAATGCATAATGTACAATAGCAAAATGTTGCGTATATGTATATAAATATGTTAAAAGAGTTCCGTGTAAGGCAAGGTAATTCTCTTAGCTAGGAGTATATACCAAAGTCCACTCGGAGAGTGGAGATTAGGGTTTCATACTTGTAACCAGTTTCACCATTAATAGAATTCTTGAGTTTTCATATAATCCTTAGGTAAGAAATCTATGGAGGATAATCGCCATACTTTACCATTTCTTGTCTATTACTATGATTCAGTGAATAATGTCTCACTCAAAGCTATAGTTTATTTCTATAGATCCATATCATTGTGTAGCCAGAAAAATGGCTACTACAATTTGGTGCTAGAAACAGGGATGAGATATAAATCTGATGAGTACCTTATGGTTAATAGTCATTAGCTTTTGTTTTTTCTATCATTACTATCAAGCAATTAGATTCTTGGTTCATCTTCCAAAAACCCTAATAGCATGCACAGAAATCAGTTCATCCTTAATATAAGATCGAAAGAGTAGCAGCATATCAACAGTATGCTTGTAAACGCTCGATAAAGATTTGTAAGGATTTGGAGCGGAGTTTTAAGCGTAAGAGAAACATTATTTAGAGCATCTTCTTCATCATTGGAGGCATCTGAGTTTCAAAGACCTGTGAGTTTCTTGATTCTTCAAAGAAAAGCGCAGATCTAGTTACAACCTACGGTAAAACCTCATTTACTTTCAGGAAATGTAACCAAGAAAAAACCGTAGAAGAGAAAAAAAAGGAAAAACCCAAACTTAACTTGGCAGAGGGGACCAATGAAAATGGTAGCTCATATGTTGGCTAAAAGTTTTCATGTTTTCAAGAAAAAATTTGTTTCGAAAACGTATTATGACAAAAGTGAAGTTGCATTTATTTGTAACTAACTTCTCAGAAAGAGTGAAGAGTTCAGTTAACAGAGACAAAAATTATTCATAATTATGACATATCAAACAAGGAGGGTCTGGAGTATCCTTTTTGTTCTCCTTTATTTTTTCGGATTTTAGAATACGTGTACCGATAAGAGAAGAAGCATCAAGGATAAAGAACTACAAGCGAAAGCACAAAGGCAACGGGAATGAACCAGGAGGGACTATTGCTGGATAAATACCTAAAGATGGACACACAAGCTCGGAAACAGAGTCAGATAAAGAAGAGAACAAGATATTCGAGGAACCAAAGAATAGCGAAATGATGAAAGAAAACAATATCAGGGGCAAAGATAATAACATACCAGAAACTCCACCAGCAAGCGTGAACGACAAAACTACCAACATTGGAGAAACTACGACAGTGGAGGAGACCGCAAAAATATAGAATCAACAAGAAGAAAAGATACATGAATTGGAGGAAAAGAACCAAAGTTTAGAATAGGAAAATCGAGATATCCGAGCAAAGAAGGAGAATAAGAGAGTCTACATCTGCGAGGATAAAATGACGACAGAGTCACGAGACCTGGAGCCAAATCATGCACAGGGGGAGGAAGTACAAGCACAAAGAATGTTACAAAGAGCCCTTCGAGAAGAAAGAAGAAAAACGAAAGATGATGGACAAAATGGAAGCGATGTATAATGAGATGCGAGGTCTAAGTCAAGGAAATCGTCTCTCCAAGGTCATGATAGAAGCAGAGCGAACACCATTCATGAAGGAACTAATGCAAACCCAGTCTCCACCAAAGTGCTCGATACCCACGTTTACATCCATCTACGATGGAACTACCAATGCAGTTCAGCATATCCGAGCATACAAAAGATCATTACAGTCCTGGAGCGAACACGATGTGTTCCTATGCAAATTCTTTCCCTCTAGCCTGAAGGAGGAAGCTCTCGCATGGTTCAATGCACTTCCAAAGCTATCCATTGCTAGTTTTGATGAGTTGTTTGAAACCTTTTTTGAGGCTTACATGCATCAAGTTCGCTGAGACCAGGTGTTGATCGAACCTATGCACTTCGAAAGGGAGATGATGAAAGTATGCGAAGTTTCATAAATAGATGGAGAAAGCTATGCGCCGAAGTTGCGAAGGTATCTAAAGAGAATAAAATCCTAGGATTCTTAGGTAGCTTTAAGAAGGATGATCCTAATTTCGTCAAATTGTTCAACAACGTCCTGACCAAGCTATGAGCTCTGAGAGAGATCCAAGAGCATTACATCGCGTTAGAGGAGATACAAGCGTCAGCAGCAAAAGAACCATCAAATGCGAAAAATGTTCGAGTTAATCTTGTGGAGCCAGCCCCAAAAATTCTAGCATCTCCAGTAATTCAAGGGAATACACCTCAAGCACAAGGCATATATACACCACGGAGCGGAGGATACCAACCCCACCACAGGCTCCAAGGAAGAGGAAGAGGACGTAGTAACTCATGGAAATGACCGCGAAAACATACACCCCTCTCAATGAATCGCCCGGAGAAATTCTTATTGAAATGGAGAAAAGAAACGATGTAATCTACCCTTAAAATCGAGGGACAATGCCACCCATCCATGGGAAAGATCGTGGATGGTGCGAATTCCATAGAAATACAGGGCATGCTGCGAATAATTGTCGTAATTTGAAGAATGAAATCCAGCGCCTAATAGATGAAGGGAACCTGCAGTAGTTCGTCAGCAAAGATAATCAAGTCTACCATGTCACTATCGCAGGAGAGATCACATACCTCAGATGCATCACCATTTCACATTCTGAAATAAAAAAGCAAAACTTTGAAAGTACAATTATGACAAAGATCCATAAGCGAAACCACCAAGGTACGGAAATTTTCAGTGTTGTTGCAGATGGACCAATGGAGTCGTGGATGATGTAACCAGTCTATTTCTCACCTCGGGATGTTTCCATAAACGGAAAAAGCCACAACGACCCATTAGTGGTCACGATGAAAGTTAAAAGCATTGTTATACCGAAGATCCTGGTGGATGGAGGAAGTTCAGTCGAAATCCTCTTCAACGATACATTCAAGCAGATGAGGCTCAAAGATGAAGACTTGGTACCATCCACCTACACGATCTATAGATTCAATGGGGCAGCATCAAAACCAAAGGGTAAAATAACTTTAAAAATCACTTTAGGAATGGTAAAAACCATCACCACCTTTTGTGTTATAGTTGTCAAATCATCGTATCATGCAATCAATGGAAGATCATGGGTATCCAGCATTAAAGGGGTTACTTCAATGTATCACTAACGAATACGATTTACAACACCTGGAGGAATAGCCAAAGTCCGCGGGGATACACAAGATTCAAGATATTGTAACCAAACTGGACACCCAAATGCACGAAGGAGCATAAGAATAAAGGAGGTCAGTAAGAAAAAATATGATAGACGAGCGCGAGCAAGACGAAATTGATGCAGGAATTACCAAGTCTATGGAAGAACAGAACAACAACAATAACGAATTAAGCATCAACCAGGAAGAAGAGCATCAGCTCCCATAGCAATTACAACATGTGACCCTTTTAGGGGCACAAAAGTCGGCGTTCACATAGGTAGAACCAGCGAAGGAAGTCAATATCGACACTTCCGATGAGCCCGGAATCTTAAAGATAGGGTCCTTGATGTCAAACGACGAAGAAGCATAATTGATCGAATCATTAAAAGAATTCATTGATATATTCGCCATGAAGCATGGAAGATATGCCAGGAATTGATCCCGAGATATACTGTCACCATCTGAAGATCGACCCCAAAGCCAAACCACATAGGCATAGGATACAAAAGGTGGCACCCATATATCACGAATATGTGGAGAAAGAGCTCAAGAAAATGATGGCGTCAGGAATAATTCGGGAGGAAACGTATCCTCAATGGATCTGAAATATAGTGATTATGCCTAAAATGACAAGAGGGGTACGCACATGCGTAAATTTCAGCAATTTGAATAAAGCCTGTTCGAAGGATAGCTTCCCACTGCCAAGCATCAATCATCTCGTGGACGCAACGACTGGATACGAGAAACTTTCTCTTATGGATGGATATTTGGGATACAATCAAATCTCGCTAGCCAAAGAAGACCAAGATCATACATTTTTCTTCACTCCACGCGGTTTGTATTGTTACACAAAAATGCCTTTTGGATTGAAGGATGCAGGGGCAACGTACCAGAGGCTCGTAGAAAAAATATTCGATCATTGGGTACATAAAACTATTGAGGTTTATGTTGCCGATATGCTGGTCAAGAGCAAGAAATCCAAAAATCATGTATCTGATTTCAATCTTTATTCAGATGCGAAAGTAAAAAATGAAGATCAATGCAACAAAATGCATATTTGGCATCACATCAGGCAAGTTCCTAGATTATGTCATAACTAAGGAAGGCATCGAAGCAAATCCAGATCAAGTCAAAGTGATACAAGAAATGCCATCACCGGTAACAGTCAAAGATTTCCAAAGACTGAATGGAAGGCTAGCGGCGCTCGGAAGATTCATCTCCAGATCATTGGACAAAAACAATCTATTCTTCAATACTTTGAGGAAAAACGATGCTTTCAAATGGAGCGAGGAGTGTGAAGACGCCTTCCAGAACATAAAAGCGTATTTGGAAACTCTCCCGAGGCTACAAAGGCCAGATCCCAATGAAATCCTCTATTTATACCTATCCTCGACTTCATATTCCATCAGTGTTGTCTTGGTTCGCGAGGAGTCCAAAGTCGAAGAGCCTGTTTACTTCATTAGTAAAACTTTCACCTCTGCCGAGCGGAACTACATGAAAATCGAGCAAGTGATCTTAACATTGTTGTTTTCTACCCAGAAGTTGAGGACCCATTTCCAGGCGCATGTTATCAAAGTCTTGACCAAGTCACCCATAAAATCAGTTCTTGAAAGCACTGAGAAAACTGTGCGAATATCCAAATGGAGTGCACAAATCAAACAGTTCGGAATACAGTACAAAATAACCACAACCATCAAAGCTCAAGCTCTGGTTGACTTCCTCGCACACTTCCCCCTCTCAGAAGAAGAAAAGATTGAGGAAATACCTGGCATGGGCGAAGACTATGAGGATCAACACCACTTACCTGAACCATACAATCCAAGCCGATGAGAAGTATTTGTTGACGGATCCACAAACAAAGAAGGAGTTGGTATTTACTTCACCTGGAGGAAAGAGAATTATGCAAGCCTTCATATTAGAGTTTCCTGCCACGAACAATGTAACAGGGTACGAAGCTGCCATTCATGCCCAAAGGATAATGGAAGAGATGGGCATTGACGAGGTCCGTCTCACCAGTGATTCTCATCTTGTCATCATAAAACTTGAAGGAAAATATCAGACCCTTGATCTATGCTTACAAGCATATCTCAAGATGGTCCAGGCATACACAATAAAGATTGGGAACATCAAATTTAGGCGCATCAAAAGAAAGGATAAAAAACATGCAGATGCTTTGACATATATTTCTTCCATGATGAGTTATCCAGAGATCAGAGATGTACGAATTGGAAGAATCCTGTTACCATCAACACCAATGCAAGATACCCTCGAGGTGATGATGACCGACCATGCGAATGAATCTGCAGAAGATTGGAGAACACCCCTTCATGAGTATCTCGAACAAGGATTGCTACCTTCATATTCCAATGAATCCCACAAAATTCGAAGCAGATCAGCGAATTAAAAAGTTCGAGGATGAGTCCTATACAAGAAATCTTTTTTAGGACCATTGATCAGGTGTTTATCCAAAGATGAAGGGCATATGATCATGACAGAACTACACTATGAAGATGGAGGTAACCACAACTCGCATAGATCTTTGGAGCACAAAACCAGGGTACAAGGATATTATTGTCCATACATGAACGAGGACGCCAAGGAAATGTCTAAGCGATGCAAGAATGCTAACGATACGCTAAAGCAATCCACACACCAGCAATGAGTCTAAAATCTGTTCCCAGTCCTTGGACATTTGCAAAGTGGGGGATTGACATAGTAAGACCATTGGTACCAAGATCAAAGCAGGTAAAATTATTGATTGTCGCCACTGACTACTTCACAAAGTGGGTTGAAGCAAAGGCATTGCAGCGAATCTGAGACAAAGATGTCTTCTCTTTTATCTTCAAAAATATAATCTGTAGATTTGGATTCCCAGCGATGATAATGTCAGATAATGGCAAGCCGTTTGAAGGGAAAAATATAAGTCTACTCTTCAACACCTACAACATACGAGTAGCCAAGTCGACTCTTATCTATCATGTGAGTAATGGGAAAGCCGAAGCAACAAACAACACAATTGCTGATAACCTCAAAAAGTAGCTAGACGATCATTATAAACCTGGTGCGAGCAATTGCACAATGTCCTCTAGGCATATCGAACAACTAGCAGATCGGCAACATGGATGTTACCATTTCTCTTGACCTATGGAACATAGGCAATCCTACCCATAGAAGTAATGATCCCAACAACCAAAACTGAAGCATGGGAGAAAAATCTCAACTCAGACCTCATACTGGCTATGTTGGATAATTTGGAATAAAACTGAGTAATTACGCTCTACCACATGGAGAACTATCAGCGAAGGCTCGGAAGAGAGTACGAGAAACGAGTACGAGAATGAGAATACCATCCTGATGAGTTAGTACTCAGAGAAAATCCCTTTGCACCATCGAGATAAAGCCGAAAAAAAGCTCGCGCCAAAATAGCGAGAACCCTTCACGATTATCGAGAAAGTTGGCAAATAAGCATACAGACTGCTAGACCCAGAAGAAAAAGAATTGCAACACCCCTGGAATGCTTCCCACCTGAAGAAGTATTACCCTTGATATGATGTAATGACAATACACTTTTCAATAGAAATAAAATATTTTGAGCCACCTGGCGTGTAAAAATTTTATTTTCTTTTTGTGAATACAACTAAGACCGAAGCCATCTCCTAAGATTTTGCCACCCTTTCGAGGAGTGAGTACAGGCATACAATTAAGACCTAAGCCATTTCCTAAGATATTGCCACCCTTTCGAGGAGTGAGTACATGTATACAATTAAGACCTAAGCCATCTCCTAAGATGTTGCCCCCCTTCCGAGGAGTGAGTACAGGCATGAATAAGCCATATGCCATCTGCGAGATAAAGACCAGATGATGTTCTGCGATGGAGATACCCGGGCAAGTCAATCCACAGGGACCAGTGAGATTGATTGTTAAGGGTATCACGCTTTATAAGAACCCACTTAGGAAGGTTACAATGGGGGAGATTAGGGGATTGACCCTGTAACAGGCATAGGTCACAAAGTGTATCTATAGATACAAAGCTTCGGTTTGTCTGGAACATGATAGGAGCAAGACTATCAATAATAAAAAAAAGACATCTATACACTCGAGATGCTAAATAATAAACTAATATCATACGAACGATTGTATACGATAATCACAGGGGCAAAATTGCATATAAAAGACAACCATATCAGGGAGAGACTGCAAGTTACAGATGCACAAAGAATCAACGAAAAAAATATAAGGCACATCGCAGAAGAATAGGGGCAAGTATTAATACTTCGTAGTAAAGGTATAATCTTCTGCTCAGTCCCAATGGAAGCAATAAGGAGAAATAAAATAAAGCAAGAACAATATACATAAATGTAATTGATATTCAAAAAATAAAACACATAAGATTGGCTGCTATCGCAACCAGCACCCCACCAAAAGTGTTATGCCAGAATTCAAGGTTGAAAGACAAAAAATCTAAATAACATCCCAACAAAGAACAACAAGTATATCACCTCCACACAGGGAGAATAACAAAAATAACATCCAGAATAGCAGATCAACCTTTAATATCCTTCTCCTGATCCTTGGAATTCTTAATGGTTAGACTCGTCTGAGTGGCCTGAGATGCGTCAAGGTTCGCGGAAAAGGTGGCAGCATTGATACCAGATGAATCATTTGGAGAAATAGTAGCACTCAATCCCACATTTCACGTAGAAGTTTGAGAAACAACACTAACACCAGGTTCAGGTCCAACACGAACAGCTGGAGAAACAGGATTGATCGAGAAGTTGTTATACCTCGATGGGCCTCTTGAGCAAGCCTCTTCTGCTTCTGCTCCGTTCTATCAGCCAACACCCTCTTGATGCATATCATCTCCAGCGAGCTAACCTTCTGATGTGTGCTTACATATACAAAGAATAGAAAAACATAAGTACACAGTTCAATTGTGGTACTCAGCACAAACCTATTATAGGCCAACTACCTTGGGCCTCCACAATAACATCTTGTAAAGTTCTCTCAGTATCCATCCTAGATAAATCCAATGCAATAAAGCGACTCTCCTCGAGAGAAATCCCAGAAGAGGTACTCGCATATTGAGCCATATGATCATTATGCTCTTCGCGAAGCCTCTCAATCTCCTTGAATACAAAATCTAGTTCTTTTTGTGCGTCATTAGTATCAGATTGGGCTTTGCTAAAAGTTGCCTTATCTCACTCATATCTAAGCAGAACAGGTGCTTGACCAGCTTTCCACCTCGGAAACTCCTCATTTGAAGCCATGAGGTCTTGAATTCCAGAATCCCTCGATCTCACAATAGACCGAACATCGGCGAGGTCCTTATTCTTCTCTTGAATACGACGACGATAGACTTCCACATCACAATTCAGATATTTAATATTGGGGATTATAGTATCACGATGGTCTATCTCAATTCCAAAGACATCATAATTTCGCTTCAAATCTCTTCCTTACCTGACTGCATCGATACGGGATACCAGAAACCATCGGCTCGAGAATTATGCGATAGAATAATGGAAGCGAAGAATAAGCAAAACAAAGAAGAAACTCACCACGAGCATCACGCAGCTCCGAGAAAAGCTGGTCAACTTGAATATCTAGGCTCTGAGCACGATCTCCCTCAACCTCATACGCCATCTTTATGGCCTGCCCAAAGTTCCAACTCTGGGGAAACACAAAGAAACCATCAAAACCTGAGTAACATCTAACTAAAAAAAGAAAAAAACAAGGGGCACTATGGGTTATACCATGAAAAACATCTGGTTAAAAAAACGATCATCGCCTGGACAAACCGCAGTGATAACCTCTGCTACAGACATCTCCGTGAATCTCGGAAACAACAAGACATTTCCAAGAGAACTCGAACATGCACTTCCACCACCAAGAGCACCACTACCTATATCACCTCCAAAGACAACTTCCAAGGTATACCCCCTACCAACACCACCTCCAGTAACGACATTCAAATAAGAAGAGCCACTCCCATCACCCACCGGAGCGAAAAAAACAGTCTCCTTCACAAGATCAACATTTTGCTCAACACGAGATTGATTACTTCCAGTACCAGGAATAGATTGCACAGTATTTTCACGAAGATACCCAACAACCTGATCCTGCTCTATATCAACATCATCATCAGGAATCTCAAAGTTTGCATCGAGATCATCAGCGGTCAAATCCATTACCTTAAACGAAACATCAACACCACCAGCATCTGCAATAAAAATATCTCCAGCAGCTAAACCACTGGGAACATTTGGCATGCCAGGCAATGCATCCTCAACATAATCATAAGAAACACCCTTCATCTTCATACCAGCATCCTGCATGAAGAAATATAACTTGATAAGGTAAAAAACTGGGCAAGGTATATATACACGAATAAGAAAGTATTTTTTTTACTCCATCAATGCGAGGTCCCTCGGAAGTTCTACGCTTTGCAAAGCACAGGCACATTCTCCTCTTCCTCCTCTTGTTCATTTTCTTTCTCTTTATCAGAGAGAAGTAATGGCTCGCCGACGAATCTCGATCCACAGACCAATTCCCAGGCATGATAAACAGAGAGATGACTATGGAAAGTAGCGACGCCACGAGAAGCAATACTGCTACAACTAAAAACGTAAGGACCTTCGATAACAAGAAGATATTTGAACCAATAGTTATCGTTGGACTTGCGAAGGTTCTTGTTAGAAGTATTGGTGAGAGGATCTTCATCCAAGAGAATAAGGGGACCAGTGAACAAGGTGTCTCTATTGCGCATAATATTGAGGCCCCATCCTTGGAACTTCTGAGGAGATTGAGGAGAACGATAGTTGAGAAGAAAATTATCAGGAGTATTACTCGCTATATAGGAAGGAGGACGATCACTTCGAAGAGTACATCGAACCTGGATCCAGCGAATAGCTTCGCGAAGCAATCGCTACCAGTTCCCCGGATACTGGAAAAATGCACGTGAAGGATTATTGCGAGCAAGGAATTCATATTGAAACGAGTCCTTAGGATCATACAGAGGAAGCCTTAAACCAGTGTTCAACTGGCCTTCGCAGATAATAACCCTGCTGGGAGAAAAATTCTTCCTAGAAAGCTCTAAATACATTAAACCATTGGAGCCTTTGGGATTAGCATAGGAAACCTTGAATTTTTGAAGATGATGAGTCTCTATGATGTCTTGAAGATATTTCTTCTCCTTCTTAGCCAAAGAAGGTTTACGTGATGATTTCCTAAGAGAACAAAGGAAAAAAAACAAAAGCATCATAAATATATAACATGCAAAAGGAGGACAAAGAGGAATGAAAGTCACAAACCTATGAGAAGATGATGAATCCTCTTATTGATGAGCCATTAAAGATTATAGAAGAACATAAAAAAGTGTTTGCTTGATGATCAGAGTATAAGACTGACTACTTCTGAAAAAGGCAAAGAAGAAGAAGAAGAACTGGAGAATAAAAAAGTTTTTATGACTAGAAACCCAAGGAGGATCCTTTATAAAGGGAACAAAAACCCTAGGAGAGAATGTTAACTGGATGCACCATGTGAGAAGGTCATAAAGGCAACAAACATGGGAGAAGTTATTGCGTGGCGGTTATTGAAGAAACTTGTTGAAACATGGCAACAGTAAAAGGTAAAAAGGTTAAGTTTTCTTGTCATCCTACCCTTCGAGAAGATGAAAAGAAAAGGGGCAAACTATAGTAGTAAAATATCCTGTTACCACGTGGAATAATCCTAGGGCATCAAAGACATGAGAGGATAATACTGAGAAGTATAAGAAAGAAGTCAAAAAATTACCACCCATATTTCGAGATATCTATCACCAGCACCAGATCAGGACACGTGGAAAGCACCTTACCTACATCAACATACAAGTTTGAATCAGGGAACAAGAGCATTAAATGCGAAATACAGGCGTGCGAAGATGGATTTTGTCAGACTCGGGCAGAGGGAGACGACAAGACAGTACAAGAAGCTTCGGAGAATATACGAAGTGATAGAAGATAAAGAAGATACACAAGGATCGATAAAGAACCGAGATTAGATTGTGATCCGTCCGAAACATGGAGCATACCAACATGAACAGATATTCGTGCAGGGAGAAAAGAAAGGATATGGTATACACGAAGGACAAGACATCAAGAAATATATATTGTACAATAGCAAAATATTGTGTAGAAACAGTTCTGTCAATAAATATGTTAAAAGAGTTCAGTGTAAGGCAAGGAGTATGTACCAAAGTACACTCAGAGAGTGGAGATTAGGGTCTCGTACTTGTAACTAGTTTCACCATTAATAGAATTCTTGAGTTTTCATATAATCCTTAGGTAAGAAATCTATGGAGGATAATCGCCATACTTTACCATTCCTTATCTATTAATTTACTACGATTCAGTGAATAATGTCTCACTCAAAGCTATAGTTTATTGATGTAGATCCATATCATTGTATAGCTAGAAAAATGGCTACTACATCCATTAACCACGAGCTACTGTGGTACCATATGTTGCCATATTGGTACATATTATTCATGTAATACGACTTTGCAACTCTAGGTTGTTGGATATTTTCAGAAAACGTTGCATTTTGTTTGCCGCTGCGACGGGGAGTCCTAGTTTGTATCCTTTCACGATAGCCATCATTGATGCATGTTTGAGGTATATGTTGGTGATGAACATGCATCTCGAACAGATATAAATTCCCTATAAGAAGCGATGAATTGATTATCATTCAATATCATTAAAACATGTATTTCTCTTCTTTCTAAGCATCTTCATAAATCTCTTAAAGTTTGTTCTTGGTCAAATCAAGATTGTACAAGTCATGAACTCAATTGCGTTGTTAATAGGGCTTTATTGTATCCTGAAGGAAATACTCAATTACCCAATTGTATTTGTGAGTTATATTCGGAAGGGTCGACTATTTATCTAAAAGAATTTGATCAAGAGCCTTGAAGTCGGAAGAACAACAATTCTCTTTTAATGTTGAAAACAAACTCTTATAATATTTTCATCTTCCATCTTTAATAATTTTCCAACATAAGTCTTATGGACGCTCATAAGGGGCGGGATAGAATCTCATTCTAAAGTTGGTTCCCTACGATAAAAAAACAGATTTTAAAATCCAAAAAAAAAAAAACACGTGATAGTTTCGCACTAAAAGCATATAGTTATTATGTGCGGAAAGTGATTCCCTTTATTCTTGGATATTCTATTCTATCTAATGTAAAACCAAATGAATATTATATTTAGACGACTAAAAGGAATCCTTTCTATATGGTGGTTTCTTTGTCATTTGTCAGTTACATTTTTATGGGTTTTTTTTATATCTAAATTTTTTCTTTGATTTTATCAACATTCTTTATTTCTCAATCGTTTTTTCTCAACAAAAAAAAACAGTTTTTTCTAATTCATCTAAAAGTAAACTCTAACTTCACAACAATTTACGTCGATTTAATTATCTCTACCAATTGCACCTTCAAACCATAACAGTAGTTAGGGTTGTCAATAAGTCCGGTTTTCTCCGGGTATTAAATCCGGAACCGGACCCGATTCAAAAAGGCGAGTCCGGGTACTAATGGATCCAGTTCCGGTTCTTAATTTAGTGGACCCGGAACCGGACCCGATTAAAAATCTAAATATCCGTCGGATCCGGGTATTTAACGGATCTTCTAAAATCAATTATAATTTTCTTGAAATTCTTTATATTGACTTGAATCAAATAATTTTTCATATAAAATTATTGTTACATCTATGTAAATGTTCTAATTAAAGATTAAATCTAAGAAAAAAATAAAAAATGAAGAAAAAAATCCAAACAAAACTAGACGAAGTCATTGAATTTTGGATAAAATTAACAAACAAATGACAAATATTAGGGCACCTAATACCCGCGGATACCCGTCGGGTAATACCCGTTAAGATTTCGGATCCTAACGGGTAATACCCGTCGGGTCCTAAGTTGCTAATGGATCCAATTTAGGACTCGGACCAGATTCACCTGGTTCCGGTTCCGATTCTGGATAATGGATACTCATTGACATCCCTAATAGCAGTTACAGTTGAAAAAACTTAAATAATTTCGTCAAATTAAGCCAACAATTACAATTTCAACGTTAGTTTCTTATATATACAAGATTTAGTATTGATAAATTTAGAAGAAAAAAAAATAAACAAATTCAATCGGTTACAGTAACAGAGAAAGAAATTGCGATGTCACGGTTGTAGAGAATCGGGTGAAGAAGATGACGGATAAAACCAAACCCGATCTGTAAATAAAAAAATCTACCCACTTCAGTTTCCTCTTCTCTTTATTTGGGATCCATATGTCTACATAAAAATACACCCTTGTAAATCCTAGGGTGGTGGAAAACACCACATCAACATCTACCGATGGACTATTATATTTGGTCTATCTCCAGTGGCTTCCCTCGTAATAAGAAAAATAAAGCAGTAAAAACCTTTAAGGGTTTAAGGTTGTAACCTATACTGCTCAATTTCCTTTAAATACGGACTCTGAAGTTTGAAATTGAGCTCATGCGCGTTTAAATTATGCTAACTTATGGTTCAATAACTAAGAAGGCCTGTGCCGTCTGAAGTTCAGATAGACAGAGATTGTTGCCCTTAATAGACATAATGTGGTTCATTGGAGAGGAAGAATTCATGACAGTCGAATGGATATGGAATGCTTATGTCCAACTTTACTTTGCTGCCTTTTATGAATTTATCCTCACTTGGTATTATTTTGGTTTTTTAAATAGAACTTGTTTATCTATTCGAATGTTCGTAGAACTCGTTTACTTACAAACACATTTTTTCTCGTTGAGCTTCATCAAGAGCCTAATTAGGAGTCGTATGCATTATTTCTTCAAGGAGTGACCAACTACTACTCTCACAAAACAACCCAACGTGTTAACCTGTTAAATGATTCTATTTTTTATTCATTTTTTTATTGAAAGAGCGAGCAAGATTATCATTAAAAAGCTTATGCATAGGAAAGCCAGTGGGGATGTATTGGCTAATTTATCAATTACCACCCGACGGTAAGTGGACAAACTTAAAATTTGAGTTGGTAAATAGTCATTTAAACGGGTTTGTCAATTGAGGTTCAAGTTGAGTCGATCGAATCAATTTGAGACTATCGACTCATGTTGAGATGATCGGCTCAACATAGACCGAGTGGAATATTTTTTTTATTTGAAATATAGTTAAGTTAGTTATTTTAATTTATTACTATATATATAAGTATATACTGATTTTAAAATAGAAACTAGTCTCACTTAACTAAAAAATTATTTGTTTATATAAAAAACGGACTCACTAATTAACGAATTATTTGTTTATACAAAAATTGGGTCCATTTGGCTAATTTACCAATTCTCTACTGTCCAAAATCGAGTTTGCCAAGTCACGTGGCTTGGCATATTGGCTAAAATGCAAATGCCCACTAAAATTGCTCTCATAATAATAATTAATTTTAGTGAATTTTAGTCACGTGTGTTTCGCACATGTGTTAGTTGTGTCTATTTTTTGGTGTGTTTTTTTTACCATATACTCTCTCCGTTTCAGCAAAAATGTTACTATCATTTTTTTATTTTAATCTAAAAATAGACTGAAATAAAAAAATGATAGTAATATTTTTATTAAAACGGAGGTAGTATATATCTCTCGGGTGTGTCGGCAAGAGTAAGTCTGTTTTTCATTTTCATTTCAATATTTGATTTCTTTCTGGTTTCTATTTGAATTCAAATACCTTCTGTAACTATTTTGGAGATCCATCACTAAATTATCATGGTATCATCGAGTTGGTAGCTTCACGGTGTTGTCTTTTCAACTCTATTTTTTTTTTCAATTCGCTTACAATTGTTAGGTGGTGGATTCTTATTTCAGATCTATTTTTCTAGTAATTTTTTCGTTCAAATTTGCTTAAATTTTGAGTTCTTATCTTCGTTTCTTCCTTGAATTTGATTTTTTATTCTTCAATTTTCTCTATGGATCAACAATCGTAATTCCTAATTGTTTCAACTCCTATAAATCAAATCGCAAGTATTCTTCACGTCAAACTTCGAGATTTGGTTTGGAAATCCTTAATAAATCCTTTACTAAAGCATTTCAATGCTACTTCGTATATTGATGGTACTAATTTATTCCTCCTCAGTATCTCACTCGTAGAAATGAAAGAAACCAAAAATTATAAATCCTGCCCATATTTTGTGAAACAAAGAGGATCAAACTTTGATTCTCCGATGTTGATGGTGGAATTTGATAAAGGTAAAATTTATAAATTTTTCTATCCCATATTAGAAATATCGAATTTATAAATTTATTTCTGTTTCGTATTAGAAACATATAGAACCTGGATGTCTATCACATTTTTTAACTGAGAACACATATTTTACTAATACCTATAGAGATTCTAGCTGATCTTATATCCTTTCTATAAATATGTATACATATGCAATACCAGAGCTTCACCAGACTAAGCTTTCAATATTTGCAATTTGAGCTTACGCCAAGCACAATGATTCCCCGGATAAATTCCTTGGCTTCAAGTATCAATGGCCGTGATTTTACCAAAATCCAGAGTTTACACAAAAAAGGAGAGTGTTCAAAACACCTAGCATTCTCTCAAGAGCTTGAATCCATCCCTTGTTTGGCCGAGAGCACATCGCCAAGCTCGCTTGGCCACAAGCACCATGCTTGGTCGTAAACATGATAGGTCGTAACCATGCTTGGCCATAAGTATGCCATGCTTGGCCGTAACCTTGATTGGCGGTAGCCATGCTTGGCCATAAGCTTGGTTAGTTCTAGAATACACGCCAACCCTTGCTCGGTCCTTGGGAAACTTTGCATACTCTTGAGACACTTCCAAGCTTATGTCATTCGCAAGCCTGCACAATCCAGACTTGTCGCTTATAAGTTTTTGTCATTTCCAAGTCTTGCCGCTTTTAAGCTTATGCACTTCCAAGCTTAGACTTACTAACTTTACTAGACCTAACACTAGTGGTTAGTTTAATCGATTAATTAATCGAAAAAGTCATTCATATGGCCCAACCATCAAATTTACGAGACATTAAACATGTTATAAGAGGATATTCATTAGGATATTGGTCTGGTGGTCTATAACTTGTAAGGTATAACTGAACACCCATGATGAGAAGGAATTAAGTGGAACTCTACTAGAGATGGAATTAATGAGCATTACGGTTGCAGGAATTCTTCAAGCAATAATGGGTATTATTTTTTTAGAATTTTCCCAGCAATAATGGTAATTTTCTTAACCACATTTCCCACCTCATTATCTCTCCACCTCTTCCACTTCTTACGAGATCATGAGTTCAGCACTATAAATAATCACTTTATTTATTTCCACAAACAGAACCACAACACAAATGAGACAACATGTTTATGGAAGTCCATCTGATTATCATAAACAACTTCATCTTCTCTACTTGGACTATGCTACAGAGATTTGAGTTATGCGACTCGAACTCACCAAGCTCTGATATCATACTTCTCTTGTTCCCTCCCTAAGATCAACCGTTCTCCTCCTCTGTGACTGAAGCAAGGCTGGAACTGTAATACCCGGTATTTTTATTTCCCGTTTCGGGTTGAGTTTTTTCCGACTTGGCTAACCTTGTTGTTTAGGTGTTTCCTTTGTCTTAGCCTAGGTGGGGTTGCTTAGACTAGATAAGCTACAAGTTAGGATGGAAATAGAGTCACCTAATTAATTTTAATAAAAAAAATAAAATTGAGAAGAAAATAAAAAAATAATTAAAAGAATTAAAAATATATATTAAATATGAGATTTAATATATTAGTATAAGGTTTATAATAAATTAGGGAGAAAACCAAAAAGGGTTAGAGAGAATGAGAAAGAGATGAAGCCAGAGTGTTTAGATAAGAAGACTATGGAAAATCAAGAGGAGTTTATAGATAATAAAAGGTAGATTGATAAACCCCTTTCTCTTTGGGTGTTTTTCTAGATTTTAATTTCGTATGATTATCTGTTGTTAGGTTTCAGTAATTTATATATGTAAATCCATATCTCTGATTGATGATCGGGTTTCTTATATTATTAGATAACAAACTTAGGTATCTATGGTTAAAACTTGAAGATAATACACGGTAAATTCACAGTTGAATGTTTGTTTTAGTTTGGATGGTAGTTTCAAAATTCTGGACAATTTATCTTTTCTATGGTTTTGATGTGCTTCAACAATCTTAATGATATTAGAAATGATTTGTAATCTTAACAAAAGTTGTAGCTGTGTATGGTGTCATTCATTGTGATTTGGATTTGCTCAATTTCAGGTTATTATGAATTTACCATGTATTGTTTGGTAATAATATATAATCTACCCATTTTTTAGGATGTCATTATAAATTCTTTTGTTGAACCGTTGGTTTACTGTGAATTTTGGATATGTTGTTGTAGAATTATTCATATAGGTTCCTATAAAATTTGAAGACGATCAGATAAAGTTATTACTGTGAAACATATAATAATATGTCTGCAGTTAGTTTGTTTGATTAAAAGCTTAAAAAAAATTCATGATGTTTGTTCATATGTTGTTAAGCCATGGTTGCTTGTATTGTTTGTAAAAATGTAATTTGAATTAATATGTTTGGTTGAAAATTATGAACAATGATCAGTGGATCCATATGCTTAAATTTATCTTATTTAAAAGTTCAATTATACTTGATATGAAAAGTAAATTAGTTGAAATATATATGCATCTGTCTCGTTCCGACCCGTAACGCCTTTAGTTCGGATCTCCATATTGGTTTGACCTTGGTCCAGAACTCGAGGTGTTACAGGAACATGTATTTTCTTGGTTTAGGCTAGCCTTGTACGATCACTAGTACAAATATGGGCTTTGGTGACAGTTCAAAATCCAAAACCATGATAGTTCATGAATTAACTGTCACAAAAGAATAAGCCTTGAGATATAGGAGACATTTTCTTACCAAAACTCACACCAATAGTGGTATACAATCACGACATTTTTTTAACTGTTACTGAATAACTATACGATGACAGTTTTTGTAGAAAATGATAGTGTACATTGATGTATAATAGTTATAAATTGTTACTATTCTTAAGTTGTTGCAACTGTTCCATATTAAAAGTTTTATCGAAGTGTATAGTTTAAGATAACTGTTTTTGTAATTACTGCCACTTCCATTTATAGTGACAGTTCTGATCCAAAACTGCTACTACTATAAAGAAACTCAAACCCACGATGTTGTTAGTTTGAGTAGTCATTATCTATGTACGAGTAATGGCCTAGTGGGTTTGTATTGTTAGTGGGCCTCTCTAGGCTAAAATCAGTTTTAAAAAGAAGTAATCTCGTTTCTAACCTTCTATATTCTCGACTCCGCCTCCTCTCAGTTTTGTTATACAAGCAGATCTCATCACTCACTTCTCATGATAACCACCAATCTTGGGTTTAAGTGGAATTTGTTGATTGAGAAATAAACATTTACAATGAATTTGGGGTTTGATTAAAATGGTGTAGTTGTTGTCGATGGGTGAACAACTGGTGGTGGTTGATTTTATCCGTTGGTATCAAGAGAAGAACAACAAGCCTATCTGCTACAAGCGAGTGTTATAAGAAAGCAAAGGCATGATTGACTGATCTGTTGACATGGTCATGGTGTTACTGCCAAATCCGGGGTTACTAGCTATGAATCACTTGAGTATGTGTCAAGGGTTATAAGGGATTTTAGGGTTCAAGATTGACATGGAGATAGAACTGGCAGAGAATTGGGTGTCGAAGAAATAGAAGATGTTGGTCTGGTGGCTCGATTTGTGATAGGTTTAAACAGTTTATAGGGCTACAACATGGCAGAGATGAAGAAAATAGGGAAGAAATTGTTGATAGTTGAATGGTGTTTGATAGTTGAACATTGACGCTGCTGAAGTTTGAAGAAATAGATATTTGGGTACGAGTTTGAAATAGAGAGATTTTAGCAGCTGGGAACGAATTGAAGAATGGGTTTATGTTGGATTCCAGTTTACATTGAGAGAAAGCCAAGATTTGATGCCAAGAAGTTAGGGAAGAAGCTAACCTTGCTGTCTTTCTCCATGTCTTATCTATCCCCATATTTATTCATTTGAGTTTTTCTTTTTTATGGTGATTTGTTCAATTTTAGGTTTGGTTGAATCAGTATCTTACTTAGTTACACTTTTTTTTTTCATTTCTAGGTTTCCAATTCATTTTTTCCAACATCAATT
The DNA here is from genome assembly GCA_023531435.1 of Papaver californicum. Classification (NCBI taxonomy): domain Eukaryota; kingdom Viridiplantae; phylum Streptophyta; class Magnoliopsida; order Ranunculales; family Papaveraceae; genus Papaver; species Papaver californicum. The sequence continues at coordinate 2,423,838 of JAJJMC010019771.1, forward strand.
ATAGCTGCAATCAAGTTTCTGTATAACTCCAGAAAGATTTGATTTTTTTAGTGAAGTGTATTTCACTTTTTAGAAAACTGTCGTTGTTTCTTTAATTGATTTATTCATTAAATATTTCTCTATTTGAACTTATTGGTTACAGATAGTAACAATAAGTTTCCTCTGAATTCAAAGTACCATAGATATCATATTTGGGTGTTAAGGTAAGACCCATTATTTTTGTTCATTCGCAATACATTGATCATATATGAAAATCCCATGAAGATTTCTTTGTTTGTCTATTGAGTTTCCATAATTCGTTGTTTGTGCGATTTGCTTGAGTTGTTTGCATTTTCATTGCTGATATATGAGAATTTTCTTGCATATGTTGTTTCTTCGAGGCGCCTTTATAATAATAGTTAACCAGGTGAACCAAAATAAAAATGAAAGTTATTTTTTACTTTTGTTTAGTTTTAGTTCTTATATATATCTGTTTTCATTCTACGAAAGATGGTCTCCTACAAATGCTCGTTGCATAGCCTTCAGGTTCACGCAAGCTTAAGATTCTACACTTCCAACGAGTCATGCACCAATATGGCACTTGATTTGTTCGTAATGCCAATTTATGCTTCTTAAATTGCTATGAAGTTCAATTTTAGTTTTTTTTGTTGTTCTTTTTGAAGTTTGATACTTTTTGTTCGTTGGATTCACAATCACAATCCAAAGTATAAGTTTAAGATAAGATTTTATCTTTAAATAGTGTCGCATTCCTTCCTTCGTGATAGAATGATAGTAGCCTCTTTGTTTTTTTGGTTAGCTTGAAAGAAAAATACTTGAGACAGAGTTATAGATGCTTTTGACTTACATATTACGTTGGAATGTGACTGCTTTTGAATTATTGACGTTTGACACTGCAGAACACATTAAATCAATTTTCTTATATGATCTAGAGAGGTAGAGATGGAAAAACATGAGGTAATTGCACGTAACATATTGAAGTCTAGGTGAAATTGCATAAATGCTCATGTGTTTTACTTAATTTGAATACATTCTAAAATATACATTGAAAGATCAATATAAATTGTAGCTCTTACATCGCTCTGATATATGAAGGTATGCCTTAGGTCTAAACGTTCGTTCTGTCATGGAATGAGTTATTGATGATCCAGTTGTGTGTGCATTGATTATTTTATTCCCCATTGTTTAACTGTTTCATTTTCTTGCTTCTAATTTCTCTATAATCTGTTTTTGCTCTCCAGAGTCTGCCTGCCATACCAAAAGCTCTGGGTGATGAAGTCGGTGATACCTCAGATGTCCCTGCACATGCACTGGAAGAAAAGGTTGCATACATATTTTCGTGACCATATATATTTTAAAGAATTTTTTGAAATATATGTTAAATATGGATCTGATCTGCTCATATTGAATGAAGTTTACTATAAACTTCAGGTTGGTGCACTGTGGATTATATCTTAGCAAGATGAAAGACAGTTATTGGATAGGAATGTCAATGTTGTTCTCCAAGAGAAGATGGATGAGCTGCAAAAGAACTTACTGCAGATAACATTCTGAATGCCCATACATAGAAATGTATGATGCTATTGTTCCTTCACCTTTGTAATTGTAGCTCATCGCAGCACTTCCTCTTAAGTCTTAATTAATTTGATTTTCTGGATGTGTTCATGGCTAATGCAACTTATTGGTTGTTCCAGTTGACAAATGAGAAGGTGAAAGCTCTTTTGGAGTTGGCACAAATAAGGCTGGTGTATCAAGTACTACAAGAGTATGACTTCTTGACTATCAATAAATGGCTTCTTTCATTTGTCTTTCCTTATTCTGGCTCAATTGTTTATCTTTTGTAGTTTGAAACAATTGAGCCAGAATAAGGTGTTTTCTTCTCTATCAACGTTTTATGGTGATTATCTCTCTTATATTGTTATCCTGATTCCCCTAATTTATAAGTATTTCTTTGATGGTTCAAAATTTTAAAGTGTTGGTTTAATTTGGTTAGCGATTGGTGAAATTAGTACTAGTACTTTGTGTTTTGGTTAACAAATTAGTGGTTTTCATGTTGTCCGTGTTCAATGATTAATGTATTACCGATTCTAACCTTGTGATTCTTGCAATTTCTGTCACAGTTGTGATTATTAGATTGTATTAGAATCTGAATGGATGGTATTTCCCTAGTTATAAATTGCTTGCAATAAAATGTTTCTTGAACATTCATACTTCAAAATATGGGTTTTTTTGTCTAGATTTGTTTACTTTGTATTCCTTATTCCCACTTGCAGGAGGTTGATAGGTTCCAGTACTTAGAGAATAAGCTAAAGGTCCATGGATATGATGGAAAATGGTTGGTTTGTCCTATACTAGCAGATCATTTGTTATGTCAAAAGTGTCTGTAGTTCGTTGCGTAATATCTCAGTTTTTTTGTGTATCCAGGGTTTGGTTTAGGTGATTTTATTCGTTCTTTCTGTATTACTTTTTAAAAAGCAACTGTGGTAATACATGACCCACAAGTGTTCTTTAACAGAACTTCTTTGTGAATTTACAGATGCGTACATGACAAACAATTGATGGATGTGCCATTTTTTGTACAACTAGGTACCTCTTTCCTTTTAAATTTGGATAGATCTTTATCATTTTGCATGAAGCTCAACGCAAAATTGGTTGAATTCATCTTGGTTTCCATATGATTGAAGTTCTATAAAAAATTGTCTGTGCTTGTTCTGATATGTAGAATCTTAATGGATGGAATATCAAATACCTCATGTTGAATTATATATTGGTATTAGAGAGTTTATTGGAGATTTCCAGATCAAATTTCACTGATGTTAACTTTCATTGACGTTAATATTTGGTGTGATCAGATTCAATTTGCGGCATGAAGAATCTAGAGTTCGGAAACCTTGGACTTCGGGATAATGTTGCACAAGTTTATAAATAATTTCACTGACAAGGTGTCTGCAGACTCGTCTACGAGGTATAATTTCTTCTCAAATAGTTTCATATAAAAAATGAATTTGTGGTGCGCTCTACTGCAATGATGGTCTTCTTTTATCTCAACATGGAACTGATAACTAGGAAAACTAAGATTAAATTTCCTTGACCAAATGGACATAGGTTCTAGCTAATGTAGACTGTATAGTATTTATTTGGGTATGTAGTGGCTATTTATCGTTAATCATCTTTGCGTAGGAAACTGTGCTGATAGGAACAGTTCAGTAGTGAATAGCTCAGGCCTCAGGCACATGGCAGTGGGTGATCGTGGTTCCTACATCTATCTGATTGTCCCACTCTGTTATTGCTGGTTAACAAATCACAATAGCTAAAGATTGGTCATAAGATCAACCAGAAGAACCGGGTTCATGTTACTGCAGTGATAAAAGCGTCAGGATACTTAGATATTTGTGATCGAAGTCGGGAGTATACTGGCCACTTCCACAGGAAATGAAGTATGTTTTTTAGTTGCTTATTTTCTCGCTCGCTCTATCTATATATCTTTTCTGTTTCGCATAAATGAATCCATATTTTTAGATTGAGATTGTTGAAAGATATGCAGGAGGGTATTTTGGAGGCACTTTCCGTTCAAGCATTGAGCAAGGTACTTCCCCATTCTCTTTGAAGCTATCCTGCATTGGTTTTGCCTACGGTATGAACTTCATTATTTAGTTATTGGTGCAAACATTCCACAGAGATTTGGGACCTTGAATTTGCTATGTTCATTGGCTACCAGACTGATTATCCTACACTTCCAGGGTACATGAATTGGCAAGAGTAGATTTCGGGGACATGAACTGGCAGGAGTAGATTTCGATCAACACTTTGAAAAATGGATGTGGTTTCCAACTTCACTGTTAATTTCTTTTAGTTAGTACTAAGATTAATTTCATATGAAGTCTTTTGAATTATGTAGTACATTCACTTCTGGTTAACTTATTTTGTTGAACTTACTAGTTCCGTACTATTTGTTAAACAGTTTATTGAGTAATTTAATGATAATTTTAATAAACGCTAAAATATCTTTCAATAATTATCTCGATATTAATATCTGATTGAGCATGTCACCGCCAACTGAAACATGAACTAGCTGGCTACAAATTAGCCTATATGATAATCATTTGAACAAATAGTGTGTCACATAATGGGATTAACGATAACAGTTTTCTACAAAGTTGACTGTTCTATGACAGTTTTATTTAGAAAATGTTGCTGATATTTGCCAACAATGACAGGTTTATAAAGAAACTGGTACTTTAGTAGAAGAAATTGAGTTCTGATGACAGTTTTCTTTAAAATATGTTACAATAACTTGTCAATAATGAGAGGTTTATGAAGAAAACGTCATCTTAGTCTAAGAAGTTAAGTTTTTAATGACAGTTTTGTTTAGAAAATGTTACGGTAAGTAGTAACAATGACAGGGTTATGGAAAAATTGTCACCTTAGTAAAAGAAATTAAGTTACCAATGACTGTTTTATTTAGAAAATGTTATTGTATGTTGTCAACAACGACAGGTTTATGAAAAAACTGATACTTATAGTCATGATTCCGGAACAGTTTCTTATAGACCCTTTCGTAACAAAAGCTTTAATAACAATGCAATTATTTTTTAAAACTGTCACATAAACGTTTTGGTGGCAGTTTTTAACTGTCACATAAGCCCATTTTTGTACTAGTGATCGATTTTGATATCTCAAATTCTTACGATTTACCCTTCGCCTTTTACTTGTTTTTCCACTAATGCATTTTAACGACCACATTAGGAAATCAATCTCTCGGTTACTATGAAAAATCATCTTATTAAAAAAATGGCTGGGATTAGATTGGGTTCAGAAATTTTCAATTGTTATCATGTAAATACAACGGTTACCACTCCGGTTATTTCTGGTATCACCTCTGTTATACCTGGTGTTACTCCAACTACCACCAAATCTCTCCCCGGTCAGATTCCTGAAGGAAACAAGAAAACTCCAGATCCACCGAGTATTGCATATTTGATGGAAAGACAAGAAACTCTGACCATAAAATCAAATCGATATTGTGAATACTCAAAAAAAGGTGCTTATCCTCCTCAAGATTCTGATAGATCACCCATCACCAGATAAACCGTGTCAACGTCACCAGACAGACCAAGCCAGAGACGCTCCCAAGACTATCACTTATGTTGATACCTCCCAAATTTATGCATATCCAAGATGATGATGATGAATCTCCTTTACATGCCAGATCTGAAAGGGGGAAAGCCTGCAATCCAACTTTGTTACTTTCAAATATTTGGAGAGATTACTACAGACTCGAGGTAAGGAGGTACGATCTTACTATATCAGCACCAGCCTCCTTACGCTCTTTAAATACAAAGTATCTCTTCCAAGGGGATACATATCTCATAACACGTCTCTCGCTTCTTAAATTCAATGGGGAAACATAAACACAATCATGTAGTATGCCCCAGAGAGTTCTCAAAATCTCTTACTAGAAGAGCGTATACTTGGTATAACAACCTCGCTCCAAGCAGCATCACCAAATGGTGTGATATGGTCAACACCTTCTACAAGAAATATTTATTCATTTCTAAACAAGTCCATCTATCAGATCTGGGAATATTATTCCGGATAGACGATGAACATCCCGATTATTATATGCACCGATTTAGGACCCAAGCTCTTGATTGTCATGATCCAAACGTCACTCAATTACAAATGGTGGAACTTTATATCAATAGAATGATACCATTCTACCGTGTTCAGCAGGAGAACTTACGCTTCCATACTTTCTCTGAACTTCACGAAGCTGCCAAGTGATCATCCACAATTGTACCTTCCTTGTTAGAGATTTAGAACTTTCAAGAATAAGTAAGTTCGTAGAAATACTCAGGGGATCAGATATCTCATCAATGAACAACTCATTTCCCAACTATCCGCTAGTGCAAATGAAGTGGAAGGACAGTCTCGTTACGGATCAACATCCCATACGCTAGACACTAACGTCGGCTTCAACTTCAATCCAAATTCTTGCTCCATAATGCGGAAAATTCCTAGAGGCATGGACCCATGATGACATCATCAAATTAGCGTATGTCTGGTAGCTGACCCAAGTGAGATTCACTTGTAGACTGAAGGCCCATTCACCCCTTGAAGACTCAACACAGTTATCACCTTCAATCGAAAGGTCAAGATCACCCATATCTCTTCAATTCTTCTAAAACAGAGTCTCGTCCCTTGTGAGAAGACAAATATTAGGATGAATTGTTACAACGCATAAGGGAGTACGAAGCCCTAACGGTCTTGAAGCAGGCGCCTGGAGTTGGTGGAGTAGTAAGAAATTCACTTATGTGAGTCTTGTTGACCTGATGGATGATGGAGTTTCGCCCCTGTATTCAAAACCTGATAATCTAACACAGATGGTCACTTTTGCTTCTGTTGCTGACATTACTTTACAATCTGGCCCGAGGAGAGAGACTAATATCAAAACTGCATGGCAGAAGACATTCATGGATAGTTATATTCCAGTCTACATCTTGAATTTCGTCTCTAGGAACTATTCGACACAGTGATACAACATCGATAGAGTGGCTCACCAAATAGGTTTTGAATAACGTATGCCTTTTAGATACGCTAAGGTTCCATTTGTAGATTTATTAAAGAAGAAAATAGATGTTACCGATATTCTAGGAAGGAGACTTCCTTTCTTATGTTCAGGAAAGAAGTCGTTGGTAACCGTTGAATACGAGAATTTTTGAAAGGTTCAGCGGAACCTTATTAAAAAATTTGTATCGATATTTCCTACGAAGCATGGTCCCCCCTCCAAGGAAAATCAGGTGGCTAATCCAAGGATGAATCTGAGTGAGGCGAACAGAAAGTTTATTGTCGACATGGAATAAGTAAGGATATCTTAAATTCACTCATGTTCCCCAAATGTGGTTTTGTATAATAGCTAAGTATTGATGTATTTGTTGTAGTCGGCGCTTCGTACGTTCTCGAGTTAATAGATATATCGTGGTTGGCGAGAGCCCCCGGTATGTAAATAATATGCCATGTATGATACTTCCTCCCAATGTTGCAAGCCTTCTACTTTCTCGGTTTGGAGAGCCAATTTTGGAATAACCACAACAACATTAATGAATATTGATTCTAACATAAGTAGATTACCTTCTGCATTTGGTTTTTAGAAAATTATGTAGTCTTGAAGTTAACCAAGTGATTGTCGTCTTCAGGTGAGGAAATCAAATTGTCCTAGAGGTGATGACAGTCCCCAAGTTTTGACAGACACTTTTGTCATGGATGAGGAGACCCAAGGTAGTGAATCTGAGGAAGAGTTTGTTGAAAACGATACCTCGTGTTTGAACGAAGGGATTCCATATTCCTCTACTAGTCTATCTCAACTCCAAGTAAGTTTCTTCATTCACTTTAGACTCATAATGATGTATAAATCTGCTTGGAATGGTCTACTGGATGAAAATATGCACAAAGAAAAACAAAAACTTTAATTAATCCCGTTTTCAGAAAATATCATACACGTATCCTCGGATTAGAACTGGCGTAAAATCTTCATACGAACTCCAATTGAGGTGATTGACCCAATTTTTTTCCTGAGAGAATAACCTAACTTATCCAAAAATATTCACTCAATTTGGAGTTCGTTTGTCGGTCAAAAATGGTGAACAGTAAGTTCCCAGGAAAATTTCTAACAAATTTCTGACAGTTTTCAGCTTGCACTTGTTATAGTATCCCGTCCATATCTCCTAGACCGCTTATCAGAATAAGATTCAATTTTATTATGATGTAGTATACATATAAGAAAAGATTTTGGTATATGATAAGTGCATACCTTAATATTTAGAGTATCAATTTCATGCTAGTATTTGCTAGATTTCTTGTGAATTATTGTATATTACGTTTTTTTCTCTTTATTTATCTTTTAGTAGGTGAAATCATCCAGAACAAGTGAATCAGCACATAAATATGCAATAAAAGAAATTCTACAAAGGAATAAGGACCCAAGACCAGGTGTAACTTTCTCTAATCCAGGATTTCTTGTCATCATCAGGCGAAAGAACGAGGTCATTCTGACATCGTATGAAGAAGTTATGGGCAAAACAAGAAGCTAGGCTTGTCGGTTCTAAGGGAAAATTGGTTATTTCTTGGGAAACTGCTATTGGTAACCCATCGTATCTTATGGGGCAGACATGTTTTAATGGAATTACTAAAGGCACCTTAGAGTTTACTATGGGTTGTCAAGAATTTGAATAACACTATAGGCACCCACTCTGTTGATCGGGGCCACCTTCTTCTTCAAGATCCGAATAGTATACTTAGGATTAAATACTTCCGGCTGTTCTATGAGGCGCTGATGGGTTTAACTAGTTTTCTTTGGTGCTCGATTGAGTACAGAAAGAATAAGAGAAGAGATAACGTTGAGTTTAGGAGAAGAAAGTGTTGCAACGAGATTACAAGAATAACAAGAACAAAACAGGGAAGAACTCTAGTCGACGATGCAAGATTAATGGAAGTGAGTGATTGTCGAAGATTGGAAGAGGTTGGTGGAAGTGATAAGTTGGATCAAAGTGAGGCAGTTTGATTGGAGCTGGAAGGAATCGAGATGATTTCGAGAGATGGCAGTGAAGGATTGGCTATGATTTTGAAAACAGAGCCTGACAGTTGAAGATGATAATTCTGTAAATGATGATTGTTTCCATTAATGGTGGCAGTGGTTGCTGGCAGTAAGGAGTAGTTGAAGTTTGGACTCAAACTGATAATGGATGCAGCGAAGAGTACCTAGCTATGTAGGTTAATGTTATAAGGCCTGGGTTGGAGTTGAGAACGAGTTTGAGAACTCAAGCAATCGATGAGGTTGTTGAAGAACTTGATGTTGTGTTATAGACTAAGTCAAAGATTTTTGACTTGACTAAGTCTATTTGTTAAGAATAAGTCTATCTGTTAATACATTGATATACAGACCAATCATTTGTGTAAAAGAAATACATTGAAAACTGAATATCATTAATATCATCTTCTCCAATTTTCATTTTCTGATTTTTATCAAAATTATCATGGTATCAGAGCTAAGTTTATCATCTTGAGTCAAAATCATTAAAACAAAATATTACAAGCATCATTTTATTAAAATATTTCAATTTACCAGATTTAAATATCTTTTAATTTTCCTCTTTTCAAATCTTCAATTTTGTGAATCTGTTTCAACAAATCTTCAGCAATATTTTCTTGATCTTGAATCTTCCGATTCATCTAAAAACAAATCTTCAAACAATTTTACATGCCTATTACTAAAAGTATGGCTAATTGATCAGATCCTTGGAGTACAAATCATAATGCAACTGTTGCTGAACATGATTTTTCACCAAATTTTAGTCTTCCATTTACTAATATCTCAAACTTCATTTCAATTAAACTTGATTCCACAAACTACTTTTTGTGGAAAGATCAATTTTTGAGTCAATTCTTATCTCAACAGATTTATATGGATATGTTAATGGTGATGTTCAAGAACCCCCAAATGAAATACTTACAAATGATTTCCAGTGATAAATCCACGATGGATTTATTGGCGTAAAAACTTGATAGATTTGTTGTAAGTTGTTTAAAAGAAACACTCACATCAACTGTCTCCAGTGATGTTCTAGGTCTATCATCTGCCAGAGAAATTTGGTTGTTTCTTGAAACAACATTTAAACAACAATTTGCTGCTAGAAGAGGTATGCTTCGTAATCAACTAAACAATATTCGTAGGGGTACCCAATCAATAACTCTTTATCTTCATCAAATCAAGATGATTGCTGATTCTTTTTCAGCAATTGGGGAAAAGGTGAGTGATGCTGATCTTACTATGCATATCTTGAATGGCTTAGGAAGAGAATATGATAATTTTGTTGTCTCTCTGTCTATAATAGATAGTCATCATATATTTTCTTTGAGCTTAAGGCTAGATTGCTGATTCATGAGCAATAGTTACATGATCAACATCAAGCAATGACAGAACAGTTTGATTCTCCACATTCAACAGCATTTTACACTATAAATGTTCATTCTAGTGCAAGGTTTGGATCTAATTCTGGTTCAGCTAATTCAAGAAAATACAAGAATTCAAGAAATACTACAAGTTTTAATCATAGTGGCTCAACTACTGGATCTACTTCTGGTTCAGTACTAATTCTTGGTTCTGGTGGAGTTAGAAGACCACAACATGATTATTCTACTGTAGAATTTCAAATATGCAGGAAAATGGGACACTATGCAAGTAGATGTTTCTTTCGATATGCGCCTCCAAAGAATGTAAGAACTACTGATGGTGTTGCAAATGTAGCTGAGGTGGAAAATGCCTTCTGCACTTTTAATGCCAATGCATCTGACACTAGTGAACACTCAACACCTACAACATGGTTGTATGATAGTGGTGCTTCTTCTCACATGACTGGTGATGCATTTTTGCTCCAACATCCTTCTTCTTATGCTAGCAAGGAGAAGGTTATGGCGGGAAATTGTAAGACATTGCCTATAACCTTAACTGGAACTTTTTTTTTGCAAACACATCAAACTAGTTTTAGATTAAACACTGTGTTGTTAGTTCCAAAACTCAAGCATAATCTCTTATCTGTTGCTAAGTTCACAAAGGACAATTGTTGTTATTTTGTGTTTAATCCATATGGTTATGAGATAAGAAGCATGCTTGACAATACTTTGTTGGCTCATGGTGCTGTTGTTAATAATCTTTATCCAATCCAGAATTTGCCTTCTATTTCATCATAATATCATTTTTCCTTTGCTTCCTTAACTGTGGCTAATTCCACTTCCTTGTGGCATGCTAGACTAGGCCATCCTTCCTCTCTTATTCTGCATCATTTACAGAAACAGAAGCAAATCCAGACAAAATCTTCTAGTAAATCTTTTCTCTGTCACCCCTGTCAGCTTGCTAAGAGTAAAAGATTACCATTTTCTACTTTTGTATCTCATGCAACTCAACCATTAAATCTTATTCACTGTGATGTATGGGGACCAGCACCTGTAACTTCTTTAGATGGTTTCAGATACTACATTGTCTTTATAGATGATTTTAGTCGATTTCACTTGATTTATCCAATGGTTTTCAAAACTGATGCACTATCCTGTTTTAATCATTTCAAGAGTTTAACAGAAAATATGTTTTCTACAAAAGTAAAGTTCTTCCAAGTGGATAGTGCTACTGAACTTGTGAAGGGTTATTTTAAGCTTTTTCTTGAGTCTAATGGGATCTCAATCAGGATATCTTGTCCAAAAACACCGGAACATAATGGCCTAGATGAAAGAAAGCATAGGCACATTACTGAAATGGGTAACACTCTCTTGTTTCATGCTTGTTGTCCAAAGGAGTTTTGGTATGATGCATTTCAAACTGCAACATATCTTATAAACAGAACTCCATCCAAAGTTCTGGCTTATAAATCCCCTTATGAAGTTCTTTTTCATTCCATACCAGATTATAAATGGTTAAAAAAATTTGGTTGTACTTGCTACCCATTCTTAGGACATTTTGGAGTTGACAAGCTCTCTCCTAAGTCAGTCATGTGTGTCTTTATTGGTTACAGTTCAGTGCATTGGGGTTACAAATACTATAATCCCATTTCCAAGAAGACCTATATCTCAAGGCATGTTGTCTTTGATGAAAACAAATTCTACTTTACATCATCTATTTCTTATGATTCTATAACTTTTGTTCAGACACCTTCTGTTGTTGATCAAATTCCACCTGCACTTGACTGTGTTTCTGCTCATACTAGTACTGTTGTTACTAGATCTAAGATGGGAATTTCCAAGCCAAAATTATATCCTGATCATGTAGCTCATTTTAACTGTTAGGCATCCACTTCCTATTGCTTTGACCTCCTTGTTGACAAACACATATGAGCCAAAGAGTTTCAAGACTGCTTCTAAAACTACCTCACTGGATAGCATATATGAAGGAGGAGGTTGATGCATTAGTACAACAAGATACATGGGACTATGTTCCACCAGAACCTTGGATGAATATCTTGGGTTGCAAGTGGGTGTATAGGGTAAAGCTAAAGGCAGATGGTTCTGTTGATAGGTATAAATCCAGATTAGTTGCACAAGGTTATACTCAACTAGAGGGTGTGGATTTCAAAGATACATTTAGCCTAGTAGTCAAATTTCCTACAATCAGAATTGTTCTTACTATTGCTCTAACTCAGCATTGATCTGTTAGAAAATTAGATGTTTCCAATGCATTCTTGCATGGACATTTAGATGAAACTGTTTATATGGCTCAACCTCAGGGGTTTATCCATCCTGATTACCCTTCCTATGTATGCAAGCTGAAGAAAATCCTATATAGCCTGAAGCAGGCACCAAGAGCATGGTTCCAGACTTTTAACTCTTTTATATTGTCTTATGGTTTCAAGAAATCTGTGTCAGATAACTCTATGTTCATTTACACTCATGGTTCTGATATGTTGGTTCTCTTGTTGTATGTTGATGATATTTTGTTAACTGGTAGTTCAGATAGTATGATGAATTCTTTGACAAAATCCTTGGGGGATAGGTTCTCTATGAGAAAGTTAGGAAACTTGACATATTTTCTAGGCATTGAGGCTATACAAACTTCTGACACTATGTTGCTAACACAGAAGAAGTATACTCTGGACTTATTAACAAAGGCTGCAATGTTGACTTGCAAACCATGCACACACCTGTTGCAAAGGCTAACAGAGTTTCTATCACTGAGGGAACTTTATTGCCTGATCCAACTGAATATAAGAATATAGTGGGTAGCCTTCAGTATCTGACTTTAACTATACCAGATATATGTTTTGTTGTTACATATGTTTCACAATTTATGCATGCACCAACAGGTAGGCATATACTTCTGGTTAAAAGAATTTTAAGGAATTCTTGGTACAGGTATCAGTCTTAGGTCTGGTGATTTACAATGTTTGAAAGCTTTTACTGATTCTGGCTGGGTTGGATGTCCTGATACCAGAAGATCCACTTCTGGCTATATGGTCATCTTGGGAAGTTTTGTGATTGCCTAGTCATCCAAGAAACAACCAACTGTGTCCAAATCTTTTGCTGAGGAAGAATACAAATGTTTGACAGTAGATGCTGCTTGAGTTACAATGGGTTTCTTATGTTCTAGAGGAATTACATTTCACTTTGAAGGGTCCTGTGCATCTTTATTGTGATAATACAAGTGTTATTTCCTTGGCTACTAATCCTGTTTTTCATGCAAGGTCCAAGCATATAGAGGTTCATTATCATGTTGTAAGAGAATTGGTGGAGTCTGGCTTTCTTCAACTGCATCATGTGGCCAGTGAAGATCAGTTGGCTGATCTGTTTACTAAGGGATTATGTTTTCATATATTCTCCAAGTTGTTGCTGCTTCTACTTGGTTGTTCTTTCTCCTCTTATGTTGTTGATACTTCAGTGGATTAATGGGTTCAAACTGTTAAAGTGTGTCTATATAGCTGTTTCACTTTATCAGTTTGAGGGGGTCTGTTATAGACTAAGTCAAAGAGTTTTGACTTGACTAAGTCTATCTGTTAAGACTAAGATATAAATACCAATCATTTGTGTAAAATAAATATATTGAAAACTGAATATCATTAATAGCATCTTCTCCAATTTTCATTTTCTGATTTTTATCAAAATTATCATGTTGTTGAGGCCGAGAAAGCAAATAGGAAAAAAGTGGTGTTGTTACTCGAGTTGGTAATGAATTTGAATATGTTGTTAGACAAAGCTCGAGAATCAATGAAGTTGTTTGAATATTTGGGAATAATGGCTCGAGAGATGGAGTTTGGTTCAGAATTGAGAAGAAGAGTTGAAGATAGTAGTCGAGTTTGTTTGAGTATGGCTAGGAGTTGAGAGTTTGTGAAAGAAAATGCTATAGAGTTTTAGTGAAATACAAAGACATGAATTTCGAATGGAGAAGAGTTAGGATCTAGTCGAAACCATGTGAGGTATTTTAGGAAAGAATCAAAGAGCAGCTGCAACCCGTGTACAATCTGTGTTTATTACGAAAATATAGTTGGTCGGTGGTTTCACAAGAGTCCTAATTAGTTTCAAATTCTAGGAGAGGTAGTGACGGATTCTATATAAAGGAAGTCGTGAACCCTAAACAGGGACACCTCCATGTCACGCCAAGTTTCTCACCAGAGAGGGGCTTTAGCTCCTCTCCAAACCTCACTTCATAGCCACCACCTTTCCAACCTTCCATACACCATCAGCACTCCACCTCCACCTTTCACACAGCCTCTCCAAACCCTTCTACTATCAGTTTACATCCCACATCCTCTCCAGTCCACGACCCATGTCTACGCTAACATAAGCAGTAAAGAACAAAGCTGGGCCTGGATCACTTTCTGGGTTTGATTTAGTTTTCAATTTATTTTCTTTTTATTTATCATAAACTTTATCATTATGTGTAGCTAATTTTTAATTGATTACGGATGATTTTAATGTTCCAAGCGCGAAACTTAGTTAGTTATAAATTTATTCGGAGTTTTAATTATTTATCGATTGTTTTTACTATCTAATATTTTATGGGTAATTCTTAGATTGTTTGGAACGCGTGCTAAATTAATCTATTGGTTATTCTATCTCTAGTAGAGAGTTGTGAGATACGTGTAATAGTAGAACGACGATCTACACAAGTAGAAATTGCGAGACCTTATAGAGTGATTCTGTGGAGTAATTGCGTGTGAAGACAACACTAGTAAGCAGACCGATCTTATGCGTTTGATGCTAGGATCAACCTAAATTCACAAACCCTAATGCATTCGACTGGGTTACACCTTGAGAGATTATTGTTGGTGCCTCAGATGGATAGAATCTGGTAGTCGAGCACTTTTGTATCCAGTGACACAAAAAGTTTTTGGGATAGCAGTGCTTATTGTTATTATACAATTGGTGATGAATGAATATGACGAAAGATATATAAGTATACTATTCGAGTCAACATTTGGTAACAGCGAATGACTCCCTAATCATATTTCATTCTTATTCTTTTTAGTTAATTATTTTAAACAACCAATCCCCCTTTTCAGTATTTATTCTAGTTTTGTTAATCTAAATAACCTATAAATTACACAGCTCTTTGTGGGAATGATCCTTACTATCGCTATATTACTAGTTAATTAGTAGAAAATATCTTGAGTAATTTGTTGCACTTACGACATGCATCAGTATATATTTTTCCTCTTAATTTTTCGTCTGTTATCCGTATTTTTTGAAACCGTACATCGCAGTGTAAAATGTTCCTGGCGCGACTGTTGTAAAAACGCCTTGTAGAAGTCTCAGACCATATATTACTACCAAAGACACATTATAATGAATCTTTATTTTATTAGTGAAAATATATTCTGAGTTTTATGGTTCAAGCTTGAATTTTCTATGTTTGGAGTACAGTGACCTATTGAATTACTGTTTTTAGAGGAAAACGGGACATAACAAAGAGATGAACTTGATACCGAGAGAACATAGGTCGTTGTAGGTCGAGACACTGATATCGTTCTTTTTTCAATTCAAAAAATGTTGAGCATGCTAACTGTAATGTTATTGTTGAAGACGATATTCCAAACGATACCCTATTACGAATGATAAATCGGTGGAGACTGTAATATCCAAACTCAAACATCGACTTTGAAATTAAATTTGGTAGGTTTTTTCCTGGATATGAACTTGTTGGAGGCTTTGGTGTCCCATCCGTTTACGCTGATCTTTACACCAAGATTTGGAAGAATTTATGCCACCTGGCTACATGTGATTTTGGAAACTATCGTGCATTGAAGCGAACCGTTGCTAGCTTGTTACTAATAGTAGAAGAGATGGTCAAGCTCCCAAAGAAGGACATCACTAAAGTCGTACTTGAAGAGTGTGAGGAGGCTTTGAAGGAATCAGAGAAGTCTGAACTTAATGTTGCATGGCTCCGCCAACGTCTTGAAGCTATCAATGAGCATTTAGTGAAGTAGACATAATCTGTAGTTGGAATTTTATTGTTAGACAATAAAAGAAGGTAGAGAGACTGACCCGAGACCTCAAATTTGCAACCGAATTTCTTGGCGGGATGGAGGAAGCATACTCTGAGGGAGAAAAGCCAGTCTTCGATAATTTCTTTTAGATAATCCTGATTTTCAATTCCTATACATTTATGAGGGACAAAAAGTCTTATATTCTTTTTCGTTTGGGTAGGTAGACCGTGATATGTGAATCGTGATAGATTCTTCTTTTTTGTCTTTTTTTTTTTAAAAAAAAAATAATATAATCTTTAGATTGATAAGGTTGAAATCCTAAGTGTGAATACAAAAAGTATTGCAAAAATTTTGGAGGAATTACAAAATATTGCATGAATGTTAGAGAAATAAGTAAAGGTGATGGAAGAGCATTTAAGCCCTGAAAACTTTGAGCTACTTCATGCACCACTGCTTCTACCGATTCATTGGTATTAATCAGCTTGTAATAACCATCTAGTATAGATTTAGTAATCATGTAAGGCTCTTCTTCAGTAGTTGAAGAGGTTGTTGCAGAGATTTGTCCTCCCTTAGTTGTCTTTAGAACCCAATCTCCAACTTGAAAGGGATTAGGATTCACTACTTTGGACTAAGGACGATTCCACGAAAATGTTGGAATTTATCCATGACATTTTTCTCCATGATTAAACATCACTTGGATCATGAATGATTTCATGTCCTTCCTATTTTCAACGGAGACAATTGTCAGTTTTATAAATAGTGGTAAATAAAGTATCGTTCGGTCGGACTTGTGAAGATTGAATTTAGATTTAATAAATTAATTATAAACTAAAAATATATCCAAAATATGAAAATAATATTCACAAATACTGAGGTTATGGATTTCACCATTAACCAATTAAAGTGATTTAATCTAATCAATATTCATGCAATTCTTACGTTTAAAGTGATTCGAATATGTTACAACAAGTAGATTCTCAAAATAACAACTATATAAAAAAAGCATGGAACATCAAAAACCTAGGCCAAGCATGTACCATCTAACGAAATCACAACTGTTTAATAAAAATCATTAAACCAATTTTTAATCAAAGCAAATAATCATAAAAGAAATTATAAAAATCAATTAAAATAGAAATATACCACTTTTCTTGGAACAATGGCTTCCTCTGTCACCTCAGCAAATGGGTTTATCTCCTCATGTTGTAAACACCCTCAAAATATTGGCACATAGCTCAAAATGTTTACAAATGATGAAAAAGAGTGAAAATAATGAAAACAGCGAGTTTGCAACGTTTATAAGCGTTACAGACTAACTGTTACGAAGGAAAGTTGTTTCACGGAAAATAAATGTTGCAAATAAAGATAAATGTTGCAAAGTTAAAATTTTTAGCAACATAATCTTCAACGTTTTGGCCACGGAAACTTCAACCTTTTCGCAACGTTTTCTTCATCTTCTTCATCATGATCATGAGCAGATTTTTTTCTGGATTTTTATTTC
>JAJJMC010019771.1:2441397-2470953 GCA_023531435.1 Papaver californicum
CCCCCCCCCCCCCCCCCCCCTTCAATTGATCTCCCATCACCTCTTTATATACTACAACCCCTAATATCTTCAATTACTCCTCCAAATCTCTTGACAGTAAAAGAAAATCCCGGGATTTTTTTCTCTCTCGGCTATTTAAGTCTCGGTGATTCTGTTTCTTCTAACTAATTTTGTTTCTTTGTTTGAACACAAGATTTACGTTGTTGTCTTCTCTAGCTCGAGATGTGATGTCCGAATCTTTAACAACACAAACCGAAGAGAATTAAGCTTTCCTGATTCTCTCCAAACACTAATCTTCACGAGATTTCTTTGGTATTCTGAAGAGTTTAAGTTGGGAACAAACTTCTCTACTTTAGGCAAGAGTATAACCGTGTTTAAACTCCTTGAATATCTCCAACAATCAAATTCCAGATCACGCAGATCGAGAAAGATATTTTCCCACCAAATTTTGAATTCAAATTCAAACTAGGTGGGTGCCCGGAACCATCTGCTGGGTGCCTTTATCCGCTGGGGTGCCCGTATCCAAAAAGAGGGTGCCTTTAACACTGTTTCAGCCAATTTTTCACGATTATCTATTTCTCAAAAAAATACCTATAAACATAATAAAATCACAATATAGTACACAAATGAGTTCTAACAATATACAAATTGAGATCAAATAAGACATGAAAACGTGTCTATTAACAACTCCTACCCATTTGATAAAATATTAGAAAAGATCAACTTCCCATTCTCAAAGCCTAGTTAGAGAGGGGTTGATGGGACGTGGGATAGCCGGCTGTAGAAAGAGGCATTGGACATAACTTACTTGCGTACGATGATTATGGTACCATATCTTTCCGAGGAAGCTGCTTCATATTCAAATCTACCATCCGACGGTAATATGATGACAAGCAATTTTGTGGGCTTGTTTGGCGGCATCCCCTGGATATGTTGATGATGAAGAAGACAATGTGTCAAATCCCTATCTTGTTATTGTGCATCCATGTACACCTCAAACCATATCATAGTTTGAATCCACTTTGAAAATGTAGAACTTGGTACTCGTCTGAGCGGTATCCATTCTTACTTCGAGAGTGATATAACCATAAGCATCTCTGAATTTCCCTTCGGGGACTTTGATTATTGTTGGAGCATAGGTAGCCTCACGAAGAGTAATCCCCACTACCTCGGGCGTCTTGATAGGGATGATATTGACAGTCATGTCTGCACCAATTAGTGTTTTCTTGAATTCAGTATTCTTCAAAGAGATTGTGATGAGGAGTCCACGGTCATATTTCTCCTTAACTTTTGCGGTTATCTTCTCCTTAGAAGATTTTGAGTATATTGCGACCTCATATGGAAAAGATGAAGATATCCTTGTGTTACGCCTGTGAAAAGTAAAGAAGCTCAAATAAGTGTTCAATCATGGATTGGACCGTCCGACTGACGGGTTCTCCGGAGATGGTGAAACTTAACAGAAAGGGGGTTCTTGTGCCCTCCTTCAATCCCCAAGTGTAACTCGCCTGACTCGACCTTCTATTTGAAGATGTGCTTCAAACTGTTACATTCACTTATAGGGTGACTGACGAATATGCGGAAGTGAAAATATTTGGGGTTTGCCGATTCTTGAACATTTGGTGGGCGCCAAAAATGAGATAATTTGATCGCACCATCTTGTATCCATGCTTCTAGTAGTTCGATCACTTCTTCTATAGAGATGTGGAAGTCTTGGACGGTCTGAGTTTCCCTCAGTTTTTGTTGGCGTGGGGTCGGAGATAGAGCTGGGACCAGTGCTGCTAGTGCTTGATTCACTCTCCGAGGTGTACGAGTTGTTGGCGGTGCTAGGGATGGGGTTGGTACTCGCACTACAAGCTTTTATTGATGTGTTTCCAGCGTCGGAGCCTCTCAATTGATCTCTTCACTGACAGTGCTCACAGATGGTTGGATATTGTATGTTCTATTGGAGAATCGTATGCTACTGTGAGTCTCACGAGTTTCTTCGTTCCTAGAAGTTACGTGATCGTTTTAGAAAACTGGTAAAAATAGTTCGTTCACTAAAACTTGTAAAGATTCATTTTAGACCTATATTTGATTTAAACTAGAAAATAACTAAAATATTTTAACAATATTGGGAGAAACTGGGACTCGGGATTCCACCAAAATCACTTGTGAGTGATTCCTACAATGATTCTTATGAATTATAGTTCTTTTATTGACGTTGTTTCTTTACCAAAAGTATATTTCTAAAACATTAACTGTAAATCGTAAGCATGGCGCATCAAAAGCTCTTAATTCCCAGCAAACACCATCAAACAAAATCACAACTAATTAGACAAAAATAATAAATCAATTTAAATTTAATGCAAAAGTCATAAAGAATCAAAAATTGATACCATTCATTCATGAAATATGACTTCCTCCATTGTCCCAGTGATGGGGCTTAGCTCACCATGCTCAAAACACTCTCAAAAGACAAGAACATGGCTCAAAAGTGCTTGAGATGAAGAAAAGAATAAAAAATAATTGAAACAGGCCAATTGCAACAGTGTATTAATGTTACAAATGGACTGTTGCTACAGTTTTGAAATAGGTGTAGATGCTAAAAGGGATTAGTAACGAGAACAGTCATTCAACTAATGATCTTGGGTGCAGTAACGAATAAGAATTGGCAACGCAAACTGCGACTGTTCTGAACTGCCCTTCTGGTCTTCTTCTTCCTCCTCGAGCAAAAACCTTTTTTTCCCTGAATTTTTCCGTCCTCTCCCACTTGATTTTTCTTCCTTCTCTTTTCATTTATAGGTTTAGGAAACCCTAACTAACCTTCCTTAATCGATAAGGACACAAAAATCCAACCAAAACCAACTCTAAATCATATCAATCCAAATCAGACGGGAATTCTTTTTTCGACAGCAGAAAGGAGTTTCAACTATTATTTCCGGCGTGAATTACTCCTCTTGACGTGTTTTGACCTTTTTTTATTCTTTCTTCCCTTTTTAGATATCGAAATAGACTTTAAATCCCATAAAACTCGGTTTCCTAATAACTAAGAATACTCTCTCTTGAAGAAACAAAATTTCCCGCTATTTTCGGTTTTTAAATCAAAGAGAAAGGGGGTGCCCCTATCCATCAGTTGGGTGCCTTTATCAACTAGACTGGATGCCTTTAGTAATTCTTGGGTTCCTTTATCACTTTTTCAGCCAATTTTTCCACAAATGTTTATTTCCCAAAAACACCTACAAACACATAAAATAACGCAATAAGTAAAAAACTAAGCACCACCAATATAGAAAATTGAGAACAAATTCGACACAAAAATGTGTCTATATCAAATACCCCCAAACTAATTATTTGCTAGTCCTCGAGAAAATCTAATCTAGAAAATAAAAATCTAACTCACTTTCGTAGGAATCACGACTACACTTAGCATATGCAGCTAGCCGTTAAACTCCTAGTTGACCCTATAAGACGAGTGTTGTCTCGTGAGGGTTTACAAGAGGTATACCCATAAAACCTTTACTCTAAACCCTAGCTACTTGTAAACGATTGAGGGTAGACACTAAAACATGCTATTTAGTTGGATTACTAAATTCTCTGGCTATGGGAAACATTACCTTATATGAGTCCAATCGATGTACACGAGTTTGCACTCAGCGCTCTAAAATTCATACAAAAATTCAAAACTTTACTTAGATAGTTGTGCAATGGCCCACGATACTCAGATTATATCAAAGTTCAATCACATAAATAGATTTAGAAGATGGATATGGAGATGATGAAGTTTGCATATGTTGATTAAGATGAACAATGTTTCCCAAAATATTTGTACGAAGGTCAGTGCCAAGATGAATCCTAATATATTGAGATACGCCCTCACTGGTATGAATCGTAATTCTAGTATCAACTCAGCTGGTAAATACAAGGGACCCAGCGGTTGATTTATTGAACATAATAAAAAGTTATTTATTTATTTATTTACTTTTTTGATTTTTTTTCGACAACATGATTAGATCTTTTGAATCTAAGCGCATGCCCCTTGTCAGCACATTACATGATAGTTTCCATGGATCCTGCGTTCCACGTTTTCTTAGGCAACGGAGACAGGGAAAACATACACATATTGTTATCGAAGTGTCAATTTTTTTTTTAATTATTGGTCAAGTTCAATTAAAATAATGGGGCTTGATCTCAATCACTCTACTTCATCCTAGCGACGACAACAAGAGGATACTAGTGACCCACCAAATCACTTACAGAAACACAAAAAAATGCAAAAATAAAACAGAACATGATATGGTCGAGATTGACTCCGAGATATGGTGACAACTATCATGTTATTTCTAACATCTGAGCTAAGTGTCCTTTTATGAGTAGACCACTTAGCTGGGTACACCAACTTCAAAGACAAGAATTTTATTTCCATCTACCTAGAATGGTTAATGTCATCCTGAATAGTTCACAAGTTTCTAGACTTTGGAGTTTCATATTTCAACCTAAAGTTTCTCCCTTACCCCCAAACTTAAATTTAACATTGTCCTTAATGTTTTAAAAATAAATAATTAAAAATATGAAAAATATGAAAAAGGAGAAATTGTTACCACTTGAAGAAAAGGAGTTAAGGAAGGATATTACCGAATAGCAAAAGAATGGGTTACCTCCCCGAAAGTACTAAGTTTATAGTCTTCAGCCAGACTAAGAAAGGATTAGCCACCTCATAGAATCATATAGCAATAGTCGGAACAACTGCGATCATCTGAATCAAATAGTGCTACCAAAAACAAAAGGAAACCGCAACAGGCCAAGAAAGTGAACAAATCGAGCACACCCTTATCTAGTTTTTTGGTTAAGACAACTAAATCTAGATGTGTTTCAGGTTCAGGCTCTATAAAAGGTTCTAGATGAAATGTTTTCATGGACTGGATTTCCTCATAGGCAGGCTCCTGAGGATTAGGTTGTAGAGTCTGGAAAAACTCAATTAACATCTTAGAAGAACATAATAATAACCTGAATAATTATGGATCCTCAAAATCAATCAGATTTGACTCACACAGTTGACTATAATGAAGGTGGTAGTCATTCTTGAGCAAATATGTCGATCCTAATTTCTTAAAGTAATTAGGCTTAGTCTTAAAACTTAATAACTGACACAATTTAAACTGATACATTCCCACAATTGGAAGAAAAAAATTTGGTGGGAAAAAAAAGTCAATCTTGGTATTATCGCCTGGGTAAACCACATCAACCAGAGGATGGGTTTCTAACAACTGAACTTCTTTCTGGACATGATTAGGTTCAAGAAAACTAGTATGAAGGTGATCATGTGAAATAGTAGAGGTGCATATGCCAAGTCCCATGTGAGGGATCTTTCTAAAAATCAAAGGTGAAGCACAGGGACAATGATAATCACCCCCAAACTTAGAATTTTATGTGTCTCTAGATAGACTAGTCACAATTTCCCTAATTTCTAGATCATCAGATTCCTGAAAATGGTCAATTGCTTCTTCTAGGTTATAATCAGGTGGTGCATCCTTAGTCATACTTAAAATATCTACGAGTCTATCTTTTTTTATCTAAGACTATTGTTTCTAAATCGCTGGACTCCAAAACAGTATTCTGGGGATAAACTCGTTCCTCTAAACCATCACCGACTTCAAAATAAGGAAATATTATATTGTCTAAAATAGTGGTATCTCTAGTCAAATCCTCTTCATTTTGAATAGGTGAATAATCATTAAAATTATTAGGATTTGAACCAGAAATAACAATATCATCATGAAGCACAATTGGAGTCAATTTCCTCATCACTCTGCCTGCATAGCTCAAATTCTTCATCAATACTATCCTCATCGTCATAATAATATGAAGATAGTAGAACCTCATCTAAACAAGTAGTGTTACTAATTATAACCTCTTCCTCTTGACTAGGTGAATAATTATCAAGGGTAGCACTATATTGGCAATTAAGATCATTTTGAGCAACAATCATCGTTGCGAAAAATTTCTTCATATTTAATTCAAACCTATCTGTCATCTCAGTTAACTTCTAGAGGGATTATTCTAGAGAATTTATAGGTTCATAAAGAGCACTAGATTGCAATCGCTTGAGGGTATCTTCCAAATTTAAAGAACTCGTATTTTACTTATTTTCCTGTTCACATGACTTGTGCACGTACAAATAGTAATTGGGACCAAGATGGTATGAGCCATAACTTTCAAAAGTTTGGTGGTGGTTCCAAATACTATCAACACTATGTTCATAGTATAGATACTGTCCATTTGAAACTCAGTCGAATATTCATTGTATTGGTTATCGTAATACCAGTTTGACATCCTAACTGGAAAGGAATTCTAAACAAGCACAAACAAGGATGACTCGACCAAATCAATCTTATTGAATCTAGAAAACAAAAATCATGATGGCTTCACTTAGATTTTTTCTAGACTAACTTTTATTCTTTCAAAAGGCAACTAGTTACAGTTTTAGCAAACCTCTTGGACCGATCCGAATTATATTAAGTTGATCGAGAGAAACAGGATAAGATCTAATGAGCTTAGATAACCCTACCTCTTTGGTATGTTTCCTTGTTTTACTAGGTGGCACGAATGAACTTAAAATA
Organism: Papaver californicum; assembly: GCA_023531435.1. Classification (NCBI taxonomy): domain Eukaryota; kingdom Viridiplantae; phylum Streptophyta; class Magnoliopsida; order Ranunculales; family Papaveraceae; genus Papaver; species Papaver californicum. The sequence goes on from JAJJMC010019771.1 coordinate 2,447,994, forward strand.
ATATTCTTGATCCTTGAGTTGAGATAACAAAGTAACTAATACAATCCTTTCAATAGATTTTTCAATGAGCTCGTTACCCTATCGGTCTTCTTTCTAGTCAATATTTTAGGTTTAGGTTCGCTTTTGGTAACGTGTTCCTAAAACGGGCAAGAAGGATACGATAATGAAATCCGAACCCTTATCTTATATGGTCAGTTCTTGCCCTTTACTAGAAATTAAAGTCCGTATTCATTCCTCAGCATATATGCAAACGAATGAAGACAATAAACCCACTAGCAAGAGATTCGTGGGTTGATCGAGTTTTACCTCCCGTTTCAGACGGACGATGAACCGTTGAAGTCGACTCGGGCCACTGACTCCTGTGTCAGTGTACGAACCCAAGGGGATGAGACAATATCGTAATTGTCGTTCTTCCCAGTGCATTTTATATTTAATATTACCCTTCTGTTGGGTTTGAAATAATAAAGTCCAAAAGTAATGTCTCAAGTGTCCAAAATGTCCAAAAATAAAATAAAAATTACAAAAACAATAAAAGATTTCATTATACAATTTTTTAAAAAGAAAAATAAATAAGACCCTAAAAATTAAATTAAAATTAAATAAAATCTTTGTCTTCTTTTTTCGTTTTTTTCGCTTTATCTTTCACTCAAAGTCTTTAGTTAATCACCAAAATGTTTGCCTCGACTTTCTTTTAGATCCAAAACCTGTAGCAAAAAGACAAATACCTAAAAACGTAAAATAAAATAAAATAATTAAAATAATTAAAATATGAAAATAAAACTAAACCTAAAAACAAAAATAAATCTAAAACTCTAAAACTCTAAAACTCTAAACCTAAAAACAAATCCCCGGCAGTGGCGCCAAAAACTTGATCGTTTTAGAAAAGTGGTAAAAATAGTTCGATCACTGAGACTTGTAAAGATTCGTTTTAGATTTATATCTAATTTAAACTAGAAAATAACTAAAAGATTTTAACAATATTGGGAGAAAATTGGACTCAGGATTCCACCAAAATCACTTCTGACTGATTCCTACAATGATTACTATCAATTATATCTCTTTTATTGACCCTTTTTCTTTGCCAAAAGTAAATTTCTAAAACATTAATTGTAAATCGTAAACATGGCGCCTCAAAAGCTCTTAAGTTCCGGCATATACCATCAAACAAAATCACAACTAGTTAGAAAAAATCATAAATCAATTAAAAATTAATACAAAACTCATAAAGAATCAAAAATAGTTACCATTCATTCATGAAATATAGTTTCCTCCATTATCCCAGTGATGAGGTTTAGTTCATCATGCTCAAAACACTCTCAAAAGATAAGAACATGGCTCAAAAAGTTACGAGGGACAAAAAGTTACTTGTATCTCTTAAGTATAACCCATCAAAGTCTCCCAAACATGGATTATCAAATTATAATGTCAAGAAAATTATTAAAACTCTCTACTACGGATTCACAATTGTTATTTATGTCTACTAAGCATAACCCATCAAATGATTTAACCTAATCATGGATTATCAAATACTATAACAAATAAAATTGCAAAACTATATTTATGCATTTAGACTTTTGTATCATACAAAACCGGTGGATCAACAACATATATTCTTTATAAAATCAACAAACCGTAATTATGGATTTCGACAATTCAATTTATAATAGCCTAATACCAAAATAATTTTCAATTTAGTTCATATTGGTCCAGTGTTTCAAGTAGTTTTTTCCATAAACTCTAGTTACAAAATCTAGCAAATCATGGGGATAGATTTCTTAAAACCTATCAAAAAGATAAACTAAGAGAGTAAGAAAATTAAATCGATGAATGATACTCGTCATCGTAGCCGTATACAGCTTTTTCCATGTCTTTTATCTCGTCTGACGCCTTATACCTTCTCAGCCGCCCACCTCTCTGTCTCTCCACTTCTCTGACCTAGCTAACCCCACCAACCATCAAAGCTCCTCAAACCTCGAACCAGAAAAACTTTCCCTTTCTCCCTTTTTTTCATTTTCTTTTATACCCAAAAGAAGCCTACACCTTCTCAGTCTGTATCTCAACCTTGGCTCGTGTCAATTCCACACGTGATGTCCTACTCATTCTCTATTACTATTTATCTCCACCTACTTCCGCTCATCAACTGACCACGTCTCCAGCTAAAAAAATAGCCAACGTAGCGCCTCTAACCAAACTAACAGATAACCAACCAGCCTACTCCCTTCCACTTCTTCCACCCCGTCCTTCTCAATTCTTTAATTATTTCTTGGCTATAGAGTATAGAAATACCACACTCTTTATTTTTATTTGGCCATTCCAACCAAGCCACTCGACCGAACAAGTCTACCTTCTCTTGCTCTCTATTGACGTCATCTAGCTGGTCCACGTTTCTCTTCTCAATCACGTGGCTTGCCCACTTTAATCTTTCCATATTCCTTTCAATACTTTCCCCTCTCCATGTACGCTTGTCCCTCACAAGTCCAGTTCACGTACTGGGGCATATCACGAACAGAATCAAACACCAAACCACATTTGAAAATTCCTACTGAATACTCACAATTCCCACCATGCCAGTTACTAATCATAGGTTCGTACTTCGATGTAGTTTTATCCGTTAAGCCACGTTTTTTTTTGTAATTTCGGGTTTTATATATGCTACCTGGAAAAACATGAAAATTACAAAATTTATAATAAAATCAAGTGCTAACAAATATAAGTTAACTGGTAGAAATATATAAATACGCCCGTATCAAATACCCCCAAACCTGTATTTTACTAGTCCTTGAGCAAAACTAATCTAAAAGTAAAATAAAATTCTGACTCACTTTCGCAGGAATCACGACTACATTCAGCATATGTAATCAACCTTTAAACCCATAGGTGTCCCTATCGGACGAGTTTTGTCTCTTGAGGGTTTACAAGAGGTATACCCACAAAACTTATACTCCAACTTCTAGCTACCTATGAACGATTGATGATAGACGCTAAACAAACTATTTAGTTGGCATACTAAATTCTTCGGCTATAAGAATCATTATTCTGTATGAATCCAATTGCTATAAACGAGTTTGCACTCAGCGTACTAATAAGAATGCAACACCCTACTCAAATAATCATCAAACATTCCAAAACTGGATAGAAATTATCAACATTCACATTGCCCGGAATCAATCAAATTCAAACACATGGATAAATTAGAAGATGGATATAGCAGTAATAAATGGTGCACATGTTGACTAACGGTGTTTCCCATATCTGTCTGAAGGTCACTGCCAGGATGAATCATAATTGATTGAGATATGCTCCCACTGGTTTTTATCCTTATATTAATATCGACTCATCTGATATACACAAGGGCCTCAACGGTCGAATCATTGAAAATAAACAATTATTTACTTTTTTTTTTTCTTTTTTTGTTTTTTTTTTGTCTGAATAATGGTCTAAATAAAATACAATAATGGGGTTTGATCTTAAACACTCTACTTCATCCTGACGGCGATAACAAGTCGATACTAGTGCCCCACCAAATCAGTTAGAGAAACAAAAAATTGCAAAAATAAAAATAGAAAGTGATATGGTTATGATGATTCTATGATATGCTTGTTCAATGATTATCATGTTATTTCTAATACCTGAGTTAAGCATTGAGATATGAATAGACCATTTAGCTGGGTACACCAATTCCTATAGACAAAAGCTATGTTTCCATCTACCTATAATGGTTAGTGGTAAGAAAAAGATTCGTTCACTCGGACTTGTGAAGATTGATTTTAAATTTAATTTCTAATTTCTAAAACTAAATTAGCAAATATATACAAAAGATGGTACCAGTATTATTAAAAACTGGGACTCAGAATTCCACCGATTTTCACGTTCATGTGGTTCAAATATTGATTCTTAACCATTTAAGCTCTTTTATGGACTCTTTTTATTTTCCAAAAGTAGATTTCTAAAACATTAGATGTAAATCATAAGCATGGTGCATCAAAAGTTCTAAGACTAAGCATACACCATCAAACAAAATAACAGCTAATTAGTAAAATTCATAAATCAATTAAAATAAGTGCAAAAAGTCATAAAGAATCGAATATAGTTACCAAACAATTGTGAAAAATAGCTTCCTCCATTGTCCCAGTGTTGGGGTTTAGCTCATCATGCTCAAAACACTCTCAAAAGATAGGTACATAGCTCAAAAAGTGTTTACAAAGGTGAAAATAAATAAATAATAAAAGCAGCGAGTTTGCAACGGTGTATGGATGCTACAGAATCGATGTTATAAACCAAGTGTTACAAACTGAAGATAAACGTTGAAAAATGAAGATAAATATTGCAAATCTAAAACGTTTTTAGCAACAGTTCTTTCAACCTTTAGGCGACAGTTTCTTCATCTTCTTCATCATGAGCAGATTTTCTGATTTTTTTTTATTCCTTCTTTTTATGACAGAGCCAGCCCCCCCTCCCCTCAATCTCTTCTAACAACTCCCTATTTATAATAGCAACCTAACAACTCCAAAAATCTACGAAATAACTCCCTCAGATTTTCAAGAATCTTCTCAATTAACTCGGGAATTATTTTTTTCCTCTCTGTGTTTAACTCGAGAATAAATTGTGATGTTGTTGCCTTTTCGAATCTTTATAAGATACAACAAATCAAACTGCCGCCAACTTCTTTCCTTATTCAGACTCGAGAATCAACACGAGAGTTTTTCTTCCTTCCTTTTGTAGCAAAACTTGATTTTATTTATTGATGATCTTCTCGTTGTTGCTTTTTTTTTATTCTAAGTTGTCACTCGAGTTATTATACGAGATATGCAACAGAATTGTGTTGGATTAGGAAAGAAGATATCAAGTTTCTATTTTTTTATATTTTCCTCCTTGTTTTAACGAGATTGAGTTATTTCACGAGATTCTTTCAAATCATTTTGAGGCAAGAGTTTATCTTGGGTTAAACTCTTGAATACTTTCTAAAATATTCGCCAACTCACGTTAACAAATTCACGCAGAAGATAAGAATATTGTCCCGCCAAATTTTATTTTGAAAATCAAAGAAGGTGGGTGCCTTGATCCATTGCATGGGTGTCTTTATCAATTTTGTGGGTGCCTTTATCACTTTTTGAGACGATTTTTCCATAAGAGTTTATTTCTCCAAAAACACCTACAAAGACATAAAAAAACCATATAAGTACAAAATCTATGTATTGAGATCAAAACAGACACAAAAATATGTTTATCACCTGGCATAGCAAATCGGCAGATTTGATGCTCCCCACTGGACTTGCTATAAATACCAGTTACTTTGTCTACTATTTTGACAAGAAATTCTAATATCAAATGACGGAGGAGAGAGAAGCTCCGAGATTTTAGGTTAGGGTTTGTTTTCGTTTTGCTAAGAAATTTAGGCTTCCATGCCTAGAACATTATTGGGAACGGAGCTGGGAGGGCCTCCATTCTCCAAATAATTACCTCCAAGTTTTGTTTCGATTGTTAGAGAAGTACAAAGCTTTTCTTTCAAATCTTACGTTCCAGATGTTCGTTCGTTTCACAAAGATAGATGCCCGACTGTGAGTATCTCTGCGTTGGATATCTCTAAGTCTGAAGCTTATTTAGCACATGTTTTGATCATGAAGTTTTGGCAGGAAAATCTACAATGAAAGTTATTCGACTGAATATTGAATTTTCATGGGTTTTAAAGGGTTCTTTTAGAATATAGATTCAAAACATATAATGCTTAGGTTAACCTCGAAGGATGATGTTGTGAAATCATTAGCACAGGAAAAACACTATGTGAAAGGTTATTGGTATCGTCTTTAAAGGTGGTCAAAAGAGTTTAATCCCAAGCACGACTCAGCTCCTGCTCCGGTGTGGCTTTCTTTCTCGAGGTTCCCACTGCGGCTCTTTGAACCATGCATGCTCCGCGGTGTTTTAAAGGTTTTAGACGAGGTTCTAAAAATTGTTGATGATATGATTGCCTTATCAAGACCTAATGCAGCTAGAGTATGTATAGAGATGGACATTTTTAAGCCTTTTCCGAATAAGTTTTGGATTGCAATCGGCAAATCAGATGGGTTTTGGCAAAAGATTAATTATGAGAAGCAACCATTGTACTGTTCTCATTGTTGTTTGCAGGGACATGTCATCACTAACTGCAGGCGAAAACAAAAGAGTTTATTAGACAAAGGTAAGGCCGATGAGCCAGTACTAGTTATCTCTAAACCTTCTGGTACAGTTAATGAGGAGTCAGTCCCTGAAGTTGAGGAACCTTCCAATAATGCTTTGTAAGTGGAACCTGTAATCAATTTTGAATCGAATAATGATGTCACGCCACCACCTGCTGCGTGAGCTATTATTAATGAGGAAAGTATTATTTCTTTATATCATGGTGATGGTGATGACATAGATATTTTTGCTAATGTGAGTCCAAATGACTTAGCGAAGGTGGATCAAATTGTTATCGTAGTTATGAATAAAGCGATCGAGGAAATAGCAGAGAAGGTCGTGAATGGATCCCCTATTGCTACTAGTCCAAGTAGTAGTGTTCCTAATGATGTTAAAAAATTATCGGAAAATGTTAGTATTCATTCTGCTTCACATACTGAAAATGTTATTATTGTTTCCTTGAAAGGAACTCGTTGGGCAGATTTATCTGAGGAAGAAGGTGAAATTTACTCACAAAGAGCAAGATACAGAGAATGGTTCTCCTCCAGTACATATACTAATAGATTTAATATGCTAGTCATGCATACAGATGATAAGGAATATGATGACTATCAAATATCACCGGTACTAGAGAATATGGTGATTGGAGATACACCTTCTCCTCCGTCGGATAGTTTTCAACTTGTTTTGCGAAAGAAGTAACCAAAAAAGGATATTTACATAAAATCTCCTGAAAAAAGTTTTTGGATGAAACGCTTTACATGAGCCAGTTGTTCCGTTTCTCCGATTCTTTTATTTTGTTTTTATTTTTTATGCTTCTTTTTTCTCTTTGGTGAAGGTTCAGACTTATATCTCTCCATTTTTATTATATTTTTTATCTTTTATTAATAAATTCTCCTCAGAAGTTTATAAAAAAAACCGAATTGGATCCACTACCAAAGTCGAAATCCATTAAAACCAATATATTAGCCGGATTTATAACTTCAAGGGTCAGCCAAAGGAGGAGGCAAGAACCTTAAGAGTACCATGGAAGGATATCCGTGGGACGTATGATACGTGTCATCTAGTCTATAGTCAGCTGGGTCCATACAAATTTCAAAGAGCCATCGAAAGGTCAGTATCAGTAGTGATTCAAATGGGCATCAAAACCTCACTTCCTGAGCCACTGAAGAATACTAACAAGAAGAATAAAAATGGCGACAGTATCAATGGCTTCTTCTCTCCCAACTAACTTAACCCCCTTAAAACTTCGTCGATCCAATCGGTAATTGATGCAGATAATCATGATTTTGCTTCTATAACTTGTGTTCCTTTTTGTTTGATTGAGAATGATAATTCTTGAATTGATGGTACAGATCTATTGCTGGTGTTGCATTTGCAAGTTTAAGTCAAGACACAACTTCTTTTGGAGTTAAAATTACAGAAGGCGCTGGGAATTTACCAAAAGTTGTTCTCACTTCAACTCATGGTAGGTAAGCTTTTTTCTCTTCTGAGCTTGTTCAAATTTAATGAGATCCTGGGGTTAATTGGTCCTTCGCACCCTCATGTGTTTGGGGTTGCATCTGTATGCGTCAATGGTCGGGATCGTTTTTTCAATCCAGTTAACACTGCTGAGTTTTACAAATGCATTAACAGCTCATTGTTTAATTACTTTCCGAGTTACTGGATTTCATTTGAATGTTTGCAGTGAGGCAGAAACATACTTGTTTGGTGGTTGTGTGACGTCGTGGAAAGTTCCGAGCGGAAAAGACCTTCTTTTGGTTCGACCAGATGCAGTGTTTAATGGAAAGAAGCCCATCAGGTTGCTAATTTACTACAGTTGTTATAAGAAAGTTCTTGATTTTGATATGCTCGTTTAACTTAAGTGCTGCTTAATACTTGTTTCAAATTTCCTACATTTAGTTTGAGCTTTTCAAATGAAAGTAACTATTTTATGTTGTATGAATTAGTGGAGGTATCCCACATTGCTTCCCACAATTTGGACCTGGTGCAATTCAGCAAGTATGTGCCTTTTAAGATTTTATTTTGCTTCTCATCTTTTACGCCCTATAATTTTTCTCGGACTTTCTAAACCACACACTCATAAGAGATTACAGATAACAAAGAAAGCATCAAATTAAGAGTTGTTGGTTCATAATTTCTAGATAAGACAGCTTCTGTTTGGTTTTCTGGGAAATTGTTCCTTCAAGAAAACAAACAAAGCGCATCAAAAGGGTTCTGTAACTTCTGTTTGCAATTTTTTTTATTTATCAACTGGTGTGAATTTTGAACCCTTGAAGTTATCTTTGTCTTGTAGCATGGATTTGCAAGGAACATGAATTGGTCAGTTCTTGACTCTGACACTATAGAAGGGAATCCTGTGGTAACTTTAGAGTTAAAGGATAGTCGTTCCATGTGGGACTTCAGCTTCCAAGCATTATACAAGGTCATTTTCCTGCTGACTTTTTTTGTTCCTTACAATAATTTTTGTTAAAATTTTAAATTTTGTATTCATTAAACAGACATGTTTGCTTACAGGTCATACTTAATTCAAAGAGTCTTTCAACAGTGTTAACAGTGACTAATACAGATAAAAAGTCTTTCTCCTTCAATACCGCATTGCATACTTATTTTAGTGTAGGTATCCTATTTTTCAGCATTTTGTATATCTGTTCTGTATCTGGTTATCTGCATTTGGTACCGGATAGATTCACTGATACCAATTACTACTTCTGTTGTGGTAGGCTTCTGTTACAGGGGCCTCAGTGATAGGTCTCCTTGGTTGTAGAACACTGAACAAGGATCCAGACCCTAAAAATCCATTGGAACGCAAAGAAGAGAGGTTTGTAGATCCTTTATGCACCTTTTCCGAGCAAACAGTACAGCTGTAGTAAGTTGAATTGGCATGTCTTGACTTTAAATATGCATAATGAAATCCTTTATGCAGTAAATATCAAATAATGTTTCACCCAACTTATCATTTCTGGATAAAGTAATGTATTATTGAGAATTTTATGAAAGTAAATGTTCAAACTTATTATTTTGAATTCAGAGGTGGTCTCATTTTCTGGATTTGTCGACTGTGTCTACCTGAATGCCTCCAATGAGTTACAACTTGACAATGGGTTAGGTGATGTGATATCCATCAAGAATGCTAAGTATGTTACTGACTCCCTAGTCTGGTTTCTATAAAAAAAATTGCTTGTGTGGTTAATCCCTCATATCTGCATGTCTTGAATTTTGGGTTTCCTGATTTCCTTTTGGGTCTGCAGCTGGACAGATGCTGTTCTCTGGAACCCGCATTTGACGATGGAAGCCTGCTACAAAGATTTTGTCTGTGTCGAGAACGCAAAGGTATACACTGCGTCTGTTGCTTTCTAGCTTTCTAATTGCAGTCTGCGAAAATGCAACATTCTGTATGACTGAAGTTACTTTTAGGTTAATATATGTCTTTCACTCATACAGATTGGAGATGTCCAGCTGCAGCCCGACCAATCATGGGTTGCGGAGCAGCACCTTAGCATTGCCTGAAAAGGAGATGTTATTCGACTTGCTGTAAGTCTTCCTTCTCGCTATATCTGTTCCTTTGTATTTGTTTCTTTGGATCACCTGGTTGTGCCTCTTCCTTAGCTATATCACTCTCTTGCTGCACAGAGGTTGGTTGGGAGGGAGGTTTTTGGTTTGGAATGATGTTGTTCTCGTCATCCTTGTGCATATACATTAGAATAAATTTTAATTTTGATGACTTGAAGACTCTTTTTAATGGATCCAAAATCGCAAGCAGTAGCAACCTTTTGTTAATGTTTCTGTATCCACCAGTAATCACATGAACTATGTTCCATCTTTCTCTCACAACGATCTCATGAGACTAAACCTTAGAGGTAAGGCTTACTGTGGTGTGACAATCATCACACGTTCTTTATGACCCGGGTGCAACTGATCCCCTGCAGAAAATTCATGTACAACACCATTCAACTCAATTAAACTGCAACCAGGAAGTTTTGAAACTCCCTTATCTTTCATCAACTTTCTCATTTTGAGAGCTTGATCTGACTGACCCATTGCAGTAAACATCCTGGCTAAGTGAACATATCGCCCACCATGATCACTATCCATTTCTATCAGGGTCTTCGCTACTCGCTTTCCCAACTCATGGTCACCATGAGTACAGCAGGCACTCAGCAGTGCCCCCCAAATGGCAGCATTGGGGTTCATGGGCATTTTCTCTATCAACTCTGCTGCTTCCTTAAGCTGCCGAGCTCGACCTAGAAGATCCACCATGCATCCATAGTGTTCTATCGAGGGGTTTATATAGTATGTTCTTTCCATACTCTCAAAAATTAGTTTTCCCTCTTCAACCAATCCTGCATAACTACACGCAGTCAAAACTCCGGTGAAAGTAACCGAATTGGGCTTGATTCCCATGAATTGCTTAGCCGGTAATCATCACTGTCCATACAGGAACACTTTTCTTTCTTGGACTTCTAAAGACTCTCAGAGCTTCTTCTAAATCTCCACACTTAGCATACATATCTACAAGACTGCACTCAAGAGCTGAATCGATTTGGATTCGGTTTTTATCTATGTAAGTGTGAACCCATCTTCCTTGCTCCAATGCTCCTAGGTATGCACAAGCTGAGAGAGCACTGGTCAGTGATAATTTGTCTGGTTTGATGCCAGGTATCTGCATTTCATGAAAGAGTTTCAAAGCTTCCTTGAAGTTGCCATCGGCTATCCAACCAACAATCATATATGTCCAAGATACAATATTCTTTTCTGGCATCTTAGTAAACAACTCATAAGCGCTTTTAATCTCACCACTCTTAACACACCCAACGATCATAGTGTTCCATGAAACTATATCTGGTTCTTGGATCTTGTTGAAAACTCGATGTGCAGACACCAAGTTTCCTGATTTGGCATAAACATGAACTATCGAATTGACAGAATATACAACAGAGCTGAACCCAGTTTTCACAATATGAGCATGAATTTGTAGTATTAGGGGTAAGGCCGAAGGATTTTGGCAGGCCTTGAGTAAGAAAGGGAAGGTATAAGAATTGTGTTGAACTGAACTATGAAGCATTTGTTCGTTCTTGAGTAGCCTCTGATCATTATGTTCCACATGAAGGTATTGGGTAAATTAATTCTGTCAAAAGTATGCTGGGCATAACCCAAGTCCCCGCAATCTGACATGGCAGAGAAGGTTAATAGCTTACTTATTAGGTTGGTGTCGTAAATAAGCCCTGTTTTAAACATCTGGCCATGAATTTGCTTTAGTTCCTCCATGCCTGAACATCTTTCTAACAGAAATTGGGTTTGTGTCTGAGATTTCAGGGAGAAATTGAATTGGTTTTTAGGAGTCGGAAGAAGGGTTGGCATCGTTTAAAATGCTGGTCGAACTTGAAAACAGTATCTTTAGGTATAAAGAAGGATAATAATTTTGGATAAGGTTTTTGTATCTAAGGTCTGTGAGTGAGGACACATTTGAATACTTGTTTGATTATTTCCCTCCGTTCTGTCCATATCTCATTTCATCACTTATAGTGAATTATAAAAATGCTTTGAAACATATTACTTGAGGTTTTATAGGCAGATATATATAATAAAAACCAAAATGCGTTGTTCGCAATGAGTTGCAGCAGAAAATTTTGGGGATCACATCTGCTGCGGTGACCCAAAATCTACAATCTTATCAGACAGTGAGATGATGTAAATAGAAAAAAATAAGGAAGAAACCTTACTGCTTGATAACAAAGTTTTCTGCTAGAGAGCCAAAACCGGCATCATCTTGCAGAGGAGTGATTTCCACAGTCTCCCTCCTTAAAAGAGCAATTAACAAACTTTAGTTTGGATCAGTCCACTGGAATGTCTCCTGACTAGAAGAACAGTTACCAATATAAGCTAAATTAGCAGATGCAACGTTTTCCTATCTTTGGATGATGTCTAGGGAACCCAACACAAAAGAAACTTCATTGATATCTTCATACTGCAGCTGACTTATGCTTCTATGGTAGTTTAACGAGAATCTCCCTTGGACCTCTTTTTCATAGCCTTCTTTGATGGAGTTTAAGACTTGAATATCCTCAGCTTCAAAATCTACATTCACTCACTGCAGTTCCTTAGCCCATTTGAGTGCTAGTGCAACACCTACTATGGCTCATCTCCATTGGTAGTTCTGTAATCAGGACATACCCTTGCCCCAATACAGCACCATGTGAAAGACAGCAATTAAACCAATATGTCATATTGCAGGCATTGACAAAGTTCTGCACAATACAGATTGTTATTTTTATTCCAAATTTGTTTTTATGATTGGCAATCAATCCGGTATCTCTATTAAAGTAAAGATCGTTAAGAATATGCCCCTCATTATGCATGACTTTGTTATAGGAGCAAAGATGTTGATTTATGGCATTCACAGTGGAAGTAGCATCCAAAGCAATTTTCCTAAAGATGTGATCACATGTTGCCTACTGTAGTTGTGCAAAATCTAACTACCAACATCTAACCATACATTCATGAGGAAGTAAATAAATAAGTAAACTAAGAACATAATAGTATTTCGCAAGAAATATACGTCCATTCAGTATGATTACCTACGTCCATGGGGTAGAATGAGTGATTTTATTAAGTAAAAAACCTTATAATGAGATAGAAATCTAAGCAAACTCTCAAAAACAGTTTCAAGCTTAAGATCTAACTCTCTCCCTCACTATAACATAACCTGTCTCTTCTCTTGGCTGAGTCTAGTATTTATAGACAAAAAACTTATACACCCAAACTACAATGTTGAACATGCATATCTGAGTTGTTGTAATCTTGTTCGGGAAGTATGGCCCAAATCTTCTAGCATCTTTCCTCGACTCTCTTCGTTGCAGTCATTGAGATCCTCCGACTTTGCTCGTTGCTTTCCCCGATGCCACTTCGTTGTACCTCCTCATTCTTCTCCGTCCTGGGTCCGAGGAGAATGCCATCCCCGAAACTTATCAGGAGCATTTAATGTTTTTGATCACATCACGCGTGCTCTATAGCTACATTTAGTGTCTTGTCCCATTTTTCAAACTTGACCGACGATCACTTATTTTGCTTTCCACGTGTCATGATCCTGGATTGATGTGGTACATACCTCATCTTATGTGTTGGACCAGATGACCCTATTCACTGTTTCACTCTTACTCTAATATCATGATATCTCCCCTTCGGATGCTTACACGTGTATCTGGAAATTTTACCACTACACCTACCATGCTGGTAGCAAAGATAGGAGCCCAATTATTATATAGGTGTTTGTTCAGGAACCACTTATTTAACCATGTATGAAAATCATTTGAAGTATCAAACAAATGGATATTGCTTCTAAGAAGTTTTTTCCAAACAGAAAGAGTAAAGGGACACTGCATGAATATATGAGTGAGGTTCTTTTAACCATTGCTGCAGGAATTGAACATAAAGTCAGTATAATGAAGGATGCTTGCAATCTTCCAATAGTAGGAAGAATTTTATGGGCACACTTCCAAATGAACAGATGAATAAAATGATTCCTATCAAGCTTCCATATATTAGCCCAAAGAATATTGTGGGGCTCATCTTTATAATTTTCATTAAGTTGTGATGATATGAGGAATTAACAGTGAAATCCCTTTATCAGTTAGTTTCTAGATCTCTTGGTCTTCTTCTTGCAAGTTAAAATGGGTCTTAAATATGGCATTGCAATTATCCATAGAGAACCATTCTTCCAATTATTCAATGTTCCAAGTACCATTATTAGTGAATAACTGACTAACTAAGAACAAATCAGTTGGGCAGTTAGGAGGCTTAATTAGAGAAATATCACTATCCGTAGTCCATTTGTCATCCCATATTAACCTTCCTCCCATCCTCAATCTTCCAAATACTATTTCTTGAATATTATTAATATCCTCCAGAATTCCGTTCCAAATCCAAGAATCAGTACATTTAGGAACTGTACTTATTTTTAGGACATCTTCATCTCTGAGATATTTGGCTCTCACTAGGGTGAACCATATAAATCCTTTATCCTGGATAAATCTCCATCCAATTTTTTTAGTTTCAAACTATTGTGCATTAGCCATGAATATTTTGGTAACTTGATATAATCTGCCCAGTATTTAAGACGATCTTGTAAAATACATATCTTGTGTTTGAACCGTTGGTTTGTTGTAAAATTTAGATATGTTATAGATGAATTATTCGTGTTTCTATGTTTAGAATTTTTAGACAACCGGACTAAGTTATCATCCTGAAACACATAGTGTAAGATATCTTCAGCTTGTAGAGCTTATTCTTGTTTTCATAAATATTTTAGAAAAATACACCACTGCTTGTTTTTCATATGTTTATGTGTTATAATTTGATAGTATCATTGTAAGAATGATTTACAAAAGGAAATTATTTCATGTTTTTCAGTTAGATGGAACTTAGTTCCATGTTGACGACGGGTAATGATTCCCGAGAGACAAATGGGTAATTGTTCTTAAGAACGCAAAGGGTAATGATTTCCTATAATCCATTGATAGTGGATGTCCGTATCGAGGTAAACGATAGGTGGGTGTACGAACCAAGGACATTCATTTAGTGAACTCATGTGTCGCAATCTGAATTAAATGATTTGTTGGAAACATTATTGGTACTCATGTTTTGAAATCTGAATTAAATGATTTATTGGAAACATTATTTGTATAATGAAATGTGTTAAAATCTGAATCAGATGATTTGTTGGAAGCATTATTGGTATTATGAACTCATGTGTTGAAATATGAATTAGATGATTTGTTGAAAACACTATTGGTATTGTGAACTCATATGTTGTAATCTGAATTAAATGATGTTGGAAACATTGGTATTGTTAACTCATGTATTGTAATCTGAATTTGGATGATTTGTTGGAAATATTACTGGTGTCGTGAGCTTGTTTGTCGAATATATCATTGATTCCTCAAAGTTATTTCGTATTCGCTTGTCATATGTTATGTTTGATTCATTGATATTTTCTTTCGCATCATTTGAGGATGGGAGTGCATTCTACTGAGCTGTCATCTCACTCCCCCCAATTGATATTCCTACAGATTTCATGAGAGCTGGAAGTGGAAACTAAGAAGTTAGCTTAATGATTATGTTGTTATTTTTCTTGTTATTGTTTAAATTGTAATTTGACTTCAAATATTTTATTGAGAATGTTGTTAAGGATGTTTAAACAATGAATTCTTATTTTTGAAATCATGTTAATTAAAAGTTTAATCGTGTTTGGTGAAATAAATAAAGAAAATAAAATTTATGCATAAAGCCATATGAAATTGTCTCAAAAGATCGAATGGTCCCGACCCCTAACGCGTTGAGTTCGAATCTCCATATGGGTCCTGGTCCGAAACTCGGGTATTACAATACAATGCTTGAGTTCGTGTTTCGAGATTAGTCAAGTACAAGCTTGAACTCGAAACTTCTTCTTCGTAACCTATTATATACTAAAGTCATATGACATTGTCTGATCAGAAGATCGAATGGTAAAAATAATGAGTAAATATGATAGTCAGTCTTTACATACCTTTGTTGATGAAGTTCTCGTTAATGTCTTCGTGTTCTTCAATCTTCAAGGCTATTCGATGATTTATGATACTCAACTACCTAAATCAGATCCTAGTCCGAGATTGACTTTAGTAGACGATAAGTCAAGAAATAGTTTCATTTATCTAACATTGAAAACAAGCTTGACATAGGGTTCTACCGAACAATGCTTTAACAGTCTCCCCATTTGTCAATTTTAGTGATAAAACTATCAATTATATATGGATTTAAATAAATAAAATAAACATTAAGTTCATTCTCCATAATATTTCTTGATTTCTTGATGAAATGGCGAGGGTACCAGGTACACCACAATCTTTTCGATATCAACATATGCAGACTTCATCTTGTATAATCTTATAGAAACAATAACTACCAAAATATTATTTCAACAAGGTGATTCTTGGTAATAGTCAAAGTTCTATTCGAACTAACTATGTGATCGTTACCAAGAAGAGATTAGCGTATAAGTGTATTTACTTTAATTATAAATCTACACGATATAATGTGGAAGTACAGTAAATCACACATACAAACAAGATTTTGTTAACGAGGAAAACTGCATTGGTACAAAAACCCCAGGAAGGTTGCGGGCCTCCTATTTCTACGTACGAGCTTGGTTTTTTGGCGTATTTTTTGAACCTATTTCAACCGGGATTCGAGCACGGGCATTTCTACAACTTGGATATCTATATAAAAGTCATTTATAATACTTTTTAAGATAACTTAGACTTAGATTTCACATATATATATATAAGAAAGAAGAGAGATTATACTTATTATTCTAGGGTTTGATCCTTTAGGGGGAAACCATGCTATTTGTTCTTCTTTCTTGTACCATGAGCAGATAATTCTTATTGATTATGGATGAATTCAATGTTCTAGACATAAAATTTATTTATATATACAAGTTTATTTAGAGTTTTAATCATTGTCGTTTGTTTTCACTACATCTAGGGTTTATGATTGATTTCTAGATTGTTCAAGTGTACAATTGGGTTAATCTGTTGATCATTCTAATGTTAGTATAGAGTTGAGCGATTTGTAATTGTCGGGCATCTCATACACAAGTAGAGAACGTGAGACCTTGCAGAGGGATTCTTTGAAGGAATCGCGTGTGAAGACAAAACCAGTAAGTGAACCGAGCGTACTGGGTTTTAATGTTGGGATTAACCTAAATTCACAAACCCTAAAGCGTCCGAATGAGTTACACCTTGAGAGAGTACTTCTTGGCGGCTCAGAAGAATGGAATCTAGTGACCAAGCGTACTGTTATCCGGTGATATAATGAGTTTTGGGGATAGTTTAGCGTACATGTTATCCCATGGTTGGTGATAAATGAATCTAACGAAAGATAGATAAGTATACTACTTGAGTTAACATTTGGTAACGGCGAATGACTCCCTAATCATCTTTTCTTCTTATTATTACTATTTTTAATTTTTGTAAATAACCAATCCCCTTTAGTATTTCTTTTTATTATAGTTTTTCTAATCCAAATAACATTTCAATTGCACAACTCTATGTGGGAACGATCCTTACTAATGCTATATTACTAGTTAATTAGTAGAAAATATATTGATTAATTTATTGCACTTACGACACGCATCATCTTCTCAAACGACTTTGAGTTTTGGAGCTAAACTTGAAAACCAAACTTGACATACCAATGTTTCTGGGTTCAACCGAGCAGAGCTGTGATAAATAATATTTTCCAAACATTAATACTTAAGATATTCTACTAGTATAAATCCAAAATTAGCTAGTTGTAAATCTATGTACTTTTTGCTAAATTATTCAACTAGTTATGTGCAATCTTCTGGGAAAGAAAAGCACATCAATTTTCTATATTAAGATAGTAAAGAAATATATCTCAATAATATTAATAGGATCTAGCCTTGAGTATCAAAGGAATAAATATGAACAATAATATATTTAAGAGTGAAAAATGAGATTTCGAAATATGCAAGTTAGGATAGGTCCTAGGATCATACTTGGTTAGATCGGTCTTGAGTGGGATCGGTCCTGAGTCCTATTAGACTTAGAAACTTAATTCACGTCTAAAACAAACTGTAAACCATGTCCAAGAAAAGTTTTTCTAACTGAGTTCAAAGCCCGGATTCACCACTAGATACATATATCTAGTTTACAAAAGTTCAACACTAATCCATGACAAGAGTCATATTAGTGTTATATCGAAATCACGAAAGTATAGCATACTATACTATGTAACTCAATGCAATAAGTTGTAGAGACAAATAATATATATCTTCCCTATTGATACTTAGATCATAATAATTATCGAGTCATGTATATACTAAATCCATGTAAACAAACTTCACATATTATGTTTCAATGAATGCGACCATAAAGAACTTGATAGAAATGGAACAAGTCAAGTCAATAACTACTAACCTCAATCTGAAGATGATGCCATCGTTTGTCTTCAATACGTCTTCAGGTCTTCAATGAGTAACTAGAAATTGTCTCAACATTTCTATTTCCTAAGTCCAACCTAATGAAGCTGACTTTAGTAAGCAATTCAAACAATCGATTTTGGGAACTAAACTTGGTGGGTTCAACCGAGCAGTTCTCGACCATAATAAATTTGTAAAGAAGTTTTAAAACAAAAAGTAACTGAAGAAAATGAGTAAAAATTGTTTTAAGTTTTTCCAGTTACAAATTTTATCATCAAGAGTTGAAGCCAAATATGAAGTTGTTTCTGTTGTACGCTCTGAGAATGGTGTTGAATGTAGATCAGTTGAAAAGGCAAGTAAGCATTCACATCCACGCGTATGGTTGATTTTCTTTATTTGAGATCATCAGAAATTAAAAATAAGTGTCATATTTCCGTGTTTAAGTATTCTCTTCTTTATTCCTTCTTACATACATGGGTGACCCACTTCTATAGTTTATTCCGTGTTTAAGTATTCTCTTCTTTATTCGATGTTTAAGTATTCTCTTTGGAAATGATCCTTACTACCGTTATACTCCCTCCGTTTCTGGAAAAAAGTTACCATCACTTTTTCATTTTAACCTAAAAATAAGCCAAATAAAAAAAGTGATAGTAACTCTTTTCCAGAAACGGAGGTAGTATTATTTATTAGTATTAGTGGAAAATATCTAAAATAATATTTTACACATACGACACGCATCAGCGATACATTCAACCTTTGGTCAGGAGAAAACGCACTAGAATTTTAACCGCTAGCCTGCCCAAATTGGAATTCCCATAAAAAGGAATTAAATTGGTGATTGTATAGCCATGATGGTCCGAAAATGTCACCATATCTAAAAATTAGACAAACTAGACAAGCCAATAGAAAACTGAAAGAGATAAGCGATATGTCTAATTAATCCTACAGTTAGGGTCTTAATGAGACTAAAGATTTCATAACAATGGGACATTTCCAAAAGAGGTATAATTCTGTTGGTTGGGGGGATAAAACTCCTAATGGAGTCTTAATACTACAATTATACTAAAATTCCAACTTTCTAACTTCTCTTCGGAGATAAACAAAACGGGGTTTAGAAGAGTGGTGACCAAAATTTCCCAAAAATTAAATTTTATAAAAAAACATAAAATTCAAATGGCTCGAGTCTATTTTATGGATCATCATGGAGTTGGTTATGAAGTTCCTGAGGTTCTGGAAGAAGGTGATTTATTATTTATTGGTGCATAGAATCCTGGAGTTGTAGAGAATTCTCCTCCTGATGTTGATAGGATTCTAATTAAAAAGAAACTTATGAATAGACAATGGCAAGGATTTATGATCAAACATTCTTTCGACGCCATTTTAGTAGTTATGATTGTAATGTTGAGATCATCTAAGAACCAATAAAAGAAACTTATGAATAAACAATGACAAGGATTTATGATCAAACCTTGTCTGTTTAGTACTTGCATACCCCCAATATCCAATAATTGATTTGATTAAGGATGTAGAAGTTTCTGAAGTAGCACCTGCTTCTCCTGACGGTCCCCCTGGATTCAGGACAAAAGTAAATAAAGTAAGAGAAAAATTGATGAAGTTGAAGTGAAGGAAGATAGTAATAGGAGGAAAATGCAAAAATCCCCTCTCTTATTATGAATTTAAGTTTTCCAGAAGTGAGGTTGGTGAAACAAGCATGGCTTCCAAAAACAGGATTGGAGTGATTGATCTAGATGTGATGTTGGTGTTTGTAGGCACTTTGAGCAGTTGGTTCCCAATTGCAGAGGGTGTATTTATAATTAATGGTAAAAAAGATGATCTAAGAAGCTAGTATGTGGTTCGGGATATGCTATTCATGGATTACAGACATATTCTAGGAATCCGGAAAATGACGAGCTTTTGGCAGTTGTTGCTGATTGGGGAGACAATATACCAGAAGTGTAATCAAACACAACTAACTCAACCAAAAGCTTATCTATCTAACTTATATCAGAACAGATTCCAAAGCAGTTTTAACTGCTTTCATTTCCAGAAAGTTCTAATAGTATGCAATTACAAGGTGGAACAAGATTATATGTGGTTTGCAGAGTTATATTTTTTTTCAAAGTTACAGGGAAATCAACTTTTCTGCAGACAATCTGTCTAAGATGGGTGCCACACTGCCTAGAGGTGAAAAGAAACTACGTATATACATGCCTTTTTTTACTAGTATTTAAATTCCTGATAATACTTATTTTAGATTTTATTGAGTACTTGTATTGAAAAGATCTTGTTCTTATAAAGGCTTTCATCTGTGAGCATGGAATTTTTTTTTTATAGTCATTTTGTTACAAATATAAATGTACTAAAAAATTGTAACACTTACTTTTGTTACAAAATATTGTGACAATTATAATCATTAGTAACTATTTTGTAATAAATATAAGTGTTCGAAAAAAATTATTTTAAAACTAATAACTAATTTGTGAATATGTTTTTTATCCGACTGTACTAATATATCCTATCCAATTAAAACTTCTGGCTCCGTTACTGTCTATAAGTGTTTTGTTTGCTTTTTGTTTTTTCTTTTATAACCTTTTTTGATGATTTTTTGAATTTTCAATTAAATTCGTATTATAATGCAATAAAAATATCTACATAACTTGTAAGAAAAATAGTGGTAAATTATTTTATTTTTCGTTCTACAATTATAATGAGTGATGTTTGTTCTTGTTATTATAAATTAGATGATTACCCACAGACATTCTTCAAATTAGTGTTTACAATGGAAAAACTAATAATATGTGTTTACACACTTTTCTAGTCAATTATGTATTTAATACTAAATACAATGATATTTTAGGCTTTTGTTTTATTTAGTTTTCTAATTTTAATTTTTTTAATAAAACCACCTATTTATCACGATTTCAATTATGAAAAATGGTCATGTTTTGCAAAATCTAATTTTAATGATTTTTTTTTCTTTTAAATTATTTCCTTTTTTATATAAAAATGGTTAAAGTCGCACCTATTTTAAATCAGATAGATTTTGTTATTGATTATAACAAACAAAGACTGATTTCTTTGAAAATAACAAATATTTTTACTTCCGTTTTTGTAAAATAAAGCAAAGTTTTTGTTTGGTTGTTTAGTTTTATTTATAATTGTTGTTTCTATCTAGATATTTTTCAGTTCTTCGTTTCTAGTGAAATTTTATTATAAATGGACAAGGTTATTTAATCTACCAAATATTGGTATACAGAATTAAATATTCGTATATAGATTTAGTTGTTCTTGTATGAGAATTATAATTCCCATGAGAATATTTATTGATTCTCAATGGAAAATTATAACTTTCATACCAGACTAGCTATAGCTCAACATATCAAATTGAAGCTTTTTATCATGATAATATTGTCGCGCACAGACAACACAAACACAAGGATTTCTGTCGCTATCATGATAATATTGTCACAGATATCCCAAACCCAAACCCAAGCACATGAACACGAAAAATGGCAAATTACCACCAATGCAAGCTAATTATCATGATAATCTTGTCGCAGACAGCACAAACACAGGATTTCTGCCGCTATCATTATAATATTGTCGCCGACAGCACAAGCACAAGACTAAAGGGGTTTTTGAGCAATATTGTATTATTATAGTTACGTAAATGGTTTTTTGAACATTATGTGTATTGCTATAGAGATACTGTAATTATTTTTGATTGTCATTGCAGGTCTTTTCCCATTTGCATTCGCTTTAGTTAGCGCCAAAAATGACGAAAATCACTTTATGTTGTTCAATGAACTAGTAATTACTTTATGTTCATAAGTACCAACCGTAGCTAGAAATGTACTTGACTGGCTACTAAGCTTTTAATAGAAAAATATGGAACACCTAAAACGTAATAAGATTGGACTACGTGATAAATATGTGGGGTTGGTAGTATTTTCAGGTTTTCATATTGCTAATGGATTGCTTCAAGCAGAAAGGAAACTTCAAATTAGAGTAGACGTAAAAAGGCACGTGAAGATGGTTATGGAATACTGAACGGGTAATTTGTTGGTTGGTCCAGAAAACCCGGTACTAGTTATCCTATAGTTCACCGGTAAAAACCAGTTATCTGGAGGTCCAAATTCATTTTGAAAAGGTAAAATTACTGTTATGGGAATCACTATTCATGTGTGAACCATCCATGTACTCCACCTCCTCCACGTCTCAGTTTCTTATAACTGAATTTTCAGTGTCAACTTCTTTATTTAGTTGAATCTGAAAATCTAGGTTATAGAAACCAAATCGAAAAACCCAGCGCAAACAGAATCATCTAAAATGGTTACCAAAAGGAAAATCGATAGAAAAATCAAAGAAACATTAATTGAAGAACAAGATACTCCTCAATCTCCACCAACAAAATCAAAAAGGAAGAAGAAATCAGATGTTGTTGATTCTGCAGCACCATCAAAAAAGAAGAAGAAAGCTTCTCTTGTAGATTCTCCACCACCAAAATCAAAAAAGAAGAAGAACACCGATGTTGTTGATTCTCCAACAACATTGAAGAAGAAGAAGCAAACTATTGTTGTTGATTCTCCATCTACAAAGAAGAAGAAGAAAGCTCTTCTTATGAAAGCTCTTGTTGTTCATTCTCCATCAACATCAAAAAAGAAGAAGAAGGGTGTTGTTGTTTCTGGTAAAAAAGGTACTGATTCTAATCATCAGTGCATATCAATATATAACATACTTTGTTCATGTTATAGGAGTTAGATCTAGCATACAATATCGATACATATCAATATATATATATAGTTTTTTCATATTATAGCACATAGA
>JAJJMC010019771.1:2470963-2604464 GCA_023531435.1 Papaver californicum
ACTTTGTTCTAATCTTGAATTGGGTCAGTACATATCAATGTATACTTTGTTCATGATATAGCGGATAGATATCAACATATCAAATATATACTTTGTTCTATATTGTAGTACATATTGATATATTGTAGGGTTATTGACAATGTGTTCATTATATACGTAATGTCAAAAAAACCAGAAAGAAGAGAAAAGCACATGCACCTGCTAGGAAAATCTACAAAAGTGGTTTCATGGGGATTTTCTCACTAGTTAGAGCAATCAGGGATGCAAACCTTGAGTTTAGTGAAACTCAATTGAGGATCATTGGTGAGCAATCATATGGGAACCTTTTTTTGATATTCTGGTACACAAATCTTGGTGTAGATCAGTGGATGAAGAATGAAACTGTTGTGACCAATCTAATACAGTGTTATAAGAGAAGTAAAGTTGCGAATGAGATCACATTTGAGTTCAAAAAGCATAGAGTTTCACATAATCTGACATCCACTTCTGAAGAAATATATTTTATCTTTGGAATGCCAAGAGAAGGGAAAAGACAACATGAAGATATGATACTGACATCAAGGGGTGGATATCGAAACAATACTTTCTTCCAAAGGTTCATTGGTGATGTAGAAAAGACTAAAAAGGTAAATAGAGTGAGGATACAAGAAGAAATCTTGAAACTTTTAAGAAGAAAACCAGCAACTAAGAAGAAAAGAAATGAAAAAAGTTGAAGAATCTGAAGAAAAGCAAAGTGACGAAGAACCTGAAGAAAGTGGGGGTGATCAAGAGAATACAGAAAATGAAGAAAATGAACAAGAAGAAAGTGAAGAAGATATTGAAGAAGGGAGTGAGGAAAAAAGTGAAGAAGTGAGAGATGATGAAGACCTTGTAAGGCTTATATGCCTATTCATGTGTATCACGTTGTTTTTCACAACAAAAGATGCAAATGCGTTGACTGAAAATTACACTGGTCTTGTGGAGGATCTCGAGGCTGCAAAGAATATTTCATGGCCAGATTTGATACATTCTTACTTAGAAAAGTCACTCAATGACAATGTAAATGTAGTCAAGAATACTACCGGATGTCTGAACTATTTATTCGTAAGAATACGTACTAAAAATCTTTTTAGTAGTTTTACTCAATGAATCGTGATTTAGTTTTAACTTTGTTTTGGTGATTATTTTTTTCCAAAACAGATTTGGTATGCAGAGCATACCTATTTGCTGGAACCGGAGAAAATAAAGATAATTCCGGAAAAAAAAAAGTTTATTCCAAAAGCTATCAAATGGAATCTGACAAACTTATGTGTTGCACTCCAAAAAGACATTGATACAACTGAATATGAGGTAAGAAAAATATGTACTTATTTAATGCATTTATGATGTTTGTTATCCTACAGTATATATCAATATGTATTGAATGTATGATGTTTTTTATCCTACAATATATAATGATATGTACTGACTATATGAAGTTTGTTATCCTACAGTATATATTGATATGTATCTCATGTAACACCTAGTTTTTATAGTACATATTTTTGAGTACATATTTTGTTGTTTTGGTACAGTTCCATGAAAATTTCAAAGTTCCGTACACCAATCAAGAAAAGAAAATTATGAATAGAATCACAAGAAGACTTGCAGAAGAGGAGAGTGAAGCTGAAAAGGTAGAAGAAGGTAATAAAAGTACAACGGGAGAAGATAAAGAAGAAATTGCAGGGAAGACAGTGGAGGAAGATGATTGGAAAGCAAGATATGAAGATTTGACAAAGACAATCTTTGAAAAATGGGGATAAGTGAATACCATGCAGCATGAAGATGGACCGCTTGATGCATCAAAGCTTATACAAATGTTGAATGACATGTAAATGAAAGCTTCTCCCTTACAACCTGAAAATCAAGAAGAGTTTCGAGACTCAATTGATGGGAGTCTCACTCATTTGGGTACTGACCCAACGGGAGAATTCCCATCTCCTACTACTCCAACAGATCCTTTTTTGCAAAAAAAAATATATGAAGTAGTTTTGGGAAATCCATTTGTTCAGATTTCAATAGAAGAAGTGCCACTTGCGACTACTCCAACAGAAGATGGACAAAATGTTTTGAGTGACACCATCGTCAAAAGGGTTCCATTTACTGTTGCATTGTCAACACCACCTTCGGTGCACAAGTTATGTTGTGTTGATGTTTCTGTTATTAAAACATGAGCTAAATCTGACTTGGAGAAAGAGGTCAAAGAGATGTAAGAGAAAAGTAACACACAAATAAGTAATGCTGGCTAGTTTCACTCTTTATTACAAATGTGCTTATCAATATAACTGTAGATATCAACATGTACTTGATTACAAATGTGTTTTATTATTGTCATATAACTGTACATATCAATATATATTTAACTATCATAATAAAACTTTATGGTTGCAAGATGATTTACCTGGACTTCAACAAGAAGCAGTGAAAAAGGGGATTGAAGCTATAGAACAAAGTATTGAAACTATTAAAGGGATATCGCAGAACCCTGATGAACAAGACATTGAAACCCTTTTCGACAGCTTCGTGGACATGAAAGTACCTTTGTTTACTGAGGTGGCGAAGATGGAAGACATTGAAAATTTCACATTTGAATATTTTTTGGACTTATCCATATCCAGCAATGGAGTTTATGATGAAAAATATGCATCTCTTAGCCAAGATAATGGTAGTATTTCAAGCCATATTCTGTTTGGGATTGACATTCGCAAACATTTTGATAATTTATTTGGAAATGATTTACGACGTGTATAAGTTCGACAAGTTACAGCTGAGCCGAACCAACTTACACTTGAGAAGAATGCAAATCAAGTCACACCTGAGCAGGAAAATGGCCCAAAGGTATATCTTCTACTTGTGGTAATTTATCTTTCTTGTCTTTGTTTGAAAAAATATGATTCAAATATAGTACTAAAAACCTAGATTCAAAAATTAATTTCAATTATGTAATGTAAAGTACATATTTTGTCATACTGACAAAAAGAAATGCAGGAATATGAAGTTACAACCACACAAACGTCAAGCGACGTGCCACTAGCAACCAAACTTGCCAATATGACTGTTGCCAAAGCGAAAGCAAAACCAAAGGTTATTGCAAAGAAGTCAGTTTTGATAGTAGAAGTAAGTTTTTCTGAAAAGAATAAGTCGAAAACTGACAAACGAAAAAGACAATAAAGACAACAAAGAAGAATAAAGCTCAGAAAGCTCAGAAACCTCGTATGAAGTTCATGGATCTTGAGAAGTCACCACTCTATGAGCAGATGACAGGTGAAAAAATAGCGATTCTACTTCCATACTTTGAGAAAGGAAAGAGAATGTTAGTACTTTCTACCTTTCATTTTACTTTTAAATTAAGTAAGTTTTGCAGTACATATCAAAAAAACTTACTTCAATATGTGTTTTTATTATAAATGTGCAGCTCGGTTGCTTGGACAGTAGAGGATGGAGGTGGTATCTTCATCAGTGGGGCTCCAATGGAAGATTTGATCTTCAACAGAGCATTAGAGAAAGATCTTCTCAACTACGCTCAGTATAAGCTTCAAGTGGCATCTAAAGAGGGCCAAGCAAATCCTGAGGCAGAATGAAAATACTTAAAGGTGTTGCACCTGGATCCAGCTGCTTGGGTATGTGTTGTTTTCTTTTTTTTATAATTTCGAACATTGGATATGAAAAATAGTATATATTGATATATACTTTGTGAAATAACCTATTAAACGTTTTTATTTTTCAGTATCATGTCGACAAACCAGAGAGTTTACAGGGAGCAGAGGTGCCGGTATTATTATGCCCATCTTGCCAATGAGAAATGACATTGAGAAGATCTTTGTACCCATGTGTCATGGCAACAAGTATTGGACACTGCTCGAGTTTGAGTTTGAAACCCGTAAATTCATCCATTACAACTCGTTTGTGGCTTTCTGGGATCATTGTTATGAGAATACCAAAAAAATATCGGAATTCTTGTTTAATCCAATCAATCAGTTCTTGGCTAAGAATCAGAAACAGAAGGTGAGCAACTTAAGGTTGACTGACTATGGGTGTCCACAACAAGGAATGTGGCCAGACTACCTTTTATATGTAATGTATTTTATCAAGAGGAGATCAAAGATTGATCGTGATGGAAAATTTTTGGGAGATGTCGAACAATTGATGAAGAAGATTCAGAAGAAAAGAATCAAGTTAGCATGCATGTTGTTGACAGCCACTCTGCCTGAAATCAGTTGGGACCCCTCCAATGAAAATAAATGTTTACCTGCAGAGTAGATATGGATATATACTGCAGTAACTTTCTTTTTACTTATTGAACTGATAAGGATTTATATACTTGTATTAGGATCTTATTATGTTTCTCTCTCTCTATATATATATATATATGATGATGATCTTTATTAGCATTGTTAGGTTTCTATTTATTTTTTAGAGTTATATAGAAAGGTAGAAGATATCAATATGTGCTAGGAAGTACATATTGATATTACTTTGTTTTGAAACTACATATTGTTATGTTCAATGTAGTAAAAATTATGTTTGTGTTCATTTTTTGAATTTGTTTTTTGTTTCATTCATTGAAACCATGAAACCATGAAACCATGAACCCTTAACCACTGAAAACCTGAAACTCTGAACCAAGAGATTCTTATTCTAAAAAGTACATAATGACATGTACTATGAAGTACATATTGATATGAATTGAAAAAAATTACTTTGTTTATGT
The DNA here is from genome assembly GCA_023531435.1 of Papaver californicum. Taxonomy (NCBI): domain Eukaryota; kingdom Viridiplantae; phylum Streptophyta; class Magnoliopsida; order Ranunculales; family Papaveraceae; genus Papaver; species Papaver californicum. The sequence goes on from JAJJMC010019771.1 coordinate 2,475,693, forward strand.
GCATTTTTTTTTGTTTTTATAACAACTACAAGATTAGTAAATAAAAGAAAAATATATTGGAAATAAAAATCACTAATAACGAGGGGCACTGCCCCCTCGACCCCCGTATATAGTGAATGACATTCAACCACATGTTCATACATCTTTAAAGATGAAGCAAAATATAAGATTTGTTTCATCAAATTCTCGTTCTGTCATTAAGAACATAATTCAATTGGCACACAAACAAGTCCTGGAAAAAGAAACCTAAAAAAATGCGACAAGTATCTTCTAAAAGAAACTAAATCCCAAATGTATTAAAAAAACTGTAATGAAATTAATTCCCATCTGTATATTGGTATTGACGGATAACATTGCATGTAGCCTTGTTGTGATGAGATTTCAATTTACAATTTGAACATGTAACATGATTTTTGCTCCTCTCCCATGCACTCTTGATGCAGTTCTTTTTTCTTCTTCCTGGAGGAGCCCTAACTACTATTGGTGGAAGAATAGTATCTTCTGCGGTATACTCATCAGGCCTGTGGTATATTGAAAAACATAAATAAGAAAAATCTATTAACTTGGGCAGTTTTTGTTGATGTATGTTACACTAAATATCAATATGTACTATGCTAGTTCTAGTTTATGGTTTATATGTACTGCTTAAACCATTCTCATGTATGATACTAACATAAAAATATCAATATGTACTGCTTAAAAACTTACCTGTCGTGATTAGGAACATGTCTAATAGTGATTGAATATAGCTAGCGATAACAACTAACTTTGAAGTAATCGTCGATATAATCAAGGAACTTTCCCCCAGCTGCACCAATAGCCGCAGTAGCATGCGAGCATGGGAAACCATACACGCGCCATCTTTGGCACGTACAACCCTTTTGATGTAGATCTACCATATGAGACCTGCACACAAGAAACCAAACATATTATTTACGCAGTATATATTGATATTTTCCCTACACAAACAAAAAAGAATATAATCTGCATAATATATATTGATATTTTTCCTACACAAATCAAAGAAGATAATCTGCACAATACATATTTGATATGTTTTCTGCAGTACCCCTAAGAAACTAGTTTAATGGAGCATGTTACCTAAAAAAAATAACCTTGGGGAATAAACTTCAAAGACGTGAGCATATGACTGACTAACTTTCCAAGGACGACCAATTTAAATCTGTAGTTCAAGCAAGGCTTGATACACAGGGGGTAAATGCTCCGGATCCATCAAAAGACTTTTTTCCCGACGTTCATACATCAACTCCATTACCCGTAGCCTACACGAAAAATAAAATTAAAAAAAACAAACATATTATACATAGTGTAAAAAAAATGTACTAGAAGAAGATTGTTGGAGCATATTAAAAAAAATAGTACATATATACTTGTAGTGTTACAAGAAACTTATAAAAACCTAATTGTGTCAGAGAGCGCAGGGAGGTAACTTCTTCTCGCGGCAAATCCAGTTATTAAAAGACTTGGCAATGCTTAAAGAAGTCTGACCATACCTACATCCTGGGAAGTATGCACTAGACCACTTTTTCTTAGGAATGTTACGGCAGTATTCAGCAACCCAAGGCCTTCCTAGATAAACCATTTCTTGAATAACTTCTTTGTATATTGATGGAGAAAGCGCATATGTTGCTTTTTGGAAACAGACCATCATTTTTTTATATTTTTCATCATACTTACTGATGGGTAAGTTATTTTTCAAGTGGAAAAAACAATAGCTATGATAAGAATCAGGGAAAACTTCAGGAATTGCATTCAACAAACCTTCACCTTGGTCAGTCAAAAAGGTGATGCGACGATGGTCCATAACTTTTTTAAGATTGTCCATAAACCAATGCCAATTATCATTATCTTCGCCAGGAACTAATGCAAAAGGATAAAAACTTGAAAAGAAAAATATAAAACTCATATCAATATGTACTTCATGTCTGCACCTTCAAAATATGTTATACCTACAGTGTATATCAATATATACTTTATGTATGATGTGTATGATCCTACAGTATATATTGATATGTACCAGAAAATAGACTATATTTCTCTTTGTATTGGTACAACAAAAACAGTACATATCAAATATGTATCATATAAAAAAGTTACCTTGATTGTCGTTAAGACATGTCGCAGCCATTAGACCTCCTTTAAACCTCCCAGTAAGAAATATCGAATCACAAAAGATCTTTGGACGACAAAGTTTATAACCCGCTCTACAAGCTCCAAAGCAAATAAAAAGTCTGTTGAATCTCTTTGTTGCGTCGTTGAAGTCAAAATTAATATAAGACCCTGGGTTGGTTTCCCCAACAGCAGTGACCCACCAAGCAAGATCAGTGTATGACATTACATCATCACCAAATATCATTTGATGCGATAAGTCTAGTGCATGATATGCGTGGTGATACTTGATGTTGATCCCTCCCTCAACTTTAATATAATCCATAATATCCTGCGGCTTTATGAGAGGGTTGTGCTTGACACGCTCATGAACTAAATGATTTACAAGCTTCCTCGAAACAGTTGGACTCCTCAACCTATACCCAGCCCCATAAGTGTGCCTCCCCATGTAATCATTTATCTTAAACACATCCAAAGACCCATTCATGGCAACCGCATGAAGCATCCAAGAGCACCAGTCATTGCTGCATCTCACTGTGAATCTCTCTAGGTCATTCTTCAATTTGTAACCTTATATGCAGTCCTCAAACAATATTTCTCACATGCTAACCGAACAACTTCTACACCACCATGGAAGAAATGGTTTTAATCTTCAAAAATATTCTCCCAACTATCGGAAAAAAGAACACTTGCAACCTCTTTACCATTTTTCAAATAATTGTTCCTAGCACTTACAACCAACTCAACACTATTGTCAAAATCAGCACTTCTCGAAGAACTAGATGCACCAGATAAAACAACATCCACATGCAACTCAAAGAAATCTGAATTCTTCGTAAAATGTAATGCATCAATCCCTTTAAGCGATACATCAGCAAGGACAGGGACTTTTACTCCATTTTCAACATAATTAACAACAATAGTTGATGGAGTCGAAGATAACCTAAATATGCAATATGATGTTGTTTGTGGTATACATGAGAGTAGCAAAAGGTGTTTGGATTAGAACCAACACCTGACAAGTTGAACCTGTAGAAATGTGATCCAAATAAAAATCAAACATATATTTTCAGATGATAGGAACACCAAATCTACAGTACAACATAATATGTACTGGTTTAGGAGTATCACAAATATTATAGATTCACACAAAACAAAAAAATAAAAGCATATTATATGTAGTACAAACAATTATGTACTGATTCAAAAATAGTATACCATACACTATATATAACAACAATACATATCAAAAAGCTTAGAAAGACAATACGTTTTAATATGTATTGAAGAATCATTAAAAAAACCAGAAAAAAGAACAAAATTCATGAGTTCCTGAAAAAATTAAAAAAAAAACACCAAACCATACCTATTATCAAACTACATGTAAAAAAACGGAATACGATGATCTAATGAACAAAATAGAACAATAACAAAAATCAGTTTCAAAAGTCAAGAGAAACACTGAAACACGAGTAAAAACGAAATGAATCATGCAATTGAACAAAATGTACATCATAGAAAATGAGAATCATCAGGATTTCAGAGTAAGAAAAAAAACAAAATCATGAAATCGAGATGATTATCATGATTTCAGTGGACTCCCACCTTTCCTGAATATCTTAGTAAAAAAAATGTACTCCCACCTTTGCAAGTTTTGGTGGGGGGAAACTTTAGACCCTAAGGATAAAAAGTTGCACCTCTTAGGTTAGGATAGTTTATGCTCTCCCAAGTCTGAAGGAGGTCTTGGTCTAAGGAAAGCTGAGTTAAATAATCTTGCTATGATAGATAAAAATACCTGAAAAATAATTGAAAACCCAGATTGTGTACTTGTTATTTCTTTAAAAGATAGGTATTTTCCTAGGACTGAATTTTTAAATACTAAGTGCCCTGGTAATTGTTCTTGGACTTGGAAATGCCTCTACACCATCAAAGAACTTATCAAACCTTTCATTTCTTGGATTGTAGGGATGGCAAGTTTATTGATCCTTGGTGTGATAAATGAATACCAAATTTGGGTTCTGCTACCCTAATCCCTGACCCCCCCTGATCCTAATGTTAATGTTTCTGATTTTATAAATCAGGAGTCTAGAACATGGAATGTTGTTAGACTCAATACCCACTTTGATAATGCTTCTGTTAAGAATATTGTCACTATCCTATTAAGCCAGTATTTCACTCCCGATAGGAGGGCTTGGGAAATTTCGAAGACTGGTAGATTTTCCTCTAAATCTTCCTACATGGGACTCATAGGGTATAGACCTTCTCCATGTAGTAATCTTTGGAACATTATTTGGAAATTAAAGGTCCCACACAGAGTTCAACTATTTATCTAGAAAGCAGCAAAAAATGTTCTCCCTGCTAGATCTGTTCTGCATACTCGTATGCCTATGCTCTCTGTTTGTTGTCCCAGATGTGATGCTGGTCAGAAGTCTATTCTGCATGCTTTAGTGCTTTTTCTAGGCATGTTTGGTTTATGTCTAACCTTTGTATGAATACTTCTCTTTTTTTGGACAAATCTCTAAATGATTAGCTCTTCTTTGGTTAATTGATCCGGCTACCAGACTGCCTGATGATTACCATGGTCTTTTCACAACTATACTTTGGTCCCTTTGGAGTAGTAGAAATAACCTCATTTCAATTCAGAAAAAGAAACTCATCAATCTATTATCAGTGGAGTTAAAGTCATGCTTATAGTTGGAACCCCAATTATACAAGCTCAAACCAACATTGTTCTCTCTAGTCTCGACTCGTGGATGCCCCCACCAGTTGGATGGATTAAATACAATACTGATGGTACGTTTGATGTGGTGCAGGTTTTGTGATGAGAAACTCGGATAAAAAAACTTCCTTTTGTGCCTCTCTTTCCTTTGATGTGGGTTCGACTGAAGAATCTGAAGCTCGTGTTGTTTAGGCAGCCCTCAAGAAAGTTGTTGAGTTGTAGATTACCCATCTAATAATCGAGAGTGATGCCAAGTCTCTGATGGATCAGTTAACGCTTGGAATTTTATATAGGAACTCAAGAACAAATGCAATTTTCAAGGACATCAAATATTTTGCTTCTCTTCTTGTTGTTTGCAAATTTTCGTTCCAGCCACGACTTTGTAATTTTGTAGCTCATGCTTTGGCCCAATGGGAAAAAGTAAACTCTGGTGTTATGTTCTAGTCAGTTCCTCCTATTTGGCTCAAACCAATAGTTGAGGCTGACTATTAGCCTTGCTAAAGGCCCTCGTCTATCAATAAAAAAAAAATGAGCCTACGTCAACGGCACTAAGCCATACCATGCAGTCGTGCACTGACATTTGCTTTAGAAATTTATGACAGTACCATATATACATCATGTAGGGAACAATTGCACAAAGAAAACAAAAACAAATCTCAAACAGCTGAGTCGCGGACTAGGTCGCTCTCTTTAAGGTGTTTCACGACTATGCTTCTTGATTGTGCTAGCAATCTCTCTTGTCGAAAACCCTATGGGATAAAACAACTGAAAAACTCTTTTTGTTTGATTTCTCTATACTATAATAAATCAAACCAACTTCTATTATTTATTACACTTGCTCAAGATCTCGAAAATCAGAATAATTTTTTTTTTTTTCTTTTCCAGAAAACAACCTAACATAACTTAAGGTTATCAATCCAATTTAATGAGAATTAATTTAGATTTTAATGCCTATCGAAAAATCCTCTTAACAGTCAAAAAACGGCCAAAATATTAATGTCAATATAAAAGGAAATTAATTAGAGAATAAAACTTTTAAAAATGTTTAAAAAATCAAAAGTCAAAACAGTAAAAATTAATTTTGTGAATCACCAGACCTCCCAAGACCCCAAGGCCCCGTTCTCCCAGACTTTTAATATATACACATAGTAAATTGGATGTGGTGGGATTTGAACCTTGGTCTATAGTGTGGAAGCCCAAAATTAAACAATCACATTATCTTCCTAACTTTTACATAATAATACACTTTTATGTTTTTGTGCATATATTCCAAACTCATCCGTATCCGAAAATCGTGAGTATCACGATTCACACATATAAGATAACTTACCCGATGCAGATACGCAGGTGTTTCTTGTTTTCTTTTTAACTGGAAATGGTACTATCGTGGACTATGAACACGTTAATTAAGAGCTAGACTAATGTTTTGCTGCACATTTATAATTACTTAATTACTTTTCTATTCTATCAGCTATTTTATGTTTTGAATTTGTTCAATTGTGTACATGCATCCCATTCACATTGTATTCATTTTCACTTTAGTTTTCATTCCATAAAAAGCTTCAGTTGATGAAATCTCTCATTTATCAGAGAATCAAGGTGTCAACTACTAGGGAAGATTATGAATGGGTAATGATGAGGTTGCCTCAATATTGTTCTATTTTTTTGCACATACTATAGGTCTTGAGAGAAGACAAATGGTGGTAAGATTTCTTCATTGGCAAATTTTAACTTTCAAAAGCAGATTTGTGAATTCTCAATGGAAAACTATAACTTTCAAACCAAACTAGCACTACCTTAACAGATTAAAGTTTGCTTGGCAAGTGAAACTGGTACTCATAGAACATAATCAGATCGAACTAGTCACTTTTGACATAATTTTTTTTGTAAAGTATCCAAAAATGAACAGGAAATAATTACATTTAACTTCATAACATCATAAAATTTTCAGAAGAAGATTTATTAATTCTTAATGGCAAAGATAACTTTCAAACCTAACTAGCAATACCTCAACATATCAAAGTTTGCTTGGAAATTGAAACTGGTACTCATACAACAATCAGATCAAATACTTTTGTCCAGAATAAACTTGCAGTAATTCCAGCAAAATTCAAAATTCAAAAAATAAGACATCTGAAACCATACTCAAAACTAGAAATGTAAACAGCTGAAGCATAAAATTCTAAAAAGAAACAGCTTATTCTAAACAAGTTAATTCATTTTTGGAAAACGCAGATCTTTCGACCAACTATGTAATGGATCAGCAAGCAATTTGTACACCATCTTGGCTCTCATTCTTTTAATGTTTCTGGTGATGTCCCTTGTACTCTTCGTAATCCTAAACTCAAACCGGCAATGATATGCCATTTCACGAATTCGCACACATATACAACATAATCGCAACTGAAAATCAAAGATAAGATTGTTAGATAATAAAGACTTCCATTCATTTATTATGATATCAAATGTTTTTTTTGAATACTTAACAAGTTACATACTCATAATTTTGTTGAGGATATTTTTCCGACACTACTTTTTTAATATGAATAGGTTTTCTAACCCTATCCGGACAATACTTGTTCATTGACAAAGTCACTTCTGCTTGCTGCAATATCCAAACAATTTAAATAAAACAGTTGTTACTCGGGATTATATATTGGGCTAAAAGAAAAGCATACATAAGAATACATAATCTAAACTGTTAACAGACAAGTTTGTATACCAATTTTACTGTTTCAGGTAGGTGTGTATCTTTTCCCTTCTTCTTCATTGAGTTGTAGTGCATTCAACTGTCATTGTCTTTATCATATACTAACAGGGTCCAATGATTTCCAGTTGGGTTCAACGGAAATATCAAGAACATCGTCTGTGTAGTTACCTTCCGCATAACATCATTTAACAATGATTCTATGTATCCATGTGAGCCGACCCTTTTTTTTATGTAATACTGCAAAGAAAATGGCATAGTTAACGTGTAAATATGAACAAACAAAAACGTAAAAGATCTGATAGAAAAGAAAATGGTACATAGTTGAACAAGTTCATAACATAAAAGATATGATGGAAAAATAATTACAAAATTATGAATGTACAACCAAACATAAGTCTAGATCTTGAAGTATTCATAGCACCAAATGTAAAACTGAACAAGGCAGTACGTTTATAATGTTCTTGAGCTTGCAAATTTCTTAAATTCTAGAAAGGTGTTTTTCTCATCATATAGATCTCTGTATCAGTATTTTGACTTTTATTATTGCAACAAAGGTTTCGGTATACTTCATAGAACATCTATATGTTCAGTTCATCTTTTCTTCGATCCTGATTCATGCAACAGTACAAAGCAATAAATGTTTATGCAAAAAAAAAAAATCAAATTGCAAATCTGAATTTGCATAAATATATCTATCACATCCACGAGCAAATCTGTTTTTGTATAAAATATGTATTATTGTAAAGAGATTACTTGATTCACTCGCAAACTCTCCCTATTAGATTGCAACGGATATCCAAGAAAACCTTTTATACAGATTCGTGCATCAGCTTCCAATAAATGAATATGAAAAACGAAATCAGAAACAAATCTTAATATGCTTTAATGATTAAGCCAAAATAAAACCGAGACAAATCTGAATATATATACGTGTATGCAGAAACAAATATGTAAGGTTAGCAAAATCTAACTAAAATATCTATATTTTAGCAAATTTCAAATTTATATATTCAAATATTCAAACTACCCAAAAAACTCTGTCAACAACGTATCTTTTATAAACCAAATTTATTCATTTAAAAAAATTGTAGGAATTGGTTAATATTAGCTAAATATTCTTTATATTTGTATTTTTGGAAAATAAAAAATCAGTAAATCGGTATACAAATTTATCTTTTTACATATTCAAAATAATTAACTAGCTTAGACTTTCTAAATTATGGGTAATCACTGATTATAAAAAGATAAATGTGTAAACTCTGATTTGAAGTTTTTAATATATGTAAAAACCTATTCCCTCCTTTTGTTATAGCTTCGGGTGTGAGTGTGATTTCAACAAGTTGTGAATTTTTATCGAGGTAGAAGAAAGTAGAATCTAATCAATCCAGGTCTTCAGTTAGTGGCATGTTAATGTGGAAGTTAATGAACGATACAGTGGCGGCCAATGAGGTGATCTCCATACATGCCAGCCATATCGACCGGGGATGTCCCTCTTGTCTTGGTGAAGGCGAAACCATTACTCATCTGTTTCTAAAATGTGACTTTGCGAGAAAGGTGTGGTTCCTAATTGACCCGGGTCTAGTGGCAGAAGGTAGTAATAATGACGATGTAAGAGAGTGGATTTCCAACTGGATAAAGAAAGAGACTCAAACCAACTTCAAGGATAAAGATAGAGTTCAGAAAGCCGCCTACACGATGTGGCACATATGGAGATCTAGATGTGACTGGATTTTTGAAGGAATCAGTAGGAACGTGAATACCACAGTCAACAAAATTCGGAAGGAGATCTGGAGATATCAAAGAAGCCATAGGAGGCATAACATGGGTCATATCCAAGGAACGTATGATAGCAGGTCGCAAAGGTACAACTGCCAAGAGATGCAACAGCAATCAGGCAACATAATTCAGACATCGCAGATGCCACAACAGCAAGGCAGCAGGTCCAAGGGGCTTGACAGGCCGTCCGATACTGCAACCACGGATGGAAAAACTGTTCGGCAACGGGAGACCAGGAATCCAGCCGAAACGCAACGAAGAAACAACAACAATAACTGGAGAACTCCACCACTAGGATACATTAAAATGAATGTTGATGCTTCTTTTATAAGTAAGGATCAGTTAGCTAGCTTTGGACTCATGTTAGTCAATGATGCAGGTACCTTCAGGGGAGCCAAAGGAGGACTAATCCAAGCAAGAGACGCGCAACACGCAGAGGCGCTGGCTCTGCTAAAATGAGTGCAATGGCTTAGAGAGATTCAAGAAATGAATGTAGTGATTGAAGGAGATAACAGAGGCATAATGGACGGCATGAAGAAAGAGGATTATTCACTTCAAATGGCGAATAATCAATATAATCAAGGATTGCAAAGACATTCTCAATGAAATAGGCTCGTGGTCGGTTAATTTTGTGCCTAGAACTTATAATACTTTAGCCGACAAAGTAACAAAACATTGTCTAAATAATTTAACGGAGGATACTTGGTACGAATATCCATCAGATTTCCTTATGCCCATGTATAAAAAAGTACGTAAAAACGCTTATTTACCTTATTGAATTTATCCTTTTTGTTCAAAAAAAAAATGGCATGTTAACGTGAATAATGTGTAATGGGCTTGAAAGATGGGATCTCTTGCAGCTGGTTTAAGTACGAACTAATTAAAGTGTACTGTGCACCACCAAATCTTTTCTTTTAATATTCAAATAACTGCCAACCCCCAGTATTTAATATGTGGTGCCAGCTCAATAGTCTGGTCCCTCAAAAACCCGTCGTCACCAGCTTTGTAAGGACACGCAGTAAAAAGTTCCAGACATTTTTAACATGAGACCAATAGTAGTCACGAGACTCACGACTCAAGATTTAATCCATCTATCAGAATTCAGAAAATTCAAAGAATCAAAACCTCACTCTAAAATTACTTTTTTTTTTTCCTTGTTGGGTTTGTTGTATTTCTTACGGTTGGGGTGTCCTCAACCCCCTCATTAATGTAGCAGCAAAAAAAAAAGAAAGTCAGCAGTTTCAATTCTTCACCTCGTTTCTCATTTCATGGTGTGAGCTAAATGTTCTCGACTGTTGGACTGTTACGTTTCTCAAATTGCTGCAGATACATGGAAAAATTATTGCACCAGAAAATATCAACCAATGGAAGTGTCATGATGGTAGCATTTGTAAAAATTGGATCTTGTTTTATCATGTCAATGGTCTCTTCATCGATGGGTCGGGTTTGATTGACGGCAAAGGCTCAAATTGGTGGGAACACTCCAAATGCAACCACAAAGTAAATCCAAATAAATTGTTAACTTACAATATTTCTTATTTAAGTCATCAAAAACGTTCACCCATTGCAGATAAATTTTAGTTTCTTTCTAATTTCTTCTCTTCTTTGTTTTGTCTAGGAATGTGGCAAGAAACTGACGGTGAGTGACTCTGAGCTACTGAACATGATTGCTTGCGATCTTCATTGAATTCATAGTTGATCATTACATATGGTGCAAAAATGAGTTAGTCGAAAAGATAGCTTGATTTGATACCAATCTTTCCCTGCTCAAAGGAATTGATATCCCCTTAATTACTAGTTGGAAATGCTCTTACTGTTGGGGTGTCCTCAACCCCCTCATTAATGGAGCAGAAAAAAAAAAAGTCTGCAGTTTCAATTCTTGACCAAACCTCGTTTCTCATTTCATGGTGTTCATAATACACATTTACATCTCTCTTCCGAATAGAATTCTATACTCATTCGATACTCACTACAACTCAGTAAGAAAAAGCAATCTCATCACCACTAATCATTTTATTTTTTACTGTAGCTATTAAACAATAACAAATCAATAAAAAAAAATTTAACAAGCTTTATCTCATCATTTCATGTATTCAATCCGAACTCCATCAATTGTTGTATGGATGCCAGTCCCACCTCTTGGTACTAATGTGACCCAAATGGTCTCATCGCCGTCTGCCTCAAGGTCTCCCAGTAGCTCAGTGATACCCACCTTAAAAATTGTCTTTCTCTTCACTACCAAATCTCCTTTGTTCAACACTATCCTTACTCCTCTCTTCATGTTCACAAATGTTCCTGCAAACTCTCTTGATTCCGCACCAATCATGGTCTCATCAACAGCATTTACATAAACATCAAACTTGACATATGTATCCTTACTGATGTCAATTCCATAAACAACTATTATCTCTTCTTCTTCTTCTTTCTCGATCTTACTTCTATGTGTCTTTGGTCTATGAAGCTTCACTCTTATTGTGGTATCAAGCCTCTTACCGTTCAACCCAAAATCTGATGAAACAATAGCTTGATTAGAGATATCCAAGAATGGGTTCTGATTCTCTCTCATTTTCAATACCTGACGAGCAATCTTCGGTGGTACAGAAGGTTTGGGTCTTGCTTTTAACCATACATTCTCGACGTTCTCGTAAGTATATCTAAGCTTAGAACTGTCAAGAACGTCTCTGATTTTGATTCTAACAAGCTGTGACTTCTCATTGTGGAAGTAGAAAGTAGAATCCAACCATTCCGGATCTTCAATCGCTGGCTTGTTGCCCCGAAGTTCATTCCATACATTCCAAAGGCGATCGATGTTTGAATGATGTGCATAGAAAATTGGATCTCTTGCAGCTGAATAAAAGGCTCCCAAATCTTCTCTTTCAGTATTCAAGTTACTACCAACCCAAGTATGCAATGCATTATGTGGTGCCAGTTCAATAGTTCCTGGTCCATCACAAAACCCGTTCTCGCCGGCTTTATAATGACAACCCATGAATAGTTCAGTCTTTTTAGCGCCAGAAACCATTTGATTGTACATGAAAGCGATGTTAGTGGAAATTTGATCTTCCGGTCCCAATCCTCTTTCGAAGTAGTCGTAATTAATGTCAGCAACTTGGGGTGGAAGGTGAGAACTATCTCGTTGTGTATCAATCATCGACCCATTCAAGTACATACCAGGAATAAACATACCCTCAGGCGAATCCCAATTCCAGAAAGGTAGAGCGAAATTCTCGTCCCCGATCAAACTTCCAAGAATTCTTTCGTGAAAGTAAATCATCATTCTATGCCATGGGAAAAACATCCAAGACCTATGAATTTTGAGTAGAGAGTTGGAGTTCTGTTGATTGTAAGCACCAGTGCAGTATATGCAATGCATATTAGCTTGACGCATGTAGCTTCGTGGATCATCGTAAGGTAATGATTTCATGATAGCTATGGCTTTGTTATACTTGGCGATGTAATCTGCATCAACCATGTGAGCTGGTTTCCTAACTTTAATTGGTTCTGAAATGTCTGGAAATTTGAAATCAATAATGGGTTCTAATGATTCACGTTTTGGTGGACAACAATAAACTGGTCGATCAGCATCCGAAAGTGACTTATGACATGTCGTGAGGTTTGGAGTTAAGATGACATGTTTTGGTTTAATCTCTTCATTTATGGCTTTTGATTCTTCCATTGTAAGCCATGTTTCATCAAAAAATCCAAGGATCGTTGCCTTCAGATCACTGAAACATAACAAAACAAAAAACAACACAAGTTTAATTCCTAAATTAAATCAAACGGCCAAAAAGCAGAAAATTATAAAGGATTACTTTGGTCACTTAAGCATTATTGTCAGAAAGGAAGTACTACTAAAATATAGGGTAAAGCCGAAAAGGGTACTTGGTCAGCTCATACCTCAGTTTATTTGCAAAAACACCACCAAAATTGACACTTTAATGAGTTTTAAGGTGCAATTATGCTGGCCAGCTTCTTTTCTTATCACGGTAAGATTCATAAGTTTATATTAAGCAGATCTAACAAATATAAAGTCAAACTACGTTGATAGATGAATGACTATAAGAGAAAAAACAGATCTAATTTGGTATGCGGAGTAATAACAACTACCATTTCAGTCAAACTAAGCATACCGATGGTCCTGTGGTAGTAAAACCATAGATCTATAAGCATTAAGTATATTCATTTAAACTTGTAAAATGATTGATTGGTGAAAACCTAAACAAGACAATTATTATGATGATAAAACTAACGAAACAAGATAAATTATACACACTGTATATTTACCTTATAAAAGACATGGCTTGAACTTGTTGATCTGAATCTTTAAGAAATAAATCTGAAGAAGATAGTCCAACTAAGATTAAAGCCAAGAAAACCAAAGAGACCCATCTCTTTGCTTCCATGGCTACTTCCTCTCCCTGCTTTCTGCTCTCTTATCTATATATCAAGTGGACACTAGCTAGTAGTGGAGTTTCTGATGATTACTACCTTACTTTCTTACAGAAACTAAGGCAGTGAGTGATAGCACTGAGATTTTCAAGAATGTAGCACTGAGATTTTCAAGAATGTAGAGAGATAAAACTTAGAAATGTTGAGTTCTAATAGGGTGTATATCTATATATAAATAGTATACAGAAATCTTTACAGGGAGACTTTCACAATTAAGTTCTAGAAACTTTCAAACACGTTTGTTTATTTCATTGACACAAAAAAAAAATGAAAAACATAACTCTACTAAAAACCTCCCAACTTCATAAATTTATACGAAAGCTTACGTATAAATTTGCCGAGTTGATAGAGGGATTTTTCATGTGAAATAAAATAGGAACATTAGATAAGAATTTTAAAAACTTTTTATCCATGATATTTGTATAGTGGCTAAATTACCCCTGGTTAGTTAATATTAGACCATCTCATGTGTTGTTTCCTTGACCCCTTTGAAATTAGATAATTTACAAACAGTTCAACACAAGCAATCAATCAAAAATTAGAAAATTCAGAATTCTTTACAGTTGGGTTACACATATCGAACTCAATCGTAAATAATCAACAACAAGAAGTTAATCTACACAGGCAACTTTACGGTTGGGAAATTGACAATCCGACCCAACCGTAAATAATCATCAACAAAAAAATTGAACTAACCAGGATAATTTACGGTTGGGAATTGACAATCGAACTCAACCGTAAATAATCTTTAAAACAAAAAATTTGACATATGAAGAATAATTTACGGTTGGCAATTAGAATCAAACCAACCGTAAGAAAAAAAAAATCTTTGAGTGCAAAATAGTTTCTTTTTGGGTTCAGAATCGAACCCAACCGTAAAATTTCATCTTCATCTCCTTCCTTGTTATTTACGGTTGGGTATTTTAATAACCCAAACGTAAAATTCAAAAGAAACCAGTTACGATTGGATTTTCCAATCGAACCCAACCGTAAATGTTTATGTAACCTAATTTTTTTACAACTCGATCAATCAAACAAGAAAATCAATCACTTTAGGGTTCTAAAAACAACATGGGTTTTGTTGAATACCTTATATACACCATTTGTTGTGGTTGGGGAGTTTGATTTCCTTCACCACTGTTTTGTTCTTCAATATCTTGATTAAGTTGTTTAGTTTGATTTTGATTGTCATCACAACTACCTTCTACACCTTTAGTAGGATTCTTCATCACGAACTTTAGAGTTTAATCGACGACGAATTTTTCGAATCGCCAATTAATTGATTAGGAATTTCGATGGAGAAATTCGGTTGAAATGGAGAAGGAGAAGATATGGAGGGAGAGGAAAAGATTTTGAATTGAAATGAAAATTATAAGATTTTGTTTTGTTTAGGTTTTAATAGATTGAAGGACAAATTAGACTTTTTCATAGATGGAACGGTAATATGAACATTTATCACGGTCCATAGATATACCTACGAATTGTTTTCCATCTATCACATGAAAAACCTTACGTAAGCTTTCATTTATATACCTACAAGAATTTCTATTGCCACAATTATTATTTTTTTAGATTGCCAAAAATTGACCCTACCAAGATATATTTTTGACAGGTCTGACTAATTATTTAAACTTTTGAATTGTTTTTTTTTTTCTGATTAAAAAAAAATCAACATTGAACGAGGCCTCGAATCCTATACTGCGTGTGGCTTCCAGGAAAACGTAAGAAAATGAGATTTATTTAGGCATGCTAGCTCGTGGGTTTGACATGATTGACATAACAGCAACCATCTACATTTATAAGGATGGGTTGGCTGCTGCAATGAGCGCTGACCAGACCAAACATATCAAGTAATATTGACCAACTTTAATTCAAGGTTAATCGTGGTAGTGATTCAAGTCATCCCTTGATCCCTATTTTGGCAATAATCCACTTAAATTAAACACTATAATATCAAAAATAATTACATACTTTAAAAAATATCAACAATAATTACTCATATTATTTTGGATAATTTTATTCATTTTTACTTTTCTATTTTTATTTAGGGTCTTTGTTGGTTTACTAGAAAAACAATTATTTACATTGGAAACATGTTTTGTTTGTTGTATACTTTTATTGCATTGAGAACAATAATTCTTTGTATTGGAAACAAGATTTGTTGTTCAACGCAACAAAAACCAAGTTTTAATAGAATAAGACAAAAAAAAATATATTATCCAATGTAAATGATTGTTGTTTTAGTGAACACGGGTTAAAAAAAGCTTTTTACTCCCTATGTCCAAGTTAGAGCAAAGTCAGTGGGATGGGCATTTTGGCTAATTTGTCAATTACCATCCCACAATGGGATAGGTAAACCCAAAAAACGACTTGACAAATGAGTATTTTGGGGGTTTGTTGATGTAATTTTATATAGTGGTAAAAAGAGGTTCGATTCTCGAACTTGTGAAGGTAATAATTTTAGAAAATAATGGACTAAATCTAAACTAATAAAAATCAGGAAAATAAACTAGAGATGATTTTTATAAAATATGGAGAAAACCAAGAATCCGGAATCAATTATTTCTAACAATTTATGTGATTAATCGGGTAATTCTTTTAAATAAACTAAGCTCAAATATTGCCAAAATAGGTTTTATGCAAACAAGTAGAGGTAAATCATAAGCATGGGACATCAGAGGTTGTCTACCCAGCATGACCCATCAAACAAAAACACTACTACTGAATGAAAACCGTTTTTCTATTATGAAACTATGCAATTTTAACAAATAAAGAATTATAATTAAATAATTAAAAATAGACTTACCACATAAAATTGAAAGATAAACCTCCTCCATCATCCCAGTAAATAAACTTAGCCCATGGTGAAGAAAACTTGCTCAAAAGATATTTTCATTGCTCAAAAAGTTGATTACAAGGTGAAATAATAGTGCAACAGCTGAACAGATACGTTTATAAATGTCACAGAACAGGGTTCAGCCGTTACAGAAGTGTTTCTAAGCAATAAATGGTTGAAAGAATAGGCAACAGGAGCAGTTTGAATCAGCAACAGATATAAATGTTGCTGAGTCGTCTTCTCCGATGGTGGCTGATGAAGAACACGCCTGCCGGACCAGCAGCAGGTGACCGGCGGCGACCGGAAGTGGCCGGAATTGCTCTGATTTCTTCTCTAGGTTTTTTTTCTTGATTTTTCTTGGCTTCTCTTCATATATATAGGCTCTACAAACCCTAGGGAGAGTTCTAAACCTAATAGAACTCTTTAAAATCTATCCAAATCTTCACAAATCCGATTCCAAGCCGGATTCCATTTTTCCGTCCAAATTCATGATTGTGCAATATTCTCCGGCATAAATCACTCTAACTTGATGTGTTTGATTTGGTCTTGGACTCTTGTAGCTTTTGGAACAAATTAGAACCGAAAACAACTTGAAAATCTCGTAAAAATTGTACACAGTTGAACACAGTTCTTCCAGATGAGTTGGATCGGTGACTCGCCGATCCAGCCGAGTTGACCCGCTGAGTTGGCCCGATCCAACTCAGCCCGATCCAAGGGTGTCCCTTATCCATTCTTGGGGTGCCAATAACACTTGTCCTTGGGTGCCTTTATCACTTTTTGAGCCAATTTTTCCACAAATCTTTATTCTTCAAATTACCTACAAAAGCATAAAAACACGTAATATTTGCAAAATCGAATACTAACTTAATAGAAACTAAGGTGCAATCTAGACACTAAAATGTGTCTATCATTTGCCCATCGAGGTTCAACATAAGTCGATCGAATTAACATGAGACGATCAACTAATGTAGGACGAGCGTCGTCTCATGTTGAGACGATCGGCTCAACATAGGCCGAGTAAAATAGTTTTTTACATTAAGTTAGTTATTTTAATTTATTATATATATATATTTAAAATAGAAATCGGTCTCATTTAGCTAAAAAATTATTTGTTTATATAAAAACGGACCCCATCAATTAAAAGGAATATTTGTTTATACAAAAATTAGGTCCACTTGGCTAATTTTCCAATTCTTTCACTGCCAAAAACTGAGTTTGCCACGTGGCTTGGCATATTGGTTAAAATGTCAATGCCCACTAGAGTTGCTCTTATATAGGCATAAAAGAGAAATATCTTAGATTAAGAAAAAACATAGGATTTATAAAAATGTATCATTTTTCCTATATTGTCCCTTACTTTTTGATGAAAACTAAAAATATTAAATTAATTTTAGTATAATACAACTATCATAAATAAGGATATATATGAAAAATACTATCTAGAAAATAGAACTATGTCTATATAGATGGACAGCCAAACATAAAAACTGTGTCAATATAACTTGGACAAAGAGAGTATTTTTTAGGTATATGGTATGGTCTAGACTTTCCCTTTAAAAGATCTGAAGCCACTGCACCCACTCTACATACCTTATCGTAGGGGAAAGAAAACTATCACCGCAACCAAGCATTAAGGGTGGATAGTGGACTCGAAATCCCGTCCATATTTGATGCAAAATGGAAACCGTCAACCATCCCACTAGAGGTTGGAACTCCTCTATGATGTTTTAAATCACATTTTCAAAATAAATGGAACTTCTACAATGATTTAAACCACTTTCACAAAATATATGAAATAACTTTCAATAGATATATTATTCCTAATGGTTTTGAGCTAGACATTTTACTGCAATAGTTGGCATTAAAATGTATAAATATATTCGGATTAAAATATCGTAATAATAAACCTCTTTTCTCAAACGACTCATTTTTTCTCATAACTTTTTCTCCTTCTGAACTTTTTTCAAATTCAGCATCCATAACTGAGAAAATTCTAAGAAAGATTTGGGTGTTGTTTGAGAATTATGAGCATCAATTTTGGGGCTGAGAACAAAGAATAACAACACCAAATGATATGGTAAACATTTTTTTATTGTGGAAGAAAGCTAATTAGCAAAACGTCTAATTTTGGTTAGGAATTTCTAGATTCCTTTTTTGATTCCTTTGATTTTTTTTTGTTTTTTATGTTCATATTTGTTCTTGGATTTCTATTATTTTTATTTATCATCTTAAATGGTTTTTATATCCAAATGTAAGGATGTTAACTTGAAAACGATTTGGTTTTATGAAATCAGTGAGTATCTTCTTTTCTTCCTTTATATTCATCTTCCTTTTGATTGCTATCCGTTCTCAAATGAGGGTGTCTTGTGTATCTTATTCTCTTGGTGTTCTCGGATAAGAAGGTTAAAGAAAATTTTTTATCTAAGCAAAAAGACTTTTACCTAATTACAAGATAACATGCGGTGGGGTGGGGTAGGGGCTACCAAAGATTGGACTTTTACAGCTATTTTTCAATGTTTTCAAATTCATTGGTCATTTAAAGCTATTGTAATCAATTTTGAGTAAATTACAGTTAGTTTGTAGTGTAACTGAAAGATTTCGGCTCCAATTTAAAGAAATTTGAGAATTAAAATAGTTGTTAAAAGCTTTTTGTGACACTTTCAAGACTTTTTACAACTATGCCAAACATTTCTTTTTCTATATATCTATTAAACTACATCAAGTTTGAGCAAAATTTTACAGCTAAACAGTAAGTTATCTATTTAGTTTATTATTTTCGCTTCAATTTGAAGCAATGTGATTTATATTTGGAGATATTAAGAAAAAAGTTTATTTGAAACAGTCGTTGTATTTGCATTTGGCCTCAAATGTGGGCATATACAAGGATATCCTTCGGTCGTCCAAATAAATGTGGTAGACTTCATTTAAATAATAATAATAATAATATAGTAATACAATGTGAAAATATTTGAGGAACCCAAGAGTGAATTCTCTCTTTTACATAAACTCGTCATTAAGATGATATGTATGTCTAGCCCAAAATATAAAATTTCTAATTAAAAATAATAAGTTTTGAATTGATTTTGTTTCTTGGCATGGATAAAATACTTTTAACCTCTTATATTTTAAGAAATTCATTCCAAAAAAAATATTTACCAATTTAATAGGTTAATCTAAACAATTCTTTTAGCTGGGAGAATATTCTCTTATTAGTACCTTTTACTATCTTATATAATTGCAAATTATTATTATTTTCCCCGTCCCATTAATTTAGGTATCTTATCTGTTAACAAACTAATTGAAAATACATATTATTTTACCCATGTTTTTATTTTATTTTTGTTCCTATGATATATATATATATATATATATATTTATTATATATATTATCTTTTTAGGGTTAACTTGAAAGTATCCTTGTGAAAACAACATTTTTCAGTACAAGTGAAAATATAAAATTTTATAGTGTTTAGAGTGAAAACTGGTATTTTCACTTGCGATAATTACATCTTTCAAAATAGTAATAATAAAAAATAACAGTTTTCACATCATTACTTAACCTAAACCTAAACTGAGCTTTTAGTCCCAAACAAGTTGGTGTAGGCTAGAGATGAAAGGCATGATAATAGCCAAGGAGACGGCTCGCCTCGCTTTTTTCAGCATAACGCATCACAAAGAGGATAACACCCCGGCGTTATATATCTTTTGGGTTTCATCTCATATGATATAACTGAGTTTTACAGCGGCTCGCCAAGCCTGTCACACCTTCTGCTTTAATTTTGGCTGAGGACAGGCTGTGCAGGAAGAAGCTACACATGCGGAGTTAATCTTAGGCGCTTTCCGTGCCCTAGGTTCACTTTTTCTGCATGGAGAGAGGGTGTTAACTAGTTCCTTGGCTGGATCTCGGATTAACGAGTTCGCGAGTTGTGGCCATCTCGATAAGAGGAATCGGGCTTGTCGTTTTCCGCGCAGAGCGGAGAGCCAACAAGCACACAAAAACCAAACACCACTCACACGCCAACATATATTGTCCGCCAAGCAACAACTGTCTCGAGTCGAACTAGCAACCCAAGCTAATTAAGGTAAGGGAAACACGAACACCAGAGACGAATGTTCCAAGTGGACTCGTTGTGCGTGCAACCCATATCCACATGACCATCGTCAGAATTTCACCGTCTATCATGGGGGAAGAGACGACAGTCGATTTTGGAACTAGTTTTTCTAGGACTCAGAAAAAATCCGAACACCCAATATAATCATAGGCCTCCGAGGGAACATGAAGATATCATGCGCCATGAGAACGAGGATAACAAAATCCGTCGATCCATGGGAGCACGAGACCTAAGTCGAGGACTAACTTGTACAACCAAGAGCAGGCGAAAGGCAATACGCATGATGAACAAAATGATACCTTCTCGATAGGTAGGCAACACAGGAACCAAACTGGTCTTTCCCTAAAGAAAACATAGGACGAGACTGAAGAGGTAATCAGGCTTGTCGTTCGCCACTCAGAGCGGAGAGCCAACAAGCACACAAGAACCAAACACTACTCATACGCCAACACGTATTTTCCATCAAGCAACAACCATCTCGAGTAGAACTAGCAAATCAAGCCAATTAAGACAAAAGAAACACGAACACCAAAGAAAAATCATTCCAAGTGAACATGTTGTACGAAAGCTATCACAATAATAAAGTGCGAAAGTTCTATCTTTCACTATGCTTTTTAGCATTAAAAGCCAATATATATATATATATATATATATATTAACAATGTTTTATCGGGAAAGGTAAAATATTTGACTAGAGATACGGTGAAATAAAAAAAAATTAATAAAAAAAATAAGTATCATTAAAGGAAATAAGGTTTAGTCATACATCGAGAAAACTAAGAATTGAATCCATCCAAACCCCAACATTCCTAGACCTTCTTCAAAATTTTGCTGCTTTATCAGCCAAAGTTGTACAGTTTCATTTTAAGAACTCTACTTTGACAAAAGTAAAAGAATTAAGATGACCTTACAATCTCCCAAGATAAAATTATTATACCAAAACAGTTGGTTGTTCTTAAAATTAAATGCTTTTACAACTTATTTAGCATCGCTAACAAAGCAAACTTTTTGCAAACTTCTTTCCTTTGCAGATTCCAGCTTCCATCATAGACATATTCTCTGCCTATTCCACATTCCTTGTTATAAATTAACGTGAATAAAACATTAATTTAAAAATCATTTTAACTTTTTAAAGTTGTAACTTTTTAAAAACAAAAAATCCGGATTTATTTTTTGTAATTTAATTTATTTAAAAATTATTAATATAATCGAGTGTTACTCAAATTAATTTTGGACTCTATATATCCAGTATTTTAATTGTCGGTTTCTGATACATAAAAAAAAGGGCTACAAACATTTTTCCTAATACGATATTTGGATTCGTTCATAAGCAAAATTGGATTCGGTAATTTTTCTTTTTCATCGGCTGTCAGTATGAAATTGTAATTCGTTAATGGTGTAACCAAATGGTCACGATGTGGTCGGACTATATACTTTAAGTATGTGGCCCTTTTAATCTATCAACATGTGAAAATATTTTCTATTTTTTCATATAAAAGTTACTCCTAAAAAATAGCCCCTCAAAATCCTGTCAAATAGGACCGCTGTTTATGAAAAAGAGAAGAAAAAAATAGTTATTTAGTTTTAATTTTGACGTGTTAAAAAATAAAAAGGAACCACATAATTAAAGTATATGGTTCGATCACACCGTAGTCGGACGATAATATAGTTTTATTTATCATAACATGGAATAAAAAACCTAGGTGACCAAATTTCTCATACAAAAATTCCTCCCATATTATCTTTTATAAACAAAAACCATTTGAATTAAAAATGAAATAAAAACCCTACTTTCTTTAATATTGGTTAAATTTAGTTTTTACCACTTTTTAAATGTCATCCTTACCCTTTCTTTCTCTTCTTTTTCATTTCTTCTTCTTCTTCTCCTCCCCACCACTATCACCAGCAACAACAGTAGCTCCTCCGCCACCATCACCAGCAGCAACAGTAGCTTCTCCGCCACAACAACACCTTCGTCTCTCCTTCACCAACACCTCTTTCTCTTTTTATTTTGCTTTTATGTTTCACCAATAATAAATTTTGTCACCCATATCTCCCACTAACATCACCTCCGTCTCCTCCACCAACACCACCAGTACCTCCTTCTTTTTCTATGTCCAGATCCGCCACCAACAACACCTATTCCTTCCCCGTCGCTTCCTCCTCGTTATTTTTTCTCCTCCACCACTACATGTCCAGATCCACCACCAACAACACCTCTTCTTCCTCCTTCTATCCTCTACAAACATCACCAACACCTCCAGATCATCATCGTCGAAAATCATCATCAAAAATAATGATACATCATCATTGTCGAAATTAGGGTTTTTTGTTGGTGAAACGTCAGAAAAATGATGAAACCAAATTTGGTTTCATCAAATTTCACCAACATAAAAATTGAAACCAATTTTTGTGTTGGTGAAATGTCAGAACCAAAACAATGATGAAACTTTTTTTGGTTTCATCATTTTTTTTTCATCTGGAGTAAGGTGGAACCAAACAATGATGAAACTTTTTTTGGTTTCATCATTTTTTTTTCATCTTGAATAAGGTGGAACCAAATAAACGATGAAACTTTTTTTGGTTTCATCATTTTTTTCGTCTGGAATAAGGTGGAACCAAATAGATGATGAAACTTTTTTTGGTTTCATCATTTTTTTTTCATCTAGAATAAGTTGTGTTGGTGAAATGTCAATTTTCGTTGTGATGGTGGTGGTTGGTGTTAGTTCTGGTTTTCGTTGTTACTGGTGGTGGTGCTCGTTGGTGGTGCTCGTTGGTGGTGGACCTGGTGGTTTTAGTGGTGCTCGTTGATGTTGGTGGTGAAAGTGGTGTTGGTTGTGGTGTTTGGTTGTTGGTGGTGGCGGTTCTGGTTTTCGTTTCTGTTGGTGGTGGTTGGTGGTGGTGCTCTTTGGTAGTGTACCTACTGATTGTTAGTGGTGCTCGTTGATGGTGGTGGTGGGTGATGGCGGTGCTGGTTGGTGGTGTTCGTTGGTGGTGGTGGTTGGTACTACTGTTAGTTGGTGGCTAGTAGTGGTGGTGTTGCTGGATGATGGTGGTTGTTGTTGGTGAATTGGTGTTGGTAATGTTGGTGGTGAGAGAGAATAAAAGTTAAAATTGGGGTTGATTTTTATTTTTATTGAGTTGAATTAATGTAAATCGTAGTTTAAGAGTCGGGTTGGTTTTTATTTTTGTTGAATTAAATTAATATAAAAGATAGTTTAGACAGATTTATTTAAATGGAATTTTTATTTTATTTTATTTTGGTTGGAATTTTAGTAATAATAGGTATAGAGTTGTGGGATTATACCCACGACCCTGTTTATTTATTTTGGAGTATGCTGTTAGCAATGATAGTCATTAGATTTTATACGGCAACTACATAATTAGTTTAATATAACAATCTATTCTGACAACTGTTTAATTATTTACAGTAACTAAAAACAATGACGAAGAAAAATAATTAGATATGTTACTCGGGAGTCGGTAATAGAATCGGTTTCCTCGTTGTACGTATATTCCAGTGAAGAGTAATCAACAGTCACTCTAATATTATAACATAGATCTGATGGACCATACCATCACTCTCTTTCTCATCAGTTTCTCTTTCTTAGACATGTGTTACACGAAATACTCAGTTTCTCTTTCTTAGACATGTGTTGCACGAAATACTTGGTAGCTGGCATAGCTAGTAGTCTAGTACAACTAATTCACGAGAATACAGATCTCCCCACCCGGTATATCGTGTAGAGTAGGTTCCTAATACATGTGTTACATGTGGTCTTTTGTTTGGTGGCTGGCATAGCTTGGCTATGTCATCCATGGATTTTGTCGGAATGTTTCGTTTCTTACTTATTGGAAGTGTTCAACCAGACCGAGTTCTAGTCTAAACACGTAGTTTCTTTCTAAAATATGTTAGGTAAAATATGTTTGGGATTTCAATACAATGTTTCAAAAACATCAAGGAACAAATGGTGAGATAAATAAGAAATCAAGGAAAAATCGGTGTCTAGTGGTGGAGATTAAGGAGCTCATTTCTGGTAAAGGGGTTGGACAGATCTGATTATATGGCGAGATTAAATCGTCAAACTCTCATAACAACATTGAATCTTGATCTGATTATATGACGAAACACTTTGTTACTGTGAAAGGTGATGGAGGTGGTGGTGAGTGGATGTGTTGTGAGAGTCTGTAAGAACCGAAGAAGAAATGGAGGCCGAAGAAAAGTGGAGGCTGTAGAAATGAATAAGAAAGAAGGAGAAGTTTCCTTTTAAGATTTAGGGTTACATAGAAACGAAGGGATAGGATTAGTTTACATAAAAAATCAATGGCTAGATTTCACTCGGTCCAGATCGGTATGGCTCGGCCGGTTTTACAGCTAATACCGTGCACCGAGCCTAGGGCTGTCAATCTTTATTCGAAATCCGACATCCGAATCCGATAATCCGGGATCGTATAGGGTATTATCCGCTATAACGGATATCGGATACGGATATTCCTATCGGATATTAAGGGTTAACGAAACGGAACCGGATAAGTCATTATCCTATAGGATATTATCCGTATCCGATAAGAATGTAAGTAAGGTGTAAAAAAACCTAAAAATTTAATGTTCTTCCAGCTTCCTCCCTCTCTCGTTCGATCTAAAATTAGGATTGATTAAGACTTCCTTATTTTATCATGTAATTTTATTGTGTTAGAACTGATTTAGTTTATCAGATATTTAAGTTTTCAGTTAAGTTTTCAGTTTTTTCTTTTTGTGTTACATTTTGCATTTTATGTTTCTTATCGGATATTTACCGGATATTATCGGATATCCGATAATCTTAACGAAACGGAATCAGATATGAAGATTGAATGTCCGTCGGATATTACCGGATATCGGATATCCGATAAGCTTATCGGATATTATCAGATACGGCTGAGCCAATATCCGTTCCGTTGACAGCCCTAACCGAGCCGAGCTACCTTTCGGTTCTGATTCTAAACACCAAAGCCGACCGGTGAGGCTCAGTTCTGGCTCAGTTTTGATCGGTTCTGGCAAGGTTCTGTCGGCTTGGTCGGTTCCTGTACAACCATAGTCACGAGTCTCAGGACTCCATCTACATACACTTCATTGTATACCTTCGATAACAAAGTTTTAACCTGTGAAGGTGTGCGCCAACGCGTACTGTTGATGAGGGAAGTATTTGCAACCCTTTAAAATGAAATTGTTGGATCGGAATTTACGCCGAATCTGATTTATTTTATTTTGATAAAAAAAATGATAAATTTTATATAAAATGTATCTTAGTCACCAAATAGATGACAAGAATAAAAAATTATAAGGGTATGTAAATCGCAACATCTCAATTACATATCAAAGTTGTAAAAAAAAAACACATACAAAATGTCAGAATTTAAATCCCAGTTAAACATCAAACACTTAACGGCAATAATGATCTGATTAGTACTCCTTGAAACATTGTTATATAACTTATCATTCATTTCCCTTCACAAATTCCACCATATGTCAAAAGGTAATGAACTTCAAATCTTCTTTATCATGTTTGTATTTTTCTTAACACCTCATTCCCACAAAATCTTTTTCACATCACTAGAAAATTCTCATTTAACACCAAAATTATTCAAGAAGTATGACCAAATTGTTAAAGCAGTTTTGCAGTGTAAGAAAAGGTGGTCATTTGATTCAACATGTCTTATACGCATTTTGTATTATGAATCATACCTGTATTGTGAAGATAATCAAGAGTGGAAGCACCCTTAGAGTATAAAGTCCACACATGGAAAGATACCTTCAGTTGAACCTTGGAATTCCAAAATTCCTTGTCTGGAAAGTGCAAAAGACCATCAGTTTCCATAGCCTCATACGCATTAGTTATAGAAAATGAATCACCATATCTCCACTTTCTATCATTATTTGCAGAAATCAAAGTTGGTTCACTTATTTGCTGTAAGAGTTGTACCACCTTTAACGATTCATGTTTGTTCAGATTTCTAGAAAAGTGCGAATTCCAAGCACCCTAAGTAGAAACCATATCTTTTACCATAACCCTCTTATACTTAGAAAACTTATAAATAACAAGAAAAACAGAACTTATAAGAATCTCACCTTACCAATTATCATGGCAGAAATGAATACTCTCACCGTTCCTAATAGTTAACACATAACCTGACTTAACAAAATCTTTAGCTTTCAAGATACCAATCCCTATGTAGACTATCACAGACCAACCTATTTGTATGAGTAGGAAAAAGAGCTTCAAGTGCACCTCCAAATTTCTAGTTTATTATTTTCCTCCACAAAACCTGTTTTTCTGACCCGTATCTTTATATCCATTTGGAGTGGAGGGCCTTGTTTATGACATGCATCTTCTTTATTCCTACCCTTCCTGCATTTAGGCCAGGATACCCAACTCCTCTTTTTAGCTGAATTATTAGAACCTTATAAGAAATTTTTCATAATTTTTCTAACTCTTTAACTATTATATTATGTATTTGAAAAAAAAAGAGGTAGCAAATAGGAAGACTAGATAAGACATTTTGGATCATAATGAGTCTTTGGTCTTTCTACAAAAAAGTCTTTTTCCAAGCAGCAAGCTTTTGATTAAATCTTTTATATTTTTATTCAAAACTAATCTACTGTTAGATTTACTACCCAGTGGAATTCCTAGATAATTCGTAGGCAGTTGAGATAAAAAACAACCAAATATATCTGCACATATTTCCCCATTATGCATTTGACTTAATCCCATGATAAGTGTTTAATTCATATGTTTCTAGCGTCAAATCCATACTTGTTTAAGTTACAATTCTTGCATATTACTTGTTATTACTTTTTTTTCTCTATTTTATATCTTTTATTAGGTGAATCATCCAAAAAGAAGCTACAAAATGCTAAAATGAACAAGGAAGTTGAGTTTTACACGAGAAGAAGGGCAATAAACTAAGTTCAACTCGTTCAAATCCAGAGTTTCTTATCACCATCTTGAAGAAAATTGAAAGACGAAGCAAACGCAAAAAGAATAAGGTCATCCATAGTTCGGACGAAGAAATTATGGACAACACCGTTAAGACGAATAAAAGTGATCTACAACGGAACAATCGGCATTGCTCATTGGTAATCGACAATACCGACTGTAGCAAGTTTTGGGATAGATAATTTGATCTATTTTAGTCCTAGAGTCGGCATAGGTCATGGAAATATGCTATGTCGACTGTGGCTAACTTATAGGGTCCATTTTGACGTGTTTTTGACTCTTAAATCAAGGAAACATAGTTCTAATGGGATTTTAAACCCTAGAAGAAGAGGATACTTGAGGGACAAACATTGAAGGCTATAAAAGAAGACATCTAAGGCTCAAATCAAGATATGTTCTATATCTCTACACAATATTCTACCTCTCACATCACAATTTCTACATCTTAAAACTAGGGTTTACCCCTTTAGGGAGAAACCATTCTTCTTTTTATCATGAGTAACTAAACTTTTTGTTGATTAAGGATGAATTCAATGTTCTAATCGTGAAGCTTTATTAGTTATACAAGTATATTCAGAGTTTTAATCATTATCGTTTATTTTCACTATATTTAAAGTTTATGGATGATTTCTAGATTGTTGAAGTGTACAATTGGATTAATTTATTGATCAGTTTAATGCTAGTATTGAGTTATGAGATCAGTAATCGTCCATCGACTCGTACTTGCATAGGAATTCTATGGAGAAGTTGTGAGTGAAGACCACACAAGCAAGTGGACCTTGATCTAAGAGTTTAACTACTGGGATGAACCTAAAACAACAAAGCCTAAAGCATTCGATTGGGTTACACCTTGAGTGATCAAATACTTGGTGGTCCGGATGAATCGAATATGGCAGTCGAGAACTTCCGTATCCAGTGATAAAAGGAGTTTTGGGTATAACACTGATCTACTTCTATTCTACAGTTGGTGATGAATGATTCTGACGAAAGATAGATAAGTATACTAATTCAGCCAATGTTTGGTAATGGTGAATGACTCCCTAATCATCCTTTCTTTATTAATATATTTTTATTTTTATTTTTATTTTTATTTTTATCTTTAGTTAATTAAACCAATCCTTCTTAGTTTTTATTTTTATTATAGTGTTACTAATCTAAATAACATCTCAATTACACAGCTCTCTGGGAACGATCGTTACTATCGTTATATTACTACTTAATTAGTGAGAAATATCTTGAATAATTTGTTGCACTCACGACATGCATCAAATTTTGACGGCGCTGCCGGGAAGCAGTTGCTAATTGATTTGTTATTTTTTTAGCTTGTTTTAGTAGTTTAGAATATTTTCACGTTTTTCTTTAGTGTTTTCAGGTTTGTTAGGTTTTTTTGTGGTGTTAGCAACTTATTGAAGGTGTTGGCCGCTCGTCAAAAGCGGGAGGTAAATTATGAAAACAGGTTGTAAGTATCATTTTTTGTTTTTGTTTCTTTTTTTAGATTTTTGTTTATATTTTCTCTTTTATTCTTGTGAGTCGTCATTTTTTAATTCGGAAATAACATGTACGGTGCACAAGATCAATCATATAATAGTGGTAGTCGATATGGTTTTCAATCTCAATCTTATGACAACTACCAACCATACCAGGGGTATAACCAAAACCAATCTTTTGTCTATGGTCAATACCCTACGGAACCTTATGATTATTCTCATACATGCCAACAACCTTACAACGGGTATGTAAGTGAACAATCGCGAGAATGGGAGGATAGTTATAATTCTAATAAGTTGTTTTCTAGTAATGCACATATGTTAGAGAGCTTGGAACTAAAAACTTATGCTAGCGTATCCAGACCCGCTCTTATTGCTCATATTTTTTAGCATTCTCTCATTCAAAGGGAAGATATGTGATACAGGCATAATTCATATATTTTTACAGCCTAATTTATATTTTCTAGTACTTTGGTTATATTAATTTTTACCATTTTACTGCTTTAATAGGTGGTTCGCATAAAATCCATAGCTATGAACTAAACACGGCTAAACGGGTTAAATTATTAATTATGTTTGCACTGTTACCTTTTGGACTTGGCTGTGGTCTCTTTGTGGCGTACAAAAAGAATAGGTGGACAGTTGAATAGGACCGAGTATAATTTGGAGTTGGCTGATTTTCCCTTTATTGTTGGGCAGTTAAAAAAACTGGTTAAAGTAGACAACACTGAAGGAGGTACAACACGTGGGCCAGCTGCTAGGCTTTGTTGGCTTGACGTAACGAGATAAAGAGGGTATTCTCTTCTTTGATTGGACGAAAGGTTTAGGTAGAGAGGAAAGTACTGTTGGGTGGCATGATTTGTAGCTTAGATCTACGACTGCTGATAAAAGTGTAAGGCTAGAGAGAGCGTGAAAGAGCAAGAATGGTCAGCACGTGGGACCGAGTACATAGACAAGGCAGCTTAAGCGGGCAGGCAAAGGTACTCATGATAGTGGCTCTGAGTACTTTGCTTCTTCTTAAAAGGGCGTGAGAGAAGAGTATAAAACAAAAAGTTGGAGTTGGCTAGGCTCACGTGAAGGGAGAAAAAATTATTAAAGAAAAAAGAAGTAAAAAGTGAATGAGGGTGAGTACGGTTAGGTTTTCTTGACCTAGGAGCTAGTAAGGGTAGGTAGAGTAGGAGAGGGACATACCCACATGGGTTTGTTATAAAAGGAAAAAGCTAGAGTTCTTTTTAGAAGGACATGGAGGTGTACATAAGTGACGGCTGGTGGAGTTCTGATTCTGGAGAGACTTTCTCCTGTATAGTTTTGGGAGACGAGACAGATTGAAGAGGACGGCTGGAAGGGAAGAAGACGCCTATTTTGGTTTAATTCTTTCTCTCTATTCATTTTCTTGATTAATTTTATGGGTTTTGAGAAACCCATCTCCATGTCTTGCTAATTAATTTGTAGCTAGGGTTTAATGTTGAAACCACTTAAAGTTTTAGATCAATTAAATGAAGTATTTGATACCGACTATTTTGATTTGAATAGATTAGTTCCATGATTTTGTTTATTGATTTAAATCTAAATTAGTTGTTGCTTCACCGGTTCTGTACAATATACTGACCTATGCACAGAACTAATAGGATAGCAAATATGTTTGTCTACTTTTCGATATTTCATGCTTGGGTTAAATCCTTAGATGGGGTATGCTTAGAAGAGCCAGATACTATTTGTGAACCTATAATTAGTTTCGTATTATTTTCTCGCTAACGCAATTAGATGGCGTATGCTGAGACTTAGAGCTTTTGATGCGCCATGCTTAGGGTGTCCCAGTGATATTTGTGACTCTAATTCATATATTAGGTGATGTCGACATAAATATTCAGGAGTTATGTTTCACTTCAGTAATTAAATATAAATAGTGGTGGATACTGAAAAACCATGGTAACTGTTTCTCCCATTTGATTTATTTTATTAGTTTAGTTTATTTTTCTTGTTTTAACTTTATTCTAAAAATCCCAAAATATTATTCTTGATTAGTTGATTAGAGATATTGATTACAGTATTTTCCCGTTCCCTGTGGGTTCGACCCGTACTTGTCGTTGTCCGCATTGTAGATACCGTGCGATTACGGTTATTTATTTAGGGTAATCTAAAATCCTATCAATATGTGGTCTAGAGACTCTATTGTGAATAATGGTAGAAAATGTATTAACATCAGAAAACTCTCTAAACAACATTATCAACAGGAAGAAGCTGGTGCATCAGAAGAAACTTTTTCAGGAAATATAGGGTCATACAGATGGAATTCCAACGCCGTTAGGATACTGAAGATTATGAGGTTGACGAAAATTCTGATGACGATTATGAAGATGAGCAACCTTTCAAAATTTCTTGTAACAATGATGAAGTTATTCCAACTCCGGATCATAATAACGATCATTCTCCTATTCAAAAGGAGGAGATTGGATATGACCTATCCATTGTTATAAATGGTGTTACGTACTCAAACAAAGATCTTAGGATCTGCACCGAAGAAAATTTTCTTGAAAGGACCCTGTTTCCGATGACAAGAGTTTCAAAGAGACGGTGATTGATAGTGAAACCAAATTAATTGATTTCGTGGAAGACCCAATTAACCTTGCCAAGGATTATAATGATGCTCAGATTTCGGCTGAAGCATAAAATGACGGAGAATGTCTTTTCAAAAGTTTTATATAGGACCACGATATACATGAGGTAAATAATTCATTGGATTTCTTTAAGAATGATAAGGATCCGTAATACAAGAGATCGTAAAAGGTTTGTCTAATTCTTTGCATAACTCTATATCTTTTGATCCTCCCTAAATCGAATAGTTCCCCAAAAGGTTGTTAACCCGATATTTAAGGAGCTACCTCACTTAGGGTTAGGTGTATGTGCTACTATGATAGACACATTTTGGTGTCTTATTGAAGCTCATAATTATATTGGTTTTTACTCAATTTTCATATTAATAAATGTTATTTAATTGTTTGTAGGTATTTCTTAGAGAAATAATAATTGTGGGAAAAATTAGGTATCAAAAGTGTTAAAGGCACCCCCGAGTTGGATAATGGCACCCCATTTGATAAAGGCATACATCCTTTGGTTCAGGGCACACCACCTTTTGAATTTCAAATATGAAAAATGGCGGGAAGTTCACTCTCTCGATCTGTGAAGATTTTGGTCGATACATTTGGAAATTTTTCTGAGTTTTAAAGACAAATATTTTTTCTTACCATTTCAAAGAAGTTCCCACGAGTTTGGAAACTTTCAAATCACATATCTCGTGAAATTTCCAGTGCGTTAAAAAAGGAAAAAAAATCAGTGAGGTTTGATTTTACTCGATACATATAATATCTTCTTTGTACAAGGAATAT
The DNA here is from genome assembly GCA_023531435.1 of Papaver californicum. Taxonomy (NCBI): domain Eukaryota; kingdom Viridiplantae; phylum Streptophyta; class Magnoliopsida; order Ranunculales; family Papaveraceae; genus Papaver; species Papaver californicum. The sequence continues at coordinate 2,508,275 of JAJJMC010019771.1, forward strand.
TTATCTTCTTTAAGAGCATATCGAAAGTATAACAGCATCAAGATTTAATATGAAACAAAATCATGAAGATTTTTATGTAAAGGAAAAAAAAAAATCTCACCGAGAGAAAGAGAAGATTTTCATTTAAAGAGAAGATTTTGAGAAGTTACTCGAAGGATTGGAGGTTGTATTATAAATAGGAGTCGAACACAAGTAGAGAGGGGGCGCTAGCTCTGCCAGAGAAGTTAGGAAAAAAAATCCAGAAAAAAATAAAGTTCGGCTGGTGAAAAAAAAAGAAGAAGATGAAAAAACCGTCACCAAAGGTTTAAAGAAGAACTTCCTCGTAAAAACGAAGAACTTCGTCGCAAAACAAAGAACAACGTCATAAAAAAAAAGTGATCTTTTTTGTTCCTTTCAGCGACATAAAAGAAACATTTATATTTGTTGCGGTTTCATCCTTCTTTGAAACATTTATAAACATCTCAAATTCCCTGTGTCAGTTATTTTTTATTCTTTTCTTCTTCTCAAGAACTTTTTGAGCCATGTATCAATCTTTTGAGAGTGTTTTGATCACGCTGAGCTAAACCCCATCACTGGAACAATGGAGGAAGCTATATTTCACAATTGTGTGGTAATTATATTTAATTCTTTTATGACTACATTAATATAATTTGATTTATGATTTTTCTTAATTAGTTGTGATCTTGTTTGATGGTGTATGCTTAGTCATAAGTACTTTTGATGCGCCATGCTTATAATTTACATCTAATGTTTTAAACATCTACTTTGGCAAAGAATTAGAGTCAAAAACATTTATATTATAAGCTATAAATTGTCTAGAATTAATATTTGAACCGCATGAATATGAAAATTGGTGGAATCCTAAGTCCCAGTCTCTCTTAAATTTGATTTCATCTTTTGTATATATTTAGTATCAGGAATTAAATCTAAAATCGAATCTTCACAAGTCCGAGCGAACGATACTTTTCTTACCATTATCACTACCATATCAATTTTTGGCGCCGCCGACACGGACTTATTATTAGGTTAGGATTTTAGATTTTATTTTAGTTTAATTTTTAATTAGGATTTATTTTATTTTTATTTTTATTTTATTTTCTATATTTTACTTGGGGTTTTTTTCTTGTGTTTTTGGTATGCAAATTTTTCTTGGAGTTAAAAACGGAAAGTGGAATAAACAGCCAAAAATGTAAATATAAAAACCTGAGATTTTATTTTATTTATGCATAATTAGACTAGGATTTTCTATTTATTTTTACTATGTAAATATTTTATTTTATTTTTATTTATTTTTTATTTCAAAAAAACACTTGCATACACCAATTGCATCTTTCGACACCGATTACTAAGAAAACACGTGGCATAGTACGCTGAACCCTCTGGGCGTTATCAGCCGAACCACCACGAGCCTTAGCCTAGTACCTTTGACCAGTCTTTGACTGTAGGTATATTTTGCTAAGGTAACCTGAGCCTACCAAATTTTAGTTGAACCCGCATTTGCATGTACATATATAAAAAAAATGTCGAACTGGTATTACGATAGCCAATACAATTAATATCCGACTGAGTTTCAAACCAGACATTAGCCGTTCTATGACCATAGCCTGGATTGTACTTGAGATCACTACCAACCCTCTGGAGGTTATGGTTCATACCATGGTGATCCCAATTACTATTCGTACGTGCGCCAGTCATATGAGCGGGAAAACGAGCAAAATTCGAGTTTTTTCGTCTTTGGAGGAGTTAATCAAACAGTTGAAAGCTAGTACTTTTTATGATGCTTCTATTCTTATTCCTTCTCTAGAAGAATCCCTCAAGCAGGTAACTAAAAATACAAATAGGTTTGAGTGAGAAACGAAGAAACGAATTGCAACAATGAGTAATTCTCCTCAAGAAGAATCCCCCGGGCAGTTCTGATCGAGTACTCCTTGTGAACCTATTATGACTCTATAAGAATCACTCAAGAAGATAACTGAGATAAAAAATAGGGTTGAGTTAGAGACAAATATATATAAGTTAGAGACGAAGGAAAGAATTGCAACGATGAGAATTGCTCAAAATAATCTTAATTGTCAATACAGTGTTTCCAATATTACCCTTGATAATAATGATGAATATTTACCTAATTCATAGGACGAGGTTGGAATAGAAGATACTACTTATTTAGATAAGGTTCTACTATCTTCATATTATTATTATGGTGATGATGATGATACTGTTGACGAGGAAATTGAAATCCGTAGTCATAATGATGAGAAATTTTGTACAACAATTGAGCTTCATGATAATAGTGATGTTTCTAGTTGCAATCCTAATAATGTTGATGATTATTTTCCTATTCAAGAGGAAAAGGATTTAACTAGAGATACCATTGTTATAAATAGTGAAATATTTCCTTGTTATTATGAAGACGATGATGGCTTAAAGGAACAAATTTATTAAGAGACTAGTGTTTTAGAGTTTAACGATTCAAAGACAATAGTCTCAAACGAAGAAGATAGACTCGTAAAGATCTTAAATGTGGGTGAGATTGCACCTCCTATTTATAACTTAGAAGAAGCAATTGACCATTTTCAGGAATCTGATGATCTAGAAATTAGAAAAATTATGACTATTCTATTTAGAGACACCCAAAATTCTAAGTTTGGGGGTGATTATCATTCTCCCTGTGCTGTACCTTTGACTCTTTTAAAAGTCCCCCCTTGGGACTTAACGTTTATGCCTCTACAATTTTAAGAGATTATCTTCAAGAACTGTTTCCCGAACCTAATGATGTCCAAAAAGAAGTTCAGTTGTTAGAGACCCATCCTATGGTTGATGTGGTCTATCCAGGCGATAATTCCAAGATTGAATTTGTTTTCCCACCAAAAGAAACTTCTTCTAATTGTGGGAACGTTTGAATTTCAAATGTGTCAGTTATTAAGTTTTGAGACTAAGCCTAATTACTTTAGGAGATTAGAATCTACACATTGGCTTAAGAATGACCACCACCTCCATTGTGGTTAATTGTATGACTCCAATCTGATTAAATTTGAGGATCCACAATTATTCAGGTTACTATTATGTGCTCTACAACCTGACCCTTCTGATCCTGCCTATGAGAAAATCCATCCCATGAAAATGTTTTATATAGACCCTTTTCTAGAACCTGAACCTGAACCACAACTAAATGTAGTTGTCTTAAACAAAAAATTAAATAAGGTTATGCTATGTTTGTTTACTTTCTTGGTCTGCTGCAGTCTCCTTTTATTTGTGTCATCTCTATTTGATTCAGATAACCCACAGTTGTTCCGGCTATTACTATATGATTTTATGAGGTGACTAATTCTTTCTTAGTATGGATGAAGACTTTAAACTTAACACTTCTTGGGAGGTAACCCATGCTCATGCGACATGGTAATATCCTTCTTTAACTCTTTTCTTCAAATTGGTAACAATTTCTCATTGTTCATGCTTTTAATTTCATCTTTAAAACATTGAGGACAGTGTTAGATTTAAGTTTACGGGTAAGGGAGAAACTTTTTGCAGTATAAAAATCCAAAATTTAGAAACTTGTGAACAATTCAGGATGACACTAACCATTCTGGTAGATGGAGACAAAAATTTGTCTATAGAAGTTAAGGGACCCAGCTAAATGGTCTAGTCATAAAAGGAAAAAACTCAGGTATTAGAAATAACATGATAGTCGTCACCATATCTCGGAGACGTCACCATATCACGTTCCATTTTTTATTTTTGCAATTTTTGGTGTTTCTCTAAGTGATTTGGTGGGGCACTAGTATCTTCTTGTTGTCGTCAGAATAAAGTAGAATGATTGATATCAAGCCCCATTATTTTAATTGAACTTGACCAATGAAAAAATAAATTAACACTTGGATAGCAATATGTGTGTGTTCTCCCTGTCTCCGTCACCTAAGAAAACGTGGAACGCAGGATCCATGAGAACTATCATGTAATCTGCTGACAAGGAGCATGCGCTTAGATTCAAAAAATTTAATCATGTTATCGAAAAAAATAAAATAAAAATAATAATTGTATTTATTCAATAAATCGACCGATGGGGCCCTTGTATATACCAGCTGAGTTGATACTAGAATTAGGATTAAGACCAGTGGGAGCGTATCTAAATCCATTATAATTCATCCTAGCACTAACCTTCAGACAGATATGGGAAACACCGTTCACCTTAGTCAACATGTGCAAACTTCATCATCTCCATATCCATCTTCTAAATCTATTCATGTGATTGAACTTTGATAGATTCCGAGTATCGTGGCCATTGTATGACTTTCTGAGTATTGCTTTGTTTTCTTATATATGAATTTTAGTACGCTCGAGTGCAAACTCGTGTACAACAATTGGACTCAAAAAAGGGTAATTCCTCCCATAGCCAAAGAATTTTGTAGCCAACTAAATAACATGTTTAGTGTCTACCCTCAATCGTTCACAAGTAGCTAGAGTTTGGAGTAAAGGTTTTGTGGGCACACCTCTTGTAAACCCTCATGAGACAAAACTCGTCTGATAAAGAAACCTATGAGTTTAAAGGCTTGTTGCACACGCTAAGTGCAATCGCAATGCCTGCGAAAGTGAGTTAGGATTGATTTTTATTTTCTAGATTAGATTTGCTCGAGGACTAGCAAATAATAAGTTTGGGGGTATTTGATAGATACATTTTTATGTCTTATTGGAGCTCATAATTATATTGCTTTGACTCAATTTTCGTATTAATAAATGTTATTTTAATTGTTTGCAGGTATTTTTGGAGAAATAATAATTATGGAAAAAAATTGGACATCAAAAGTGTTAAAGGCACCCTCGAGTTGGATAAGGGAACCCCGGTTGATAAAGGCATCCATCCTTTGGTTCAGGGCACCCCGGTTTTTGAATTTCAAACATAAAAAATGGCGGGAAGTTCACTCTCTCGATCTGTGAAGATTTTGGTCGATCCATTTGGAAAGTTTTCTGAGTTTTAAAGACAAAGATTTTCTCTTACCAATTCAAAGAAGTTCCCACGAGTTTGGAAACTTTAATTATCTCGCAAAATTTCCGGTGCGTTAAAAAAGGAAAAAAGATCAGTGAGCTTTTATTTTACTCGATACATAGAATATCTTCTTTATACAAGGAATATTCATCTTCTTAAAGAGCATATCGAAAGTATAACAACATCGAAATTTAATATGAAACAGAATCATGGAGATTTTTGTTTAAAGGAAAAAAAAAACATCATCGAGAGAAAGAAAAGATTTTCACTTAAAGAGAAGATTTGGAGAAGTTACTCGAAGAATTGAAGGCTGTATTATAAATAGGAGTCGAACACAAGTAGAGAGGGGGGGTTGGCTCTGCCAGAGAAGTTAGAAAAAAAATCCAGAAAAAAATTGAGTTCTGCTCGTGAAAAAAAAAGAGAAGAAGATGAAGCAACCGTTACCATAGTTTTAAAGAAGAACTTCATCGTAAAAACGAAGAACTTCGTCGCAAAACAAAGAACTACGTCATAAAAAATAAGCGATCTTTTCTGTTCTTTTCAGAGACAGAAAAGAAACACTTATATCTGTTGTTGTTTCATCATTCTTTGTAACATTTATAAACGTCTCAAATTCACTGTGTCAGTTATTTTTTATTGTTTTCTTCTCCTCAAGCACTTTTTGAGCCTATCAATCTTTTGAGAGTGTTTTAAGCACGATGAGCTAAACCCCATCACTGGGACAATGAAGGAAGCCATGTTTCACAATTGTTTGGTAATTATATTTAATTCTTTTATGACTTTTGCATTAACTTAATTTGATTTATGATTTTTCGTAATTAGTTGTGATCATGTTTGATGGTGTATGCTTACTCGTAGGTATTTTTGATGCGTCATGCTTATAATTTCTATCTAATGTTTTAAAAATCTACTTTGGCAAATAATTAGAGTAAAAACATTTATGTTATGAGCTATAAATTGTCTAGAATTAATATTTCAACCATATGAATATGAAAATTGGTGGAATCCTAAGTCCCAGTCTCCCTTAAATTTGATTTCATATTTTGTATATATTTGCTAGTATTAGGAATTAAATCTAAAATCGAATATTCACAAGTCCGAGTGAACGATACTTTTCTTACCATTATCACTACCATATCATACTAAAATTATTAAGAATTATTTTGCTTCTAACACTATGTAGGTTCACCGAGAGGAACCCAAATAAGTTCCCTTGTTCTATGTTCTGTATACACTTCCAAGTGTAGAAAAGACTAAGTGTGGGGGGAAACTTCCATAAAATAACAATCTCATTATTTATAACTTTTGCTAATTGATGTAGTTTTTAATAGTGGTAAAATAGGTTCGATTCTCGGACTTGTGAAGATTTAATTTCTAGACCTAATTTTTAATAACAAAAAATAAAGAGAATTAAAACAATTTGATTTTAAAATGGATGAAGAAAAACTAGAGCTTAAGATTCTACCATTAACCAATACTTCAGTGATAACATCTAACAATTATTATATTCAATTTAATCTAAATATGCCAAAGATAGGTTTTTGAAAGAATAATTGTTAATCAAGAGTATGTGACATCAAGAGTTTAAAAACCAAGTATGATCCATCAGAAGAAAACACAATTATTTGAGAAAAACCATTTTTTCAATTTTAATTCAAACAATTAATAATAAAAGAATTGTAGAATAAATATAATTAAAATAGAAGGTACCACAATTATTGGATGAACGGCTTCCTCCGTTGCCCCAGTGATGGTGATTAGATCATTGTAATGGAAACACACTCAAAATAGACTTTCATTGCTCAAAAGGTGCATACAATGGTGAAAAAAGGAGTAACACAGAAGTTTTGAGACGTATATAAACGTTACAGTGAAGTGATATCAGTGTTACAGAAGAAATAAAAGGAAACAGGAAAGAAGAACGGACCGATACCGCAGTAGAAGTAAAAATGCCTTAGCAGCTGAAGATACGACTGAAACAACGACAGAAAGAATGACAGTTTAGCGACAGTCTTATGTTCATCAACGTCTTCTTCTTCTTCTTCGCAGCAGTTTTCCTGTTTGCTTTTTTCTCTTTTCTGGCATCCCCTCTATGCGATTTCTTCCCTTCTCTTTGATATATATAGGGTTATTAAACCCTAGGAAGTCTTCTAAGTTGATAAGGAATCATAAAACACGTTCAAATCATCCTCTAATTACGTGGGAAACCGAAACAGGGAGGAACTCAGTTTTCCGTCCAAATTCACTTCTGCCAACCATTTTTTTCCGGCTAAAATTCTCTATTTGACGTGTGTTGAACTTGGGTTGATTAATTCTTCACTTGGGTAACTCAGATTTACCCAATAATCTCTAAAAACACGGTTGCCAGAATCAACAGAAGTTTCTTCACTAACAAATAAGTTTCCCACCAAAATCGGAATTTGAAATTCAAAAGGGAGGTGCCCGTATCCAGTTTATGGAAAATACCTAGAAAAACACAAAAAACCATAAAAAGTACAAAATTGAACACTATCAAAACAGAAAATCGAGCGCAATTTCGACACAAAAATGTGTCTATCAAATATCCCCAAACTTACTATTTGCTAGTCCTCGAGCAAATCTAATCTAGAAATAAAATCCTAACTCACTTTCGCAGGAATCACGACTACATTTAGCATATGTAATAAACCTTTAAACCCCTAGGTGTCCCTAGTGGACGAGTTTTGTCTCGTGAGGGTTTACAAGAGGTACACCCACAAAACCTTACTCCAGAATTTAGCGACTCGTGAACGATTAAGGATAGACACTAAACAGGCTATTTAGTTGGCTTACTCAATTCTTCGGCTATGGGAATCATTACCCTATATGAGTCAAATTGTTGTACACGATTGTTTACTCAAGCATACTAAAATTCATATATAAGACAAGAGAGCTCTACTCAGATAATCGTTAAATCACATGAAAAGATTTAGAAGATGGACATGGAAAATATGAAGGTTCCACGTATTGACTAAGGTGAACGGTGTTTCCCATATCTGTCTGAAGGTCAGTGCCAGGATGAAACCTAATGAATTGAGATACGCACGCACTGGTCTTAAATCTAGTACTAATATCGATTCAACTAGTATATACACGGGTTCCAGCAATCGACTAATTGAAAATAAAACAATAAATGCATTGACAACATGATTGGATCACATTGAATCCAAGCGCATGGTTTTTATCAGCATCTTACATGATAGTTCCCATGGATCATGCGTTCCACGCTTTCTTAGGCAAACGGAGATAGAGAGAACACATAATATTGCTATCAAAGTGTTAATATTCTAATTTTTTTTCTCTTTTCTCTTTTTTTTTTAAAAAATAAATAAATTAAAATGCAACAATGGGGCTTGATCTTAAAACACTTTATTTCATCCTGAAGGCGATAACAATTTGATACTTGGCCCCACCAAATCCCTTAGAGAAACACAAAATTGTAAAAGTAAAAAGAGAAAGTGATATGGTCGAGATAGACTCCGAGATGTGGTGACGAATATCATGCTATTTCTAACACCCGAACTCTGTCCTTTTATGAATAGACCATTTAATTGAGCACACCAATTCCTATAGAAAAAGAGCTAAGTTTCCATCTACCTAAAATGGTTAGTGTCACCCTTAAGTGTTCACAAGCTTCTAAATTTTGGAGTTTTTATTATTGCATTAAAAAGTTTCTCCCTTACCCCCAAACTTAAATCAAACAATGTCCTCAATGTTTCAAAATAAAGAGCAGTACCAATAGATAAGTAAAAAGAGGAACAAAGAGGTAAGTCAGAAAGATAGTACCTGAGTGAAGCGTAGCAATCCTTCTATGGAGAATAAAATAAAAATATAAAAACCTAACAACCTACAAAAATATACTAATATACAAAAACAACCCTGATGGTCAATCAGAGTAAGCAGAGTCCTCCAGAGGGACTTCCTCAACATCACCTGTAGGAAAAGGCTCTAAAAATGGTTTCAATCTCTGACCGTTAACCTTGAAAGGATTTCTACCGTCTTGAGTCTCAATCTCAATAGCACCATGAGGAAAGATAGTGCAAACAACAAAAGGACCGGTCCACCGAGAGCGTAACTTCCCGGGGAATAGATGCAAACGAGTATCATACAGAATAACTTTTTGACCTGGAGAAAATGACTTTCTTAAAATATTTCTATCATGCACAAGTTCCATTTTGTTCTTATACTCCCTAGCACTACATATGCATCTTTACGAATCTCTTCCAACTCATTGAGCTGGAGCTTCCTGTGAGTTCCTGCTTTGTCAAGTGAAAAATTAAACTGCTTTACATCCCAATATGCTCTATGTTATAACTCGACGGTCAGGTGACATGCCTTGCCAAAAACTAGACGATATGGTGACATTCCAATGGGGGTATTAAAATGGTACGGTAAGCCCATAAGGCATCAGTAAGCCTCAACGACCAGTCTTTCCTATTAGGATTAACTGTTTTCTCTAGAATACGTTTTATCTCCCTGTTGGAAACCTCTACTTGACCACTAGTCTGTGGGTGATATGGGGTAGCTACTTTGTGGGTAATACCATTTCTTCATTAAAAGCTTAAACGGTCGATTACAAAAGTGTGACCCTCCATCACTAATTATAGCTCGCGGTGTACTCAAACGTGCAAATATGTTATCATTCAAAAACTGGACCACAACCTTGTGGCCATTTTTTTTATACGCAACCGCCTCTACCCACTTAGACACATGGTCTACGACGACAAGGATGTAAAAATAACCAAAAGAATTAGGAAAATGACCCATAAAATCAATGCCCCACACATCAAAGACCTCAATAACTAAAATAGGTTCAAAGGCATCATATTTCTACGAGAAATGGTTCCTAACTTCTGGCATCGCTCACAAGCAACACAATAACTGTGGGAGTCTTTAAACAATGATGTCCAATAGAATCTACACTGCAATATCTTAGCAGCAGTCTTCTTAGCACTAAAGTGACCTCCACAAGCATGATCATGACAAAAGGAAATAATACTGGACTGGTCACTCTCAGGTATACATCTCCTAATAATCTGGCATGGACAATACTTAAACAAATAAGGATCGTCCCAAAAAAAATGCTTCACCTCGGCTAAAACCCTAGAACGATCTTGTTTACCACAGTGTTGAGGCATTCGACCAGTACAAGATAATTCACTATATTTGCGAACCAAGGTGATTGGGAAACACGGAACAATTGTTCATCAGGAAAACTATTTCTCACAGGAGAAGAATCATCAGGGGACTCCACAACGAGTCTAGACACGTGGTATGCTACTATAGTTTCTGCACCCTTTTTGTCTCTAATTTTTAGAGAGAATTATTGTAGCAAAAGGATCCATCTAATCAATCTAGGTTTAGCATCCTTCTTAGACATAAGTTACTTCAAAGCAGCATGATCAGTAAAGACTATAAACTTAGAACCTAAGAGATAGGATCTAAACTTGTCTAAGGTAAAAAAAATGGCTAATAGTTCCTTCTCTGTGGTGGTTTAGTTCAGTTGGGCATCATTCAGAGTTTTGCTAGCATAGTAAATCACATGAAGTAATTTGTTTTCTCGCTGACCTAATACGACAACCAATAGCATAATATGAAGCATCACACATTATCTCGAAGGGTAGGTTCCAGTTAGGAGCCTGAACTATGGGGGCGATAGTGAGTAAAGTCTTAAGATTCTCGAAATCCTTTAAACAAGCATCATCAAAGATAAACTTAACATCTTTTGCAAGCAAATTGCAAAGAGGTCTAGAAATCAAGCTAAAATCCTTAATGAATCGACGATAAAAGCCTGCTTGCCCTAAGAATGACCTAACATCTCGTACAGTTTTGGAACCTGTAAAGTCTTAATAAGGTCAACTTTGGCTTTTTCTACCTCTATACCCTTAGAAGATACGATATGCCCTAAAACAATTCCTGATCGAACCATGAAATGGCATTTTTCCCAATTAAGCACTAAATTTCTCTCTTTACACCTAGTCAACCCTAATGTCAAATGATGCAAGCATTCATCAAAAGATGACCCAAATACCATAAATCATCCTTAAAGACCGCTAAAAACCATTCTACCATGTCAGAAAATATGCTCATCATACAACGCTGAAAATTAGCGGGTGCATTACACAACCCGAAAGGCATGCGTCTATACGCAAAGGTACCAAAAGGACAGGTAAAAGTTGTTTTCTCTTGGTCTTCTGGGGTAATAACAGTCTGATTATAACCATAAAAACCATCTAGTAAGCAATAGTGGCTATGTCCAGCTAATCTCTCTAGCATTTGGTCGATGAAAGGAAGGGAAAAGTGATCCTTCCTTGTGACCTTGTTCAATTTTCTATAGTCAATAAAAACACACCACCCCGTGGTCACTCGGGTTGGGATTAATTCATTGTTATCATTCTGAACTACAGTGATACCTGATTTCTTGGGGACAACCTGAACGGGGATGACCCACTTACTATCTGAAATTGGGTAAATAATACTTGCATCTAACAACTTAAGCACTTCAGTTCGAACTACTTATTTCATATTAGGGTTAAGTCGACGTTGCATCTCCCTAGACGGTTTTGTATCATCCTCTAAATGAATCTGATGCATACAAACAGTAGGACTTATTCCCTTAATGTATGCTATGGTCCACCCTAAAGCTTCCTTATTATCTTGAAGCATGGTCACTAGCCTACTTTCCTGGTTACTATCCAAGTCGGATGCTACAATCACAGGAAAAGTCTCATATGGGCCTAAATACACATATTTCAGAGTATCTGGTAGTTGTTTAAGGTCCAACATAGGAGGCTCTTCTAGAGAAGGAATTAGGGTAGACTTAGAAACTGGTAGTTGTTCGAACTTAGGTTTCCATCCATTACTAGTGTCTATCAAAGGGGCTGAATCTAACAAAGCATTCACCTCATTGATTACACTATCATCATCAAAATCAAACCCAAAGTGGGATAGGCATTTCTCTAATGGATCTTCTAACAAAGTGTTCGGTAATGACTCCTGAACTAGTGTTCCTATCATTCATCTTTTCAGTGCACGTGTCATCTAGCTCAGGTGGTTGCTTACTAATGTTGAAAATATTCATCTCAATAGTCATATTACCAAAAGATAAGTTCATAATACCATTTCTACAGTTAATGATCGCATTGGATGTCGCTAAAAACGGGCGACCTAATATCACAGGTATCTGATTCTCTGGGTCAGGGACAGGCTGGGTATCAAGGACAACAAAATCAACTGGATAAATAAACCTATCGACCTCAATAAGAACATCCTCTATGACACCACGAGGAATTTTCACAGACCTATCAGCTAACTGCAATGTCATCTGAGTAGGTTTTAAATTACCATTTTCTAAATGCAAGTACACATGGTACAGAAGTAAGTTCACACTGGCTCCTAAGTCAAGTAACGCTTTCTCAACACGGTATTTACCTATTGTGCAAGAAATGGTCGGGGACCCTGGGTCTTTGTACTTAGAGGTTACATTGTTCTGAATAATTCAACTCACATGACTAGCTAAAAAGGCTTCCTTTTGTACACTAAGCTTTCGCTTTCGCGTACACATGTCCTTAAGGAACTTGGCATAAGTAGGAGTCTGCCTAATTGCATCTAATAATGGAAGGTTTATCGTGACTTGCTTAAAAACCTCCATTATATCATTAAAGTTGAATTCCTTCTTAGTTGGTGCTAACAGTTATGGGGATGGGGCTCTGGGCACAAAATCTAGCTTATGAGGAGCTACATCGGGCTCATTAGAGACTTTATCAGTCTCAACAGTTGCTGGCTCAGAAGGGTGAACTACAGTATGTTCACTATCAGGCATGGTTACCTTGTTATCTACCACTTTACCATTTCTAAAGGTTCTAATTGCATTCACATGATTTGATGATTTCTCACCAGAAGATATTTCATGAACTCCTCTATGGTTGGGGTGTGGTTGACTAGGGAACTTGTATTTTTCTCTTTCTCTCAAAGACTCAGCGATTTGACCAACCTGGGTTTCTAAATTGGAAGTAGCCTGACTGTTACCCTGAACGATCTTTTGATTTTCTCGTAAACTTTGGTTGAAAAACTGTTGAAAATCTTTAGTGTTCTGAGTTAATGAAGCAACAGACTCTGCTAAACTCATGATCGTATTATCTATCGGATTCTGAAATTGTGCCAGACCTAAAGGATTTTTAGTATAACCGAAACCTGGGGGAACCTTTGAATTACTAGACTGACCTTGACTCTGTCCCTTAGACCAAGAAAGGTTAGGATGGTTTCTCCAACCAGGGTTATAGGTTTCTGAATAAGGGTCAAAATTTTGATGATTATCAAATCTAGTGTTATTATAAAGAGCATGGACTTGCCCTTCTACAGTCTGTCCTTCCCAAAATGGCTTGGGATCAAGTCCACAACTAGATTACTCAGTTTTAAAGCTTCTAACATTTTAGATATAGCCGTTATTTTGTCATCCGATTCATAAGATCCTTCTACCCTATTGACATTTACTCTACTTAGAAGAATGTTTTCTGGGGATCCCTATTATTTTCCCACCGTAAGGTTTTCTCGGCGATTTCATTCAAAAAATATCATCGCACCATCGGCAGTTTTATTTTCAAACCCACCTATGCATAAAGACTCAATCATGGTTGTTGTCGAATAATCTAAACCCTCGTAGAGGATCTGAACTAGCCTTACTTTTTCTAAACCATGATGAGGACATTGGGATAATAAGTCATTGAACCTTTCTAAATACCTATATAAAGATTCTCCCTCTTGTTGAGCAAATGTGCAAATATGCTACCTAATAGATGGCGTTTTGTGCCTAGGGAAAAACTTCTGGAAAAAGGCAGATGTAAGTTGTTCATAGGTTTCAATTGACTCGGAAGTCAAACTATATATTCAAGATTTGGCTTTCTCTCTTAGAGAAAAAGGAAAAAGTCTAAGTTTCAATGATTCATCATCTAGGTCCTTGATCCTGATGGTACTACATATTTCCTCAAAATCCCTAACATGGAAATAAGGGTTTTCATTTTCTTTCCCTATGAAGATTGGGAGCATCTGTATGGTCCCAAGTTTCCACTCATAGTTTTCTTCAGTTTCATCTAATTTGATACATGATGGACGAGAAGTCCTAGTCGGGTTCAACAAAGCTTTTAGAGTTGCCATTGCTGGCGCTATCAAAGGACTAGAAGTAACTTCTTCACACGGTGTATAGTTCTCAAAATTGATATTTAAAAAAAAAAAGTCCCTCAAAAGAAGAGTCTTCGAGGTCCTCTTTTCCAAAGACAGAACTACTAGGTTTCTCACTAATCAAACGACCTAGAGTGTCTCTTTTCCAAGTCCACTCAGTTATGACTTCAAGCGGTCTTGGCATACACTAAAAAAAAACTAAAAAAGTAAATTCTAATTGGAAGGGAATTCTAGCAATCACAAGCAAGGCTGACTCAACCAAATCAAACCTATTAAATCTAGCAAACAAAAAGCATGATGGCTCCACTTAGATTGTTTCTAGACCAACTTCTGTTCTTTCAAAAGGCAACTAGTTACAATTTAGCAAACCTCTTAGAACGATCCGAATTAGATTAAGTCGAAGAAAAACGTGATAAGCTCTAAGGAGCTTTGATAACCCTGTCTCTTTGGAACTTTTCCATGGGTTACAAGGCGGATCTAATCAACTTAAAATAATCTTCTTGAACTTCGAGTTCGGCTAACAAAGTAACCAATACAGTCCTTTTGAACGAGTTTCCTATAAGCTCGTTACCCTATCAGTCTCTTTCTAGTCAAAATTTTAAGGTTTATGTTCGCGCTTGGTAACGTGTTCCTAAAGCGGGCAAAAAGGAAACGGTGATGAAATCCGAGTCCTTATCTTGTATGACCAGTTCTTGCCCATTACTAGAAAAGTAAAACCGTATTCAATTTTTCAACATATATGCATACGAAGGAATACAATAAACCCACTTGCAGGGGATTCGTGGGTTGAACGAGTCTTACCTCCCGTACCAGACGTGGGATGAATCGGTTGTAGTCAACTCGGGCCACCGACTCATGTGTCAGTGTGCGAATCCGAGGGGCCGAGACAATATTGTAATTGTCGTCCTTCCCTGTAGCAGTTTGTATTTAATAATACCCTTTCGTAGGGTTTAAAAATAAATAAAGTGTCCAAATGTCCAAAAGAAAGTCCAAAAAGAAGTGTCCAAAATAAAAAAAAAAATTACAGAAACAATTAAAATCCTAATACACTTTTCTAAAAAACAAAAACAAATATAATCTAAAATAAAATAAAATCTAATTAAGAAAAATATTCGTCTTCTTTTTCGTTCTTTAAGCTTTAACTTTTAACTCCAAGTCTTTAGCTTTAATTCCAAGTCTTTGGCTCACTTTCTTTTCGATCCAAAATCCAAAACCTGTAGCAAAAAGATAAATACCAAAAGAAACGTAAAATAGAACAAAGTAAAATAATAATAATAAAAATAAATCTAAAACTCTAAACCTAAAAACAAATCCGCGTCGGCGGCGCCAAAAATTGATGTAGTCTTTAATAGTGGTAAAATAAGTTTGATTCTCGGACTTGTGAAGATTTAATTTCTAGACCAAATTTTTAATAACATAAAATAAAGAGAATTAAAAAAATTTGATTTTAAAATGGATGAAGAAAAACTAGAGCTTAAGATTCCACCATTAACCAATACTTCAGTGATAACATCTAACAATTATTATATTCATTAATCTAAATATGCCAAAGATAGGTTTTTGAAAGAATAATTGTTAATCAAGAGTATGTGACATCAAGAGTTTAAAAACCAAGTATGATCCATCAGAAGAAAACACAATTATTTGAGAAAAACCATTTTTTCAATTTTAATTCAAACAATTAATAATAAAAGAATTGTAGAAATATAATTAAAATAGAAGTTACCACAATTATTGGATGAACGGCTTCCTCCGTTGCCCCAGTGATGGTGATTGTCTCATTGTAATGGAAACACACTCAAAATAGACTTTCATTGCTCAAAAGGTGCTTACAATGGTGAAAAAGGAGTAACACAGAAGTTTTGAGACGTATGTAAACGTTACAGTGAAGTGATCTCTGTGTTACAGAAGAAATAAAAGGAAACAGGAAAGAAGAACGGACCGATACCGCAGTAGAAATAAAAATACCTTAGCAGATGAAGATACGACTGAAACAGCGACATAAAGAATGACAGTTTAGCGACAGTCTTATGTTCTTCAGAGTCTTTTTCTTCTTCGCAGCAGCAGTTTTCCTGTTTGCTTTTTTCTCTTTCTGGCAGCCCCTCTATGCAATTTCCTCCATTCTCTTTGATATATATAGGGTTATTAAACCCTAGGAAGTCTTCTAAGTTGATAAGGAATCGTAAAACATGTTCGAATCATCCTCTAATTACATGTGAAACCGAAACAGGGAGGAACTCGGTTTTCCGTCCAAATTCACTTCTGTCAACCATTTTTTTCCGGCTAAAATTCCCTATTTGACGTGTGTTGAACTTGGGTTGATTAATTCTTCACTTGGGTAACTCAGATTTACCCAATAATCTCTAAAAACACGGTTGCCAGAATCAACAAAAGTTTCTTCACGTAACAAATAAGATCCCCGCCAAAATCAGAATTTGAAATTGAAAAGGGAGGTGCCCCTATCCATTTTATGGGTGCCTTTATCAATTTTCGTGGTTCCTTTAACAACTTTTTGAGCCGATTTTTATCCAATATTCCTTTCTCGAAAATACATACAAAAACACAAAAAACCATAAAAAGTACAAAACTGAACACTATCAAAATAGAAAATCGAGCGCAATTTCGACACAAAAATGTGTCTATCACTAATCATTGTGTGAAGTTGTTATTGGAACTGCATATTATTGTCTGGGTGTATCCCCAACTTTTCATATTGTTGGTTTACGGGCGATAACCAGAAGGTCAGGCTGAGGATGTTAAACTAAGCGATGAATGGGAGGCAACCCATTGATTTTGTATTTCTATCTTTTGCTTTTAATTTTTATTTTGCATATCATTACATGATTTCCCATCTTGATTTTACATTGGATGAGTCAATTTACATTGAGGACAATGTAAAGTTTAAGTGTAAGGGAGTATTTGCATATAAAGTTTTAGTTTTAGTTTTTAGTTTTTGCATGAACCTCCAAATTTTAGATATTTTAGAGTCACTTAGTATACTTCTAGATAAGTTTACGTACGGAGTTCTTACCGAAATAACTGAACTTAGAAGTATTAGAGAACTATATTCGGGTTTCTTGGTTGTTGAGAGGTTAGAGCTGACAAAAAGGAACTTAAACCGTTGATAGAGATTACAGTATTAGGGAGTTGATCAATCATTAATGGATACTACCCATATACGAGTGAGGCACCAGAATTATTCTTTGTAGCTGTCAAAAAATTGTCCGTTAGATAGTTTTATCTGCGCAAACTCCGGGTAGAATGATGAGCTACCCAACCTCGCACCAATTTCAGCACTACTTTTTAATCTCTTGAGTGCTAATTCTATCAATCATGAGGGTGTCATTAGAATTGCTAACTTTATCTTGTATTCTAGTTTGATGTTAGCATTATTCTCTCAACAAAGCAGCAATAGAAACATATTATCATAAACAAGCGGAATATTAGAAATTCGAAGGAAAGTTGAAGACGTTTAAGGTTTATAAGCAACAATATAAAAAATGGCATATTTCATATTCAAGTAAAGCAACAATACAATGAGAAGAATTATATACGCATGTTGAAGACTTATGTACAAGAACAAAAGAAATCAAAAATGAGAATTAGTGAAGTTTACGATATCGAGACAATACAAGTTATGAAGAATCAAGTGGTAAAGTCCTTCTTCCACATCCATATCAGTTTCATTTGTTAGTTTGTATTTCAATTTAGAATATAAAAGGAAAAAAATATAATATATATATATACTTCTTTATATAAAGAAGAATATTTAGTGTTGACGTGTCGCCTCTTCAATAACTTTCATATTTTCCCTCCATTCAGGAATCCACGCGGATGCATCTTTTACCAAAGAGCACAAGAATATACACCTTCTGTTCAGAAAAGTTGTGTTTTTTTAGCATGGGACGAGTCTCTTCAAAAATTAAAACCATGCTTGGAATCATTTTATAAGTAACAGAACAAGACATTAGACACATTGAGAGGAGTCCTTTCACTTTGTTCTAAATTTTTTTGTAACTAGTGACGAACTTTTACATGTAATGCAATTGACCAATGCAACAAAAACTCAAGGTGATAATAACTCTATAATTATACAAACATGTCTGAAGAAGAAGATATATAGAACATGGTGGTGTAATTTTTTGATTCAAATTCACCTTCACGTGATCTGAGTATATTGCTACAACTTCGAATTCGAGAACCAAATAATGACTTATATAAAGGGTAATCTTTTTGGTAGATATTCAGAAAACACTTCTTTTGTACTTATGACAATACCTAATGTGATAACCAAATTTCTGGCATCATGGGGATCACAACCAAAAGTATATAAACTCCAACAAAATACATTTTCTTATCCTGAATCGCTTCACCATAACATTTTGAAAGTAAACTCGAGAAGACACAAGATTTCATGTGATTCAATTAACGAAACTACTTCAAAATAAATAGTTTGGATCCATTGGAAAGATCAAATTTACATTTATATAGAAGAAAAAAAAAGAAAAAATAATCTATATTAATAAGATGACTTCACGTTTATCATAATCATGCTAATCCTGAATCAAATGAACTAAAATAATTACATAATTTCATACCTAAGCCCTTTGCTATTACTTCAATGACTTCACTCTAATTTTCCTTTTCCGATCTTTTTCTCTCTTTTTTTTTCCAACCCCTTTCCCTGTTAATGAGCTTGGTATTTATAGCTTAGTTGATGGAGCCCACCAATCTACCTTTCCATATATTTATTCTTATCCATTCTTGGACAATGTGTAATTCCGCAAAGCCTTTTTGCAATTCCCGCACGGTATGATTGTTCCTTCCGTAAATCTTAGCCAGCGTACTGCCTGTTTCCCGTAGTTTCTTACGGATTATCCCGCACTTCTTCTGCGGTCTTGTAGTTAAGTTATTATTTTAGACTGGAATGACTATTGCGATCTTATTTGAATCATGGCATGTTGGACACGTAGCTATTTAAAGTGATTAGTCATGTTTTAATTCTTTGCATTCCGCTGCTTAGAGAGATGATACGTGTCATTCATGCATCGATACCCATTATTACTCTTTTGTTGTGTCAGGCTTTCCCGCAACCTATTGTCAGTCGAGCAATTAAAGTTGTCTGTCTTGATCAGTGCACCTTACTTTCCCGCAACCCACGTGTAAGTCAAGCAGCGAGGCTATCTGTTTTGTGCAGTGTGTCTTACTTTCTCGCAACCCACGTGTAAGTCAAGCAGCGAGGCTATCTGTTTTGTGCAGTGTGCCTTACTTTCCCGCAACCCACGTGTCGGTTATACATTAATGTTGTCAAGATCATTAAAGATTTTATAGCTGTCAATTTAGCGCTTTCTTTGTTCCAGTGTTTCTTGTCTCATCATAACTCGTTATTTCTCCAATAATTTTCAAACACGTGTTCCTCAGATTTTATTCTCTCACATCTAATGTTATAGCTTACAAAGGGAAAATGGTTTGCAGTGAAAATGGTCTACATACAATTTCGTTATTCATCAAATTTTTATCAGGGTGAGAAGTAAATTATGCATTCTTTTAGTTGATCATAAAATGTTTGATGAAATTTTTGAATGATAGGTTTATTGTTTCGGTGAATTTACTTCGGGAGTATGATGTTAAACACTATAATTTGATACCAAAGGATTTAGAAATGTCTTAAAAGTGAATGAAGTTTCATATATGTGACAGTGGTGCCACTTGGTAGAAACATAGGAGTACACAATTTAAATACCTTCGGAGCCTCACCGACTTCCATGGAACACATATACATTTTTGCTAAAGATAGATCATCTCCTTTAAGTCATTTTATCGAACATATACATTATTGCAATTATTTCGTTTTGTTTACATGGCTCCATAAATTTTCTTCGACTTCGTACATCAAATATTTTAACTTCAGTCTATTGGCTATTAGGTAAATGAAGAATGCTTGGAGAAGACTATAACAGTGTACAAAGATGGTTCAAGTTTTAAATCAACTGGATAAGTAAGTAATGTTATGCAGGAAAGAATAGTGAACATTTGATTACAAATGATATCCTTTTACCAACAATAAACTTATTATTTATGTGCATCGACTCTTCGACTTATTATCACCCACGAGGACATTTTTTCTTTTTTTTGAAGGAACCCTCGAAGACAATTAGTTCCAATTTGTCCGTGGATTTTACATAATTTTTGGAAACCTGCCTATGATTTGTTTAATGGTCTATCTCTGTCATATTTAAGTCATGTCTAAAGATTTCGGCCTCATACAGTTTTTTTTTCTTTCTAAAACAGTTTGGATATTGGTAAATTGTTGTAGTGAGCATGCTGGAAGTTAAGGTTACGGTGGACCGTTTTGTTGACTATGGCGTAGGAACTGTATTTCACTCTAAACCAGTAATTACCACTACCGTAAGTAACTATTTCATTCTAGATCTCAATTTAAACTTAACTTGAGAAACTAAAAAGTTTCTGAGAATTTCAAGTTGAAAATTACACCAGAATATTAAAGCATTTATAGAATTTCTATTTACATAATTTAAAAAGGGAAAGGTAAACGTTGCAAGGAATTAGTAAAAATAGATTTATCACATGAATGTTTATGATATGATGTCGAATCTTAAAACCGCAACTGGGTGCATTTGAAGACGCTGTAAGTCTGTTGTAATTCAAATAACAAGCATGGGGTCATTTGAAGACGCTGTAAGTATGTTGTAATTATGTAATTCCAAAGGTGCTTCTTCTATCGCACATAACTTAAAAAATCAATAATTCCATTAATTCGGATATGATTGTTCTTCTACTTCTGGATTGAAATAAATCCTTAACGAATTGTTTGTCTTTATGTTTGTTGCAGGTTCAGATAGTTGGACAACTCTACATTTTTTTTTGGTACATAACAAATGTTTTATTTTTTCTAAAGCAGGAAAGGACAACTCTATGTTAATTTGTATGGTCTCTAAAAATTATTGGATGTGTTACAGTATGAACGATCACTTTTATTCTCTTTCTGCATCATCGTTGTAGGTTACCGCATCATCCTTGTAGGTTACCATTTACCGTCTAAAAATATAATCATCAATATTTGTTTCGTGTTTTTATACAATATGTTGGATAAATATTTAGTATATCAGTATTAAAAGAAAATAGTCCGGGCATTGCACGGGTATAAAGGACTTGTATATATATATATAAGAAAAAAATATAAAAATAGAAAGAAAAATAAAAAGTGTTTTATATTGTTTTAGTGTATATTTGTTTTGGTATTCGTTCAAGTAACAAGAAATTGAGGAAAATAGTTACAATTGTCAAAGTTCTACGTAGTTTAAAAATTCATCATTAATAGTTGAAGCCGAATACGAAGACGTTTCTATTTAATGTGATAGTGGTGTTAATTGTAGACCGGATGAGAAGGTAAGTAAGCATTCTTATCCTCATATAGTGGTTGATTTCCTTTCTTAGAGATCATCAAAAAAAAAAAAAAAAACGTTCGTCCCACGTTTCTATGGGATAACATTTTCATATAATTCGGAAGGTTACTTTTCCTTCCCAAGATTCAACGTGTGCAGGATTTCTATCTTCATATCTGCCTACACACATGAGAATCATAAAGTGCGTCTTTTGAGTGTCAATTTTCATAATACCCTATTGGTGAGGCAGAAGTCGAGGCGGAATGCTTATTCGATCCTCTCGAGGATGGATTCTTCATATGGTGGTTTTCTCCTAACTCAAGAGTTAAGAATGAAAATAATGTTCTTTGATACTTCTAACTTCTTATTGTTAGTTTGCAGAAACTTTATGTCTTCGTAGCTTTTTTGATGCATGTGTTATGGAATGTTTGAAAGTTGGGATTTAATTTTTGTGGGTATACCTCTCGTAAACCCTCACGAGTCTATAACTCGTCCACTAGGGACACCTGGGGGTTTTAAGACTTGTTACACATGCTAAGTGTAAACGTGTCCTCAACGAAAGGGAGTTGTTGTATTTTAGTTAGTTAGTTTAGATAGTAGTTTGCTCGAGGACCAACAAAAGCTAAGTGTGGGAAAATTTGATAAGTGCTTAGTTCACATGTTTCTAGCGTCATATCAATACTTGTTTAAGTTACAATTCTTGTATATTACTTGTTATTACTTTTGTTTTCTATTTTATGTCTTTTATTAGGTGAATCATCCAAAAAGGAGCTACAAAGTGCTAAAATGAACAAGGAAGTTGAGTTTTACATGATAAGAAGGGACAAATGCCAATTTCAACTCGTTAAAGTCCAGAGTTTCTTATCAACATCTTGAAGATAATTGAAAGACGAATCCAACGCAAAAAGAATGAGGCCATTCCGAGTTCGGATGAAGAAGTTATAAAACAACACATTATAGATGAAGAAAAGTGATATACAATGCAACAATCGGCATTGCTCATTGGAAATCAACAACACCGACTGTAGCAAGTTTTGGGACAGAGAATTTGAGCTATTTTAGTCCTAGAGTCGGCATAGGTCATGAAAATCGGCTATGTCGACTGTGGCTAACCTATGAGGTCCGTTTTGACGTGTTTTTAACTTCTAAATCAAGGAAACTTAGTTCCAATGGGATTCTAAGCCCTAGAAGGAGAGGATACTTGAGGGCCAAAAATTGAAGGCTAAAAGAAGACATTTAAGGCTCAAATCAGGATATATTCTATATCTCTACACAATATTCTACCTCTCACATCACAACTTCTACATCTTAAACCTAAGGTTTACCCCTTTAGGGGGAAACCATTCTTCTTTGTATCATGAGTAGCAAAATATTTTGTTGATTAAGGATGAATTCAATGTTCTAAGCGTGAAGCTTGATTAGTTATACAAGTTTATTCAGAGTTTTAATCATTATCGTTTTTTTTTTCACTATATTTAGAGTTTATGATGGATTTTAAGATTGTTAAAATGTACAATGGATTAATTTAACTAGGAATTACTAGTTAATCCTAGATACAAGACCCGTTAACCCCTAATCCATCCATCAAACCGGGTTTAACCCCTAGTCCAAAAACTTGTTTTTGGACTGATTTTGTGACTCGCGCGTCCAACTCACGTGAATTCTGCAGCTCACTGATTTTCAATATTCCATATATATCTCTCTCTTATTCGAACTATAAATCTAGCGTAAACCAAATCTTCCAAAAAAAATTTGGCAGCTCACAGATCCTATTTTCTCTCTCTCTGCTTCAGTTGGTGTTTTTCGGTTTTAGGGTTTCGATTTCAAATCTCCAGGTATTTTTCTTTAATCTTCTTCTCTGCTTTTATATTTGTTGTTTATGCTTTGTTATGTTTTTGTTTTTTTCAACTGAAATCATGATAATCAACTTGATTTCATGTTTTTGTTTGTTTTCTTACACTGGAATCCCGATGATTACTATTTCTATGATTTACATTTTGTTGAATTCCATGATCGATCTCGTTTTTGTTCGTGTTTTAGTTTTTCTTTTGATCTTTGAAACTGATTTTTGTAATCGTTCTATTTTGTTCATTAGATCGTCGTATTCAGTTTTTTTACATGTTGTTTGATAATAGGTTTTATTTGGTTTTCTTTTATTTTTTCAGGGAAT
Source organism: Papaver californicum (assembly GCA_023531435.1). Lineage (NCBI taxonomy): Eukaryota > Viridiplantae > Streptophyta > Magnoliopsida > Ranunculales > Papaveraceae > Papaver > Papaver californicum. The sequence goes on from JAJJMC010019771.1 coordinate 2,532,027, forward strand.
CATGATTTTTTTTCTTTCTTCTGGATGTTTTCAATGATTCTTCAGTACATATTAATACGTACTGTTTTTCTAAACTTTTCGATATATGCTGTTTTTATAGTATACCATTTTTGAATCAGTACATATTTGTTTGCACTTTTTGTCTGTTATGTGTGATACTTCTAAAATAGTACATATTATGTTGTATTTTAGATTTACTATTCATATCATCTTAAAATATACGTTTTTATTTTTGTGTTTGTGTTATTTTATTTGGATCACATTTCTTCAGGTTCAACATGTCAGGTGTTGGTTCTAATCCAAATAGATTTTTCTACTCTCATGTATACCACAAGCAACACCACATTGCATATTTGGTTACGTTATCTTCGACTTTGGAAGATTTGAAGTTTACTATTTGTAATGCTTGGAGCTGGTTGACTCCATTAACTATTGTTGTTAATTATGTTGAAAATGGAGTGAAAGTACCTGTCTTTGCTGATGTATCTCTTCAAGGGCTTGCTGCATTACATTTTACGAAGAATTCATATTTCTTTGAGTTGCATGTTGATGTTGTGTTATCTGGTGCATCTAGTTCTTTGAGAAGTGCTGATCTTGACAACAGTGCTGAGTTGGTTTTGAGTGCTAGGAACAATTATTTTAAAGATTCTAAAGAGGTTGCAACTGTTCTTTTTTCTCATGGTTGGGAAAATCTTTTTGAAGATAAAAACCATCTCTTCCATGGTGGTGTTGAAGCTGTTCAGTTAGCATGTGAGAAATATTGTTTGAGGACTGGATATAAAGTTAAAAAAATTGAAGAATGACCTTGAGAGATTCACAGTGAGATGCAGCAATGACTGTTGCTCTTGGATGCTTCACGCGGTTTCCATGAAGGGGTCTTTGGATGTGTTTAAGATAAAGTATTACGTGGGTAGGCACACTTGTGGTGCTGGTTATAGGTTGAGGAGTCCAACTGTTTCGAGGAAGCTTGTAAATCATTTAGTTCATGAGCGTGTCAAGCACAACCCTCTCATAAAGCCGCAAGAGATTATGGATTATATTAAAATTGGTGGAGGGATCAACATCAAGTATCACCACGCATATCATGCATTAGAGTTATCACATGAATGATTTTTGGTGACGATGTAAAGTCATACACTGATCTTGCTTGGTGGGTTACAGCTGTTCGGGAAACCAACCCAGGGTCTTATATTGATTTTGATTTCAACGACGCAACAAAGAGATTCCACAGACTTTTTATTTGCTTTGGAGCTTGTAGAGAGGGTTATAAACTTTGTCGTAACATTCCTAGGAAAAAGTGGTCTAGTGCATACTTCCCAGGCTGTAGGTATGGTTAGACTTCTTTAAGCATTGCCAAGTCTTTTAATAACTGGATTCGCCACGAGAAGAAGTTACCTCCCTGCGCTCTCTGACACAATCAGGTTTCTATAAGTTTCTTGTAACATTACAAGTATATATGTACTTTTTTTTAATATGCTCCACCAATCTTCTTCTCGTACATATTTTTGTTTTTTACACTATGTATAATATGTTTGTTTTTTTTTAATTTTATTTGTCGTGTAGGCTACGGGTAATGGAGTTGATGTCTGAACATCGTGAAGAAAGTCTTTTGATGGATTCAGAACTCTTAACCCCTGTGTATCAAGCCTTGCTTGAACTATACATCGTCCTTGGAAAGTTAGTCAGTCATATGCTCACGTCTTTGAAGTTCATTCCCCAAGGTTAGTTTTTTTAGGTAACATGCTCTTTTGAACTGAGATATCCACTAAACTAGTTTTTAGGGAAAATATCAAATATGTATTGTGCAGATTATATTCTTTTTTTGTTTGTATAGTGCAAATATCAATATATACTGCGTAAATAATATGTTTAGTTTTCTTGTTTGTAGGTCTCATATGGTAGATCTACATCAAAAGAGTTGTACTTGCCAAAGATGGCGCGTGTATGGTTTTCCATGCTCGCATGCTACTGCAGGTATTGCTGCATCTGGGGGAAAGTTCCTTGATTATATCGACGAATACTTCATAGTTAGCTGTTATGGCCAGCTATATTCAATCGCTATCAGACCTGTTCCTAATCACGACAGGTAAGTTTTTTAAGCAGTACATATTGATATTTAGTGTAACACACATCAATAAAAACTGCACAAATATAGTAGTTTTTTCTTATTTAGGTTTTTCAATATACCACAGGCTTGATGAGTATACCGCAGAAGATACTATTCTGCCACCAATAGTAGTTAGGGCTCCTCCAGGAAGAAGAAAAAAGAACCGCATTAAGAGTGCATGAGAGAGGAGCAAAAATCCTGTTACATGTTCAAATTGTAAATTGAAAGCTCATCACAACAAGGCTACATGCAATGTTATCCGTCAGTACCAATATACGGATGAGAATTAATTTCATTACAGTTTTTTTAGTACATTTTGGATTTAAATTCTTTTAGAAGATACTTGTCGCATTTTTTAGGTTTCTTTTTTCAGAACTTGTTTGTGTGCCAACTGAATTATGTTCTTAATGACAGAATGTAAATTTGATGATATAAATCTTATATTTTGCTCCATCTTAAAAGGTGTATGAACAATTGGTTGAATGTCATTCACTCTATACAGTAATTTTATTTAATTTTAGAGTTATTAGTGATATTTATTCCTAATACATTTTTGTTTTATTTTAGTAATCTTGTAGTTGTTATAAAAACACAAAAAATGTACATAAACAAAGTAATTTTTTAAATTCATATCAATATGTACTTCATAGTACATGTCAATATGTACTTGTTTTAGATTATAAATCTATTGGTTCAGAGTTTCAGAACAAGGTACATATCAATATGTACTTCCTATCACATATCAATATGTTCTGCCTTTCTATATAACTCTAAAATTAAATAGAAACCTAACAATGCTGATAAAGATTATCACATATATATATATATATATATATATATAAACATATTAACTAAAAACCAAGTTGAATAGGTAGAAACCAAGTTCAATAAGTAAACACAATAAGAAAGTTACTGAAGTACATACTGTGTAGAAGGACTATCCACAAAACCCTGTCCAACAAAAACCAAAATGCACCAACTTATCTCCTCAGACCAAGAGCTACAAATATATCTGAATTACTCTGCAGTTAAACTTTCCATGAGTAGATGTCAACAACCTGCATGCTAACTTGATTCTTTTCATCTGAATCTTCTTCATCAGTTGTTCGTCATCTCCTAAACTTTCCCATCACGATCAATCTTTGATATTCTCTTTATAAAATACATCACATACAAAAGGCAGTTTGGCCAGATTCCTTGTTGTGGACATCCATAGTCAGTCAACCGTACGGTGCTCACCATATTTCTTTTATGCTCATCCAAGAACTGATTGATATGGTTGAACAGGTATTCAGATATTTTCTTGGCATTTTCATAGCAATGGTCCCTGAATGCCACAGATGAGTTATAATGTATGAATTTCTCTGTTTGAAACTCAAATTCCAGCAGGTTCCAATGCTTGTTGCCATGGCACATTTGTACAATATGTTCTGCATTTTTGAATCCATATTTTCAGTACTATATTTGAATCATATTTTTTCAAACAATATCAAGAAAGGTAAATTACCACAAGTAGAAGATATACCTCCTGGTCACTTTCCTGCTCAGGTGTTACTTGAATCGCATTCTTCTCTGGTGTAATTTGGTTTGGCTCAGCTGTAGCTTGTCGAACTTCTACACGTCGTAAATCATTTCCAAATAAATTATCAAAATATTTTCGAATGTCAATCCCAAACAGAGTATGGCTTGAAATACTACCATTGTCTTGGCTGAGAGATGCATACTCTTCATCATAAACATCCCTGCTGGAAATGGCTAAGTCCAAAAATTCTTCGAATGTGAACTTTTCGATGTCTTCCATCTTAGCCATCTCAGTAAAAAAAGGGATTTTCATGTCGACGAAGCTGTCGACCAGGGTTTCAACGTCTTGTTCATCAGGGTTCTGCGACATCCCTTTAATCGTTTCAAGACTCTGGTCTATAGCTTCAACCACCTTCTTCATTGCTTCTTGTTGAAGTCCAACTAAATCATCCTGCAACCATAAAGTTTTATTCATGATAGTTAAATACATAATGATATGTACAATTATCAAACACATCTGTAATCAAGTACATATTGATATTTACAGTTATATGACAATAATAAAACACAATTGTAATCAAGTACATATTGATATTTACAGTTATATTGATAAAGACATTTGTAATAAAGAGTGAAACTAGCCAGCGTTATTTAGCTGTGAGTTACTTTTTCTCCTGCATCTGTTTGACCTCTTTCTCCAGGTCAGATTTATCCCACGTTTTAATAACATCAACATGAACACCACAAAACTTGTGCACTGAAGGTGGTGTGGTACCCTTTTGAAGGTTGTGTCACTCACATCATTTTGTTCATCTTCTGTTGGAATCTAAACAGTTGACACTTCTTCTCCCAAAACCACTTCACCTTCTGTTATGTTTTCACAAAGAGGATCTGTTGGAGTAGTATGAGATGGGAATTCTCATGTTGGGTCAGTGCCTAAATGAGTGGGACTCCCATCAATTGAGTCTCGAAACTCTTCTTCAGTTTCAGGTTGCATGGGACAAGATTTCATGTATATGTGCTGATCAGTATATACTAAAAACAAAGTACATATCAATATTTACCCTATGTTGCATGCTAGATCTATGTCCTATAACATGAAAAAAAAATTAATATATATTGATATGTACCCATGTTGTATGCTATAACTAACTCCTATAACATGAACAAAGTATGTTATATATTGATATGCACAGATGATTAGAATCAGTACCTTTTTTGCCAGAAACAACAACAACCTTCTTCTTCTTCTGTGATGTAGATGGAGAACGAACAACAAGAGATTTTTTCTTCTTCTTTGTAGATGGAGAATCTACAACAGGTGTTTCATCTTTTTCTGATGTTGTTGATGAATCAACAACTTCATTGTTCTTCTTCTTTTTTGATTTTGCTGGAGAATCAACAACAGTTTGTTTCATTCTTTTTGATATTGTTTGAGAATCAATAACTTCTTTGTTCTTCTTCTGTTTTGATTTTGCTGGAGAATCAACAACAGTTTTTTTCGTTTTTTTTATGTTGTCGGAGAATCAACAACTTCATTGTTCTTCCTTTTTCTTGATTTTGTTGGTATAGAATCTACTATAGAAGCTTTCTTGTTCTTCTTCGGTGGTGGATATTGAAGAGTATTGTGTTCTTCAATCACTATTTCTTTTATACTTCTGTTGATTTTTCTCTTTGTACCCATTTTAGATGGAAAATTTGCAGTAGTATAATGCTGACAGTAGCTTAGGTTTGAGTTGTATAATGCTCAAAGAAATCAAAGCCTGCTATTATAGATTTAGATTTTGGTTTTTTGGTCTCTGTTTTTGGATGTTGTTTCAGGTGTTTTCTGATTTTTTATTTTGCCATAGATTTTAAGGTTTTAGTGAGGGAAAGTGATGAGGGCGAGTAATGTGGTTGGAGTAGATAAAACTATTTTTCCGTTAAGAATGCGAATAATGTAGGAGGTGGAGGACGTGGAGGACGTGGGATTACTACACGTGATGGGAAGAATTGTAATTGGGAGTTTTCAAATGGTTTTTGGGCTTATGGTTAAATGCGGTTTCCCGGGGTGGACTTATGGTTAACTTCGTCCGGTTTTTTTGGACTAGTCAGCAAAAATCCCATTTATTAATCAGTTTAAGGCTAGTATTGAGTTGTGACATAAGTAATCGTCCATCAACTCGTACACAAGTAGAAATCACGAGACCCTGCAGAAGGATTCTGTTTAGCAATGGCGAGTGAAGACAATACCAACAAGTGGACCTTGATCTAAGAGTGTAACTACTGGGATCAATCTAAATTCACAGAGCCTAAAGCGATCGATTGGGTTGCACCTTAAGTGATCTACTACTTGGTGGTACGGATGAATAAAATCTGGTAGTCGAGAACTTCCGTATCCAGTGATAAAAGGAGTGTCGGGATAACAATGATCTAGCTGCTATTCTACGGTTGGTGATGAATGATTCTGACGAAAGATAGATAAGTATACTAATTCAGTTAACATTTGTAACGGAAAATGACTCCCTAATCATCCTTTCTTTATTATTATATTTTTATTTTTATCTTTAGTTAATTAAACCAATCCTCTTTAGTATTTTTATTATAGATTTGTTAATCTAAATAACATCTCAATTACACATCTCTATGTGGGAATGATCCTTACTATTGCTATATTACTAGTTAATTAGTGAGAAATATCTTGAGTAATTTGTTGCACTCACGACACGTATCATCCCACAATTGTAACTTTTCTAAAATTAACCTTCAATCCAGAAACAACTTCAAAAGCTAAAACAATATTTTTCAAGTTTTGTACTTGACATTCCTTATCATTCAGAAAAAAATAAGGTCATCAGCAAATTGTAAATGACAAATTACATCTTGCTACTGCGCCACCTTAGAACCGTAAATCAAACCATTATGTAAATATTTTTTGAACATTAAAGATAACACTTCAGCAACAAGAATGAAAAGGAACGGTGACATAGGATCTCCCTGCCTGATACCTTTTTGACTACTAAATAAATTAATAGATTCATATTTCGATAGAAATGCAAATCTTGGGGTAGAAATGCATCATTTGATCCAGCTTCTCTACTTCATTCCAAACTCAAACCTAGACAAAGTAATGTTCACAAAATTACAGTTAACATTATCAAATGTTTTTTCAAAGTCTACCTTACAAATAAGATCAGTTTCTTGAGGCCTTAACCTAGCATCAATAAGTTTTGAGGCTATTAGAATTCCATCTTGAATCTACCTCTCATGCACAAAATCCCCTGAAAATATGAAATGATAAAAGGTAAAACCAAATTCTTATCTCTATTAGCATTTTAGAAATAATCTTTTAACACTTCTAGCTAAGCTAATATGCCTAAAATTATGAAGAGAGACACTATACTTAGGAATCGAAGTGATGTTGGTACAATTAATTCTCCAATCAAGCATACTAGTATTCTCAAATTCCTTCACTACAAGCATACAGATTATATTTAATTATATCCCAAGTACATTTATAAAATTCCATAGTGAAACCATATGGCCCAGGACTTTTATTAGCACCATATTATTCAATCACTTGTTTGACTTCTTCTTCTGAAAAGGGTTTTTCCAAACTCATACTCTCTTTAGTAGATAAAGTAGGCATATCAAGAGTAAAAACCAGGCATAATCTTATGAGGTTCAGCGAATAAATAAGTATAAGGATAAGAGGTTTCCTCAACTATCTTTTTCTTGTTAAAACATGAATTGACATCAATTTTCAGACAATTAATATTATTCTTGTACTTGAAAGATGCAATTTGGTGAACATAACCATAATTATTTTCTCCATCTTTTTAACTAATTATCTTTGGCACTCTGTCCAATTTTTCTAGCTAATTTTAAAGAAAGAGGGACATGCTGAATTTTAGCATTCTCCCTAGCAACAATATGTATCATCATAATATGGACTAGTAATTTCCTCTAAATTATCAAGTACATCAATTGTAATCTCCAGATTATCAATTTGAGATTGCTCATTACCAAAAGTAGACTTTTGCCAATTCTTAACAAATAATTTTAAAGCTTGCAGTTTCTAAGAAAAAATATAACTGGTTTACCAGGAAAGTTCAGATTCATCCACTGATGTAATTTTTATAGTGGTAAATAAGGTGATCGTTTCTCGAACTTGTAAAGGTAATGATCTTAGAAAATAATGATTTAAATTAACTCTAGAAAATTCCAGGAGTATGAAAAAGACTAAATAACCTAAAGATGATTTTTGAATAATTTTAAAAGGACCAGGAATCAGGAATCAGGTAATTCTAACAACCTATGTGATTAATCAGATAATTCATTTTAAATTAATTGAAGCGCAAGTAATTGCCAAAATTGGTTTTGTTATGCTAACAAACAGAGGTAAATCACAAGCATGGACTATCAAAATTAATTAACCAAGCATAATACATCAAGCAAAAGCACAACTGTTGAAAGAAAACCGTTTTCACTATTTAAAACTATGCAATTCTAATAACAAAAGAAGTATAAATAATTATTAGAAAATAATTAAATCACATAAAATTGAGAAAAGTACCTTATCCATCATCCCAGTAAATAGACTTAGCTCATGGTGGAAAAAGATTGCTCAAAAGACCTCTTCATTGCTCAAAAAGTTGATTACAAGGTTAAAGAATAGTGCAACAGCTGAACAGATACGTTTATAAGTGTTGAAGAACAGGGTTCAGCCGTTACAGAAGTGTTTCTAAGCAACAAAGGTTTAAAAGATTAGGTAACAGGAGCAGTTTGAATCAGCAACAGAAATAAAAGTTACAGAGTCTTCTTCTCCGGTGATGGCTGGGTGAAGAACTCGCCGGCCGGTGCAGCAGCAGTTACCGGCGACGACCGGAACCTTGACCGGAATTCTCTGTTTTCTTCTCTAGGCTTTCGTAGTGATTTTTCTTGGCTTCTCTTGGTTTATATAGGTAGTAGAAACCCTAGAGAGAGTTCTAAACCTAATAGAACTCTCTAAAACAACCCACAAATCTCAATCTTAATCGAAACATGATTCTGGCCATATACATGATTTCCGAGCTGATTTTACGGGATTTTTTTGCTGTTTCTCGATTGTTCTAACTTGTGTGGGATATCTACTAATATTTGGAACAATCTGGAAGCGAAAGAATTCAAATTACACGTTGATTTTACGTTCACAGTTTGAAACAGTTGATCCCCGATGAGTCACCGATCCAGCTCGGCCGATCCGACTCGCTGGGTTTACCCGATCCAGCTCATCCCGATCCAAGGGTGCCCCAATCCAAAGTGTGGGTGCCTTGATCCATTTTCCCGGGTGCCTTTAACACTTTTTGAGCCAATTTTTCCACAAATCTTTATTCTTCTAATGTACCTACAAAAGCATAAAAACACGTAATAGACACAAAATCGAATACTAACTCACTAGAAATTAAGGTGCAATTTAGACACTAAAATGTGTCTATCATCCACCAAATCCTAAGGTTATTCAAAAACTCTGGATGTTGAAGAATAAAATTGTCTAACCTAAATGGGGATTTAAACTTTTCACCAGAATGACAACACAGCAAGATAGGTGCATGGTTTGAAATCGGCCTTCTTAATATCAATTGAATAGAAGCATGGAAATGAGATTGAAAAATGGGACAAAAAAGAAAATATTTTAACCTTATCAAAAGTGGGGGTTGTTGGGAACTGGTCCAAGTGAATCTGCTACCTGACATAGGAAGATCAATTAAAAATATTTTTTTCACAAAGGTTCTAAAAGACTTTTTATTTGCATTTGTTGATGGTGAGTTTGTGACAAGGGAGAAAATTGTAATATTCCCCTTTGTAATGATGCTTCTTTGCCTAGCTGCAAATAACATGAAATAAATATATAATCATTTCTGACAAGCATCAGAATCACGAGCACTACTTATATCCTATATTCAGCAAAGAAATCGAGAAAGGATATTCAGCTCCTGGCTAAACTAGACCAGCAACTCTTTGAAATATATATGCACCAGAGAAATTTCAAAGCTTTGTTCAACAAAAACCTCGTTATTTCATGTGCACCCATGCAAACTACTTGTATAAAACATAATATACTGATATACAAAGTTGCCAACAATCAAAATAGAGGCGATGCCATATCTGAACGAGAACGTTAATTAGATGCATACCATCTAAGTTGCAGAGTCGCATCAAGCATAATTTTAAGATTGTAAACTTCCAAGAATGAATCTCTTGAAGCTGTTCTGCATGCATTGCACAAAAGTTAAGCATAAATGCCAACAATTAAATCTCACAAGACTGAGAAACCATTTTTAAGTACGGAATTAAAAAATTCAAGTTTTGAGCATAAATAGGCCATAGCCAAGGTCATGATATTAGTCAATGTCAACAAATAATGGCATATAGGAAATAGCCCTAGAAACAACAAGTACATGCTTTAGTAAGCCCTAGCCATGCTTCTAACGCAGATGTGTCAAAATAATAAAGGAGACAAAGGCAATAAAGTCAACCAAAATAATAAAGTTAATCAAAGCCCCGGAGCTATCAAATCCACGAATCCACTGAGGAGTACCAGGCAAAAGCACTAAAGGGAAGAGGGTCGCGGCTGGCAGCATCGCTAGCGTCTGTGCTGCCAGCACCTCTAGCGCTGCTGCCGCGCCCCCACGCTATGTGTTGCTCCGCGCTAATATCATGTTTCGATGCTACCATGCCATAGTTCACTGCTGCCATGCCATGCCTTGATGTTGCCGTGCATATTTGCCGTTGCTACGACATTTATTTGCTCATTCTAGCACCATTATTCACTCAAGCTAGCACCATTACTTAAGCCATTACCCGATAAAATTGGCATAAATCTATTAGAATTATTATTTTACAACAAGACTCATGACTTTGAAGCCAATACTCCACCAACTCTTACGAGATATCAAAATCATATTACATGGGGATAAAACATGGGGTTTGGTCTCGCGGTTACAACAATATAGGCGTAGCAATACCCTATGACAAGGAAGTTATAGAGTAAGTGGTAAGTTGGAGCGGTTGAAGAGGTAATGGAGTAATGATCTAGAAGTTTCCGGAAACTTCCCAAAACAAAGTGGACGGTTTTTCCCACAACCTCCACATCTCCATCTCCCCACAACTCCCACTACTTTACAAGGGAAGTGTGTGGTATCAAATCATTATAAATAGGTTGCTCCTCCCATGAGCTCTGTTATTTATCTACCACAACACACAATTCTACATACAATTCCTTCAATTTCCTTTGCTTCCCTCCCCTAAGATCAACCCATCGCCTCTCTTTTTAACCGAAGAAGAACAAATACAAACATCCTACTTGTTTGGATTTTTTTTATACGATTTTGATCCTCGAACCCTAAAAGTAATTCAACAGTACATTGTTTTGCTTAGGAGTAATTCTTAGGTACAAACAATTGGCGACCACATTGGGAGATCAACCTCTCGGTAGAAAAATTTAATTCTTCAAAAATGGTGGATCTTAGGTCAGGCTCAACAACCAATCCCAACCCAAATGCCAGCAATACCAGTGGTGGAACTCCAGAGATCATTCCTCAAAACACCACCACTGAAAATACCAAAACTCCTCTCTGTACTACTAAAGGTGTCAAAAACAAGGAGCAGAGGTCACCAACCATAGCAGATTTAATGAAGCGACCACTCAGAAGAAAGTTCTTACCTTCCTTAAGACTTTAACAGAGCAGTTAACACCGGGGCAGCATCATCGTCAAACAGAGAAAATCAAGAATGCAATTGATGTGGTGTCGACACGTCAAAAGCCAATACCCAAGAAGATGATGAAGTATAAATCATCATTGATCGTGTTCCAGAAAGGAGTCAACAACAACAAAACTTCGTCACTCGTGAAGACTTGGAAAAGCTCTTGCGAAATCGTGGAAAGGAAGATTCATCTTAATTCCATCAACACCAACCCCCTTACCCAACAGAAATTCAGAGGGTTGCACTGTCGAGCGGATACTCATCCCCTCCATTCTCATTGTACGATAGTACCGGAAACGCTCGAGAACAGGTTTTTCAATTCTTGGAGTCACTAGGAGTGCATGAATATAATCAAGGGTTACGGCTCAAAGAATTCTCAAAATATCTTACGGAAGAGCCTACACTTGGTACAACAACCTCGCTCCCAACATCATCTCTAGTTGGTCTCATATGGTAAATGCTTTTTATAAAAAGTTTTATTTGTTTTTGAAGAAATGACTCTTTCGATCTAGGAAGAATTGTCCATAGAAACAATGAGCATCCCAACGAATACATAAAGACGTTCAGGAGACATGCTCTCGATTGCCATGACCAGAACGTGGCTGAGCAACAATTGATGGAGCTTTTCATTAATGGTATGATTCCTGTTTATCGTGCCTTATTAGAAAATTTACTATTTTATACCTTCTCTTAGCTACATGAGGCCGCTAAGAGATCAGTAACAACCGCTCAATACTTGTTGGAGAGGACAAGACCCTCTAGAGAAGAAAGTCATGGAGACACCTGTGGAAGTAGACGTCTAGTGAACAAACAACATTTTACTCAATAATCCATATGTGTTGTCACTGATGAAGGAAATAAGAGGAAAGGAGCACCTCAGTCAACATCACATTCCAAGCGCACTGCATCAGCCCCGACGACAGCTCCGACACCAACTCAAGGACAAGGATCAGTCGAGACTCCGCGCCAATCGCAAAGAAACAAGACGGATTTAACAATCTCAGATTTCCTATTTCTCATGGAGGAGGTCCTCGAGTTGTTGGAATTATGGGTAAAAAATAGAGCTATCAAGTTACCTCATGTGCGACAACCGCCTACCGAAGAGGACATGTCAAAACCAAAATACTGTCACTTCCACAGATTCGTCAATTATCCCACTAGAGAATACAATGGCTTGAGACGTATATTCAGAGAAAAGATCGACTCAGGAAAGCTACAGCGTAGGTACTGAAGGTGTCCACAAAGATCCACTCCGTTTCAGGAGCTTCACCCTTTCTGGAGATTCCGTCAACAGAAACATCCAATCTATGATGGAGCGCATATGTGAACTTCTTTACATATCAAAGGCACAACGCAAAGATATTTTTACTACCCTTAATCATATCGTGTCGGGCAAGCGTCTACTCTTTGCCAAAAAATCTACCATGCATCCCAAGTCCGCTTCAGGATACATAGTCATCAAATACGACGAGAAACCCAGTTGGGGACTTCTCACCACTTCTTGTCTCAAGGATACCCAATTCGAGCAAGTACTGATTGATGCAGGCACCGACATCAACATCATCACTATCAAGACTCTAAGAGCTGTAGGAATCTCCAGGTACGAAGCCTCACACTCACCGACCGTAATCAAGAATTATGAAGAGAAGTCTATGAGTGCTTACGGCTACATCACTCTTGAAGTGAAAACAGGTGATACCCGAACATATGCCAAATTTCACATTATCAAGGAGGATCCAAGTTACAACATGATTCTGGGACGCCCGTTGGTTCATAGTAACAAGATGGAAGCGGGCGTATCTCCTTTACCGGCGTCAACACTTCCAAGACTCTCAAACAAGCTGGCAAATCCCGAAGATTCCCTATCAGATGCGTTTCGCCGCGTAATGAACCTGGATATGAAGCAGTTGTCGGAAGAGGACTTGGCATCATATGTTCAAAGGTTTCACATACAAGTAAGTCATATCCAACCAACTTCCTCGCAATCAACGGTCCCATATCCCATTAAAGCTTGGGGACTTGATCCGGATATCAACCCTACTCTGACTCGGCGATGTGAATGGGAAGTTGATCCTTTTCAAAATGTTATTGAGTGGGTATGGATCGTCTCTACTAGAGATAAGCAAACCAGTAACCTGGGCATTCATAAGACATGTCGTGAAGTTAAGGGGCCTGAACCCAAAACCTTCCATGTCGGAGATACAATGGAGAAAATCACAGCCTCTCCTGAAAAATAGTCATATCTCATCACCGAAACCATGATCGGTGATTACTAAGCTGGTAAATACTGACAAGCCAAAAGGGGTGATCATACATGGCAAGTGTCTTAAAAGTTACAACGCTTAAAATTTCATGTTGCCACCTTATAATATTTCCCTGTTTTATGCAATATTTGTGATTCCTCCAAAATGTTTGCAACATCTTGCATTCATACTTAGGATTTGAATTTATTAATCAAGCAAAACATTATTTCCTTCAAAAAAAATATCTTTGCAAGTCATTCAAAAATCCCCACCTACTCAGAAAAATCCCAAAATAAAAACACAAAGAGTCATACATCTCAGAAAACCTATAAAACTCAGAAAATCTAGAAAAAATCCTTGAAACCGGTTCACCACCTTCGGAATACGCCTTATCCAACCTTCCAAAAATCTCGGTAGCAAGCTTTCCCGAGAAAGCCTCTCAACTTCATGTCTAGCCTTGGTGACCGTCTGCCTCCTTCTTGCAAACGCTTCCCAATAGCTTCAAAATATCGACGAAGCCATACGATATCAAGCTTAGCCCTTTCATCCTCATCCAAATTATTCCTCCAGTCTTGAAGAACCATAAAAGAAATTTCTCTACGAGGGAGATGAATCATCTCACGCACAGTTGACAGTAATACAATTACATCATTCTCCAGAGTACGGTTAAATGGCCGAACTTCTTCCATACTTTGGTAATTATCTCAGCATGGGCGGACGGGATAGTGAAACCACCAATGCACAAATAGTCAAGTCGAGTCCTATCAAACCTAAATTCAAAATGAACTCCAGCATTCGGATATTCAATCGGTAGTCTTCATCATGTTAGCATTCTGTACAACAATGTCACTTAGAGTGTTTCCTTCAACAATCGCATCCGGAAGAGCTTGCCCATGATGTCTAAGTGGAAAAGATATATCACGAGCATCACGGCTCATGGTAATTTCCAATCTTCCATCTACAAGTTCACCTCTCTGATTTGGTGCATTCTCCCCCTAAAAAAGAGGGCATTGTAGAGATAATGAGCTAAAATAGCTTAAACACAAGGATTTGAAGCATACATCATAAAGTTAATAAATTATGACCATTATAAACCTAAACAGTCATTAAAAAGTGTTTTGGGTCATGGCATATGGTTTAGAAAAGATATGGGTCACCTTACGAAAATATCGTCAGAAACGTCTTTATATAACTCTCTGAAAGAACTGAAATTGGCACTAATTGGTAAAGAAATTGGGGGTTATTTATATCCCAAATGATTCATACGGATATATAATACAACATGCTAAAAGGGCGCGAAAATCGAAGAAGTGAGCTAATAAGGGAAGACAAAACGGTCGACTACATAACAGCTGAAAACCTACAGAATTCTACCTGGAAAAGTTCTGGAAGCTCGGTTTCAGTTCCATTTCACCTAGCAAACGGACTCAAAATTTAGAAATAATTTTTGAAGAAGTTATATCTACCTCTTACCTAAATAATTAGAGGTCAAACACCTCATTCCGACTTCGGACGAAGATTCTAAGATCATTACGGCAAGAAGACCTGAATCTGAATTTTTCTGACGGCGAAAATCACCAAAATTCTACATGAAATCATGCATGGTTCTACACATTTGGGGGTATAAGAGCTATAATTATGTAGTATAATTCCAAAACAATGAAGGAGACTTACTTGGAGCTGTGACAAGTCATTAAGAGTAGAAGGCACCTCGAAATGTGACTCATCGCCAAGTTTTTCACTCTCACCCTTGGATTCTTCGATTACTTCAGTTCGGGATGATTTCTCAAGTCCTTGGTCATCTGTATCTTCTTCCTCAGAGATTCCAAACACACTGGTGATTTCTAACATCCGAGTATTCACGTTGCTAGCCATCTAAGCATAACAGTCATTCACAAGAATCAGAATCCATCAAGTTCAGCAAGACATAAATTTGTTATTTACAAATTCCTAAAAGAAATTCTACTGACAATATAAGGAGCTGAAACACCAGGAACAGCTGGGACACCAAACTCAAAAGGTCGAACGCTCGAATCACTCTGACGAGTTACGTTCTCAGACTATACAAATATGTTCATCATAATAAAGAATAAAGATGCTTCATACAGAAAGAAGACTGAGAGGAAATACTAGAAACTTATTTCCTTCAAAGGATGCTCTCCACTCCCAGGCATAATCACTGGTGGCCTTTTTGTCCCAGATTGAAGAGTAGTATTCGCTAAGTCATCAGATACAAAGTTTTTTTGGAACCACGACTACAAGAGGTGAAACTAAACACTTAATTACTGGATAAAAGATAGTAATCAAACAAAAGATGGTTTGAAGTACCTGTGTCAAGTTGACGATCGAGTTGCACTTCAGTTCAGAGATAATCCACAAGTTCGACTGAAGTTCTAATTCCTTTGCAGAAGGTTCGCCACGAACATCAGAAGGACTACTCAACATAAAGTTCTTGAAAAGCGTAAGCTGTTCATTCCAGAAACCAGCATAATCATTAGTAACGCGTCCTTTTCTGCTAGCCTGGGGAAAAGGAATACTTCGACCAGCGATACTATAGGCACCCTCATAACCATGAAGCACGTCTATGGAAGGAGTACGATAATAAGGAATGGATTGATCAAAACCCATTTGTCGAGCTTCCCTATCAATATGGTAGCACTGAATGACGCAACTATCAAAACAGATGGCAAGAATGAATCTTGGGATACAACTAACCATTAAAGTATCTTTACCAATACTAGCAACATTACTCTCATCACCTGGGACGGAGTATAAGACAACATCGGACCTCTCAGCAAAAGTCTCTGATGGAATCACCTGAGGAAGCTTCTAACTCCAAGGTCTGAAATTCACTTTCTTCTCATTATACATCAACTAATAAGATTAACAGGGGAAGGTTTCTTCTTACTCCAACGAAGTATTCTAGCATATTCTGTCATTTGACTTGGAAAAGTGGGACGCGTCTTTGGTGCATACTCAGGAAAGTGTTCCCAAAGCCAGGCTTGCATGAACATAATATGGATAAAAGATTTTATCTTTGCATAACCATTGGAAATCTTCATGTCAAGAGTGAAAATAGCTAAATGAGTATATAAGGTGCCAAAGAAACAATTACCAAGAGGAAAAGTCTTTCCACTAGCAAGCAAAACAGCAAGTGGAACAAGTGGAACCTTCATTTAACCTCCAAGAGAATCTTCAAATATGTCTCTAGAAAGCCAAAGTACAAGGAACACAATAATACAAAGAGGATGATCAGCAGCAAGGCCATCAGTGCTTGTGCTACCATTCCACCAGTAGTTAACCCAAGTTGTATAATTCAAACTATTGCAACGACGGGATTTCCGTAACTCATCCATCTTTCGAACAAGAAAAGTTCTATACTTCTTCTTCTGTTCAAATAATGCGTGAATGTTACCAATAACTGGTAATTGTAGCAAAACAGATAATCCTCCAAAGTGATTGTTAACTCACCCCAAGTACATCCCGCCGAATGAGTTGGGCCACACCAACGTGAGAAAAATACAAGTAGACTCTTCATGTCTTTGTTGATTTTCAAAGTTTCAGATACTCGCACGACATGAAATATCTTAGCATTCTCCAAAACAAGCTTCACCTGGGGATTCTTCAACATAACTTTGGACCATCCTTCCCATTCAGATAAAGGGGTTTGGGATATCTTAAAGTCAACAAACGAAGGCATCTATTCTCTTCCCTGAAAACAACACCTGACAATACCCTGTGGATAAACACTTTGAGGTTGAGAATCACTATTAATATTCGGAATAAGAGTACCAACATAATCAGGAGGAGAAACTTCTTCGAAAAAAGTATCAAAAAACCTATTACAGATGTTGGGTACGTCATCCAGAGAAATAACATCAGAATTTTCGTTTCCATCACGACTGGAACCAGTAGCAGTAATATCTTTGTGATTGTCAAACACCTACAACGGGTTCAAATAATATCTACATCATTGGACAACCGTACACAAAGTTTGGCACCATTTTATGTATATATATCTAGTACTGATATGAAAATACATGTTGATATATATATATATAGATAGATAGATTAAGACTAATACCAAGAAAAGTTGTTATAAATCCTAGGATACCTGTTTAAAGCTTAACAATGTTACAGTGAAGCCAATGAAGAATTCCTACAATCAGAATCAACAATTGCGAAATTAGGGTTCACTTGCGGAATGTGACAAAAAGAAGACAATTATCAAATCAATGGTTTATTAATGCAATTGAATAAGCAATGATAATTGAAGAAGTGATTTAGTACTTACCCTAAAAAAAGAGAAAAAAATAGAGAAAAAATATGTGAGTATTCACTCACATATAAAAAAACAAAACTTAACGTGAGCATAAAGTCACGTAAAAAAATGTTACCTTGTCGCCAGCGGGAGATGGACGGTGACATTGCTGGCGGAAAGCTGTTGCTGCTGCTGGACGAAGAGAAGAGAAGGAGAAGAGTGCCGGGGGTGATGGAAGAGAGAATAAAAAAAAATGGTTTATCTCCCTTTTATAGTAATTGGTTTCCAAATTTAGGTCAAACAAGGATTTCATATTTGAAACCATGTTCCTGTGCTGCACACGGGTCGATTTTAGTCTCTCCATCATACAAAATATTTCGTGCCCCACCAAATTTACCTCTCCAGACGGTGCTGCATCATCCCACATGCATTTTTACACCAACTATTGCTCCTTTATCGATTACTCGACATCATTGGAGCATTATCGAATCAGAATTTCTGGTAATATCCAACAACTAAACTTCTTGATTTATTTTGCATATAGAAATAAAATAAAAATCACCATCTAGTGCTTACCACGAAACATATTATCGTTTCGCGCTAAGCAAGGGAGTTAATGTTGATGATGAGTGTTTGACAAGGGAGAAATTTGCATTATTCCCCTTTGTAATGTTACTTCCTTGCCTAGCGGCAGAAAGCATGAAATAAATAATAATAGTTTCTGACAAGCATCAGAATTATGAGCACTACTTTGATCCTACATTCTGCAAAGAAATCGAGAAAGGATATTCAGCTCCTAAACTAGCCCTGCAGCTCTTTGGAATATATATGCACCAGGGAAATTTCAGAGCTTTGTTCAACAAAAATCTCATTATTTCATGTGCATCCATGCAAACTACTGGTATAAAACATAATATATTGATTATACAAAGTTGTCAACAATCAAAATAGAGGTGATGCCATATCTGAATGGGAACGCTAATTAGATGCATACTATCTAGTTGCAGAGTCGCATCAAGCATAATTTCAAGATTTCAAACTTCTACGGTTGAATCTCTTGAAGGTTTTCTGTATGCACTACACAAAAGTTAGGCATAAATACTAACAATTAAATCTTACAAGACTGAGAAACCTTAAATAGGTCATAGTCATGGCCATGATATTAGTCAATGTCAATAAATAATTGCATATAGGCAATATCTCTGGCAACAACAAGTACAGGATTTAGTAAGCCCTAGCCACGCTTCTAATGCAAATGTGTCAAAATAATAAAGGAGACAAAGGCAATAAAATCAACAAAACAATAAAGTCAATCAAAGCCCAGAAGCTATCAAAGCCACGAAGCCACGGAAGAGTACCAGGCTGAAGCACTAAAGAAAAG
Source organism: Papaver californicum (assembly GCA_023531435.1). Taxonomy (NCBI): domain Eukaryota; kingdom Viridiplantae; phylum Streptophyta; class Magnoliopsida; order Ranunculales; family Papaveraceae; genus Papaver; species Papaver californicum. The sequence continues at coordinate 2,551,265 of JAJJMC010019771.1, forward strand.
AAGGTCGTGGCGGGCAACAGAGCTAGCACTAACGCCTATGTGCTGCCACTGCCATGGTTCGTTGCTACCACGCCATAGTTCGTTGCTGTCGTGCCATGCCTTGTTGCTGCCGCGGATATTTGCCGCTGCTACGACATTTATTTTCTCATGCTAGCACCATTATTCGCTCAAGCTAGCACCATTACTTAAGCCATTACCACGACAAAATTGGCATAAAATCTATTAGAAGTATTATTTTACAACAAGACTCATGGATTTGAAGCCATGACTCCACCAACTCTTACGAGACATCAAAACCATATTACATGGGGATAAAACATGGGGTTTGGTCTGGCGGTTACAACAAATTAGGCGTAGCAATACCCTATGACAAGGAAGTTATAGAGTAAGTGGTAAGTTGGAGCGGTTGAAGAGGTAATGGAGTAATGATCTAGAAGTTTCCGGAAACTTCCCAAAACAAAGTGGACAGTTATTCCCACAACCTCCATATCTCCATCTCCCCACAACTCCCATTACTTTACAAGGGAAGTGTGTGGTATCAAATCATTATAAATAGGCTGCTTAGACCATTTCAAAAATACAAGACAGAACGGAGAAGAGATAGAAAATCATTCTCACGAGCTCTGTTATTTATCCACCACAACACACAATTCTATACACAATTCCTTCAATTTTTTTTGCTTCCCTCCCCTAAGATCAATCCATCTTCTCTCTTTGTAACCGAAGCAGAACTAATACAGACATCCTAGTTGTTTGGATTTGTTTTGTACGATTTTGATTCTCGAACCTAAAAATTACTTCAACAGTATATTTTTTTACCTAGGAACAATTTTTAAATACAAACTAACATTTAATATGTGAATGGGAAACAAAAAGAAAACTATTTACAATAATCCAACAAAAATGAGTGAATTAAACTCAACTTGCAATCAAACTAACCAAATCAAAAATAAGAAATGTCCGAAAACTTTATTCAAACTCAAAAAAGATGGTACACCCTCATACACCACCAGCTTACCTCTACTCAGCTAATTAGATCTTCTCTTAAATGACTTATCGGCTGAAAATATAACTTCTCTAAAAGGATGTTAAAAAGAAAATAATCTCAATGTTATCTTAGTCCCAATCCACCTAATTTCCATTGTCAAGGGAACTTTTCAAACTGAAATGCCACGATAATTGTATTTGAATCTGAACTATAGAATTTATTGTCAAACTTCTTCAAAATAGCTCATTCACTAGCACACATAATAGCCATTACCTCTGCAAAATAGTTTGTTGCCAACCTCAAACCAGCTGAAGAATCACCTACACACTGACCAATATCATTTTTGCATATATAAACATACCCAAATATAATTGGATTTCCTTTTAAGGCACCACCGGAACATATAAGAATTTGATTCAGTCTTGGCAACCTGAAAAAATATTCATTTACAATCAACATAAGAGTCCTAATACACTTGACATCAAAGGTTCTCAAAATCTACAAGTCATAAAGATTATTCCGCATAATACCATTAATCTCCACTCCACATTCTCTGGTAAAATGTAAACTCTTTGCTTCACATGCTTTGTATTAGGAATCCTATTCTCATATATTTTGCAGACTAAAATTCCACTACAGCACTGAACGAAGGTGCGAACCACATTTATTTTATAGCGAGACTCTTATGTTTAGCTAGTTTCAACGCATCATCAAAATCTAATGGATTTTTTTAGAAATAATATTAATAAAATATGAATACTTTAGAAATTTAGTGAATACAAATAAATCAAAATTAAATATCATGGAATTTATGTTATCCATATGATTCCTAATCCAATATATCCCTGTAAAATAAGAAAAGATAATGTTACCGAGAATGGTCCTTCGATTAATAATGATATAGATCTTTGCTTCACGAGACCTTTTGTTTGCTTTTACTTTCCGCATAACATCTAATAATCTTTAAACAAAACAAGAGGATGAACAGTACAAAAAAGGAATTTAACTTGGAAGAGATCTCAACTGTTGGATGAGTTGACCAAAAGACAGGACCGTAGGATAAATTTACTAAAAAAATAGTCGTCGGTTAAATTTCTCTGTGAACATTAAATCTGGACCGCATGATATTAACAACACTTATATTTGTTGCTAAACTGTGGCGAAAACATACCATTGCAAAATTTAGGAACGCAAGTATTCGTGGCTAATTCGATCGTTATCTCTTCCATGCATAGACACCTCCCCTATAATTCCACGTGGATTAGGAACATATATTTCTGTTGTAAAAAGAATGTCGCCAAAAAAGCGTAGATGAAAACATTTGGAACAGAAATATCAATCACATAAGTGTAACAAAAAATCTCCACCCCTACAAATCCTTGGGGGTCGGGAATATAGACGAGCGAAGCGCGTGCACGCCCCTTGATTCTGGTTAATTTTATTTATAAAAAAAGAAAAAAAATCTGGTTAATTTATCTTTTAACCAAACGGCTTTTGTCCTTAATTATTGAATACTGAACCTAATAACTGTGAGGAGAGAAAGTTTCCGAGAGCATAAAAATAGTGAGAAGGGAGTGGAAAGTGTATCATCTTCTCAACATAGCAGGTTAGGGTTTTGGATTCTGATCAGCATGGACAACAGAGTATGCAGGGTTCGAAGAGTTGGGTAGTAGTTACCAAGGGAGATCAGAAGAAAAGCTTAGAGTCTGAGGATTGACAATTGGTTTCAAATAATAAGAAGAAAAGGAGTTTTATGAACATATTCGTGATGTTCTATTGTTTGTGAGTATAAGACTTTTCTTTTGTCAAATAAATCTAATGGCATTTTGTTTGATGAACAAACAAGGAACACAAGGAACATTCTTCATGTTATTGTCAGTCCTGAAGGTGTCATTTGGATGAAGAGTATTTTGAAGAAAGAATCGAAAAAAAGTTTTTATGGAAGTTGGTACTGGATTTTTTACAGGGGGAATGAACAAATTTTATTTTCAAGGAGTAAAAACAAATTTGGGGAGTTCTTTAGAGCAACTATTTCTTGCGACGGGATTAAACACTTAATATGTTTTCCTTCTGAAGAAGGAGATTTGAGATGGTCTAGGTTTTTGAATGGGTTCTCAAAAATAGTCTCTTTCAAACAAGCACAAAGCTCAAAATTTTCTCATCATCAGGCTCATTTACCCAATATAATTAATCCTTCTAATTCAAAAAACTTGAATCAAGCGATTATCATTGAATCTTCTAAGAATGTTTCTTGGAATATTGTTGGTTTGGAAATAGCTAAAAGATTTAATCTGGATATTGGTTTTGACATTTTCCCTTTCGAACCAAAGAAAGTTTTTTCTTTACATCTCATGATAAACATGCTGTGATTCATAATGGTTTTTGGAGTTTGAATGATATGTCTGTTAGACTGTTACCATGGTGGAATGCTTCTAACTCAATTTTTTTATTTGAAATTAATAACAAGGGGTCTTGGATTGAGATTTATGGTGTGCCTTTTAATATGTGGGGGCATAATTTTTACTTAAATCTTAGCAAGAAGTTTGGTGGTCTTTTAGAGATTCATTCTTCTACTTCACTATGGGAAGATGTATCTACAATTCGATTAAAAATCTGAATTTTGATGGAGTTGCGTCATATTTTCTATATTATTATGGAGATTATTTATTTCCAATCAAGGTTCAATCATTACAGTCTATTTATATAGATTTTGAACTTTCTAATAAGAAAATTAGGGTTCATAATCTGGAGATTGTGGTTGTTGAAGTGCCAGCTAAAAATTCAGACAAGAATATTGTACTCAATAAAGATTGGCCGAGAATTCTCCACTAATTTTACGTCCCCATGATGATCGTAGAAAGGAGTTATTCAAGAAAAAAATTTCATCTGAAAAAGGAAAATCTTCAGCGGCAAGTTTGAATTCAAATTTAAATTTGAATTCTACCGCTAAAATGTTTAAGGGTTTGGATCCTGGTTCATCTAATGTTTCTTTGGGCCTGGTTCATTCCTATTCTCAGGATCCGAAAGAATATTCTTCTATGGGCTTGGTACCCTTTAACCAAGTTAAGGATATCTATATTTCAGATTCATCTCAACCACTTACAACGGCTAGTTCACCTATTTTTCAAAATGAAGATGAAGTGGGAGATTATTTAGAAGCGGCTCTATCAATCCCTTATCTTCAAATGATTGATACTATGGGTTGTTATCATTCTAATAACCATAAGAAATATATTTCAAAGCATCGTATCAGAGATTTTGAGTTCTTCTAGAAAACAAATGAGAAATGAAGCATTTTGAAAGACAAGGTAAATCCTAATCTTATAATTGATTTTGAGAGGATTCTTTTACAAATGGTTTCTATTTGTCCAAAATTGGGAATTTATTTTAAAGGGTCTCAAGAAGAAATTGATGATTCTATGGTTGATTCTTTTAAAACTCATCTGCAAAATTTTGACATGGAGAATTTGAAATCTGTTTAAGTGGTTAAATAGATTTTGGATTTTGGGTTTTTTTCTCTTTAAATGGATTTTAAAATTATTTGTTGGAATATTCGTGGGCTTAATGATCCTGGTAGAAGAGATATTGTAAAGCAGAAGATTAATAATTGGAAACCTAGTATTGTTTTACTTCAAGAAACAAATATTCAACAATGTTCTGATTTGTTGGCTTGTCAATGTTGGGGGAGAAGAGATGTTTTGTGGTTAGATTCTCCTTCTGAAGGTAGTTTTGGTGGAATTCTTTACCTTTGGGATTCTTATAAAATACAAGTTTTGGACTCTCGTATTGGTCCTTATTAGATTACTTGGCATTGTAAGACTATATCCAACTCTTTTGAATGTATGTTTATCGGGGTTTATGCACCTTGTGCTAATAAAGTTGATGAAGTTAAACTATTTTGGAGGGATATTGAAGAAACTAGAGGGTTATGGAATTACCCTTGGGTGATTATTGGGGATTTTAATGAAATTCATTTTTTTCATGAAAGACCCACTGGAGGTGATGCTACTGTTGGCATGAGAAGGTTCAATAAATTTATTTCTAGGCATCATCTATTTTATTTGCCTTTGTTTGGTGCTTTTTATACTTGGACCAATAATCAGGTTCATAATGTTAGCAGTAGAATTGACAGAATTCTAGTTTGTCCTGCTTGGGAAAATTTTTATCCTCAAGATATTCAACATGCTCTTGCTCGTCCATGTTCTGATCATAATCCAATTTCTTTGATCTGTAAAGGAGTGAAGCATGGTCCTTCTCCATTCCGTTGTGAGTATTTTGTTCTCTAATCCTAATTTTATTTCTTTTGTTAGGGATATGTGGAATTCTTTTGATGTTTCAGGTAGTGCTGGTTTTGTCTTTTGCAAAAAAAAATCAATTTCTTAAGCATCAACTAAGAATTTGGAGTCTAGAAGAGTATGGAGAGGTGGATAGAAGATTAAAAGAACTTGAGAATCTTTTTATAGATTTAGATGCTATTGAACATGCTAATAATGGTCTTTCTGCTTCTCAATAGGAGGAGAGGGTTAATGCTATGCAAAAAAATTATAAGCTAACTATTGTTAAAGCTGAAAAATGGAGGAGCAGAAGTAGAGTGACTCATTTTAAAGACTTTGAGAAAAATACCAAGTACTTTCACATGTTAGCAAATGACAGAAGAAAAAAGAAGTTTTATTGGCTCAATAAAAGTAAATGGGACTCTTACTTCTAATGAGTGTGAAATCAAAAACGGAATTGTTGATTTTTTATAAGGTATTTTTCACTCACAGAAGCAAAGGTTTATTTCTATTGAAGGCATGCAGTTTAATAAAATTTCAGAGAAAATATGCTCTTGGTTAGAAAGGGGTATTACTGAAGATGAATGTGTAGCTGCAATCAAGATGCTTGGTCAATACAAGGCTCCAGGCCCAGATGGTTTCCCCATTAGCTTCTACAATCTTTGTTGGGATATTCTTAAGTCTGATTTTCTCTTAATTCTTAAAGAATTGCAAGATAAGTGTTTTCTAGATTGGAGATTAAAGAATAGTTTCATTGCTTTAATTCCTAAGAAAGATTATATTGAGGAGATTAAGGAATTAAGACCTATTAGTCTCATTCATGGTGCTTTTAGAATTGTCTCTAAAATTTTGGCAGAAAGATTTAAGCTCACTCTTCCAACAATCATTTCACCACAACAATCTGCTTTTTTCAACAAAAAAAAAGGTAGATTCTTGATGGAGTTATGATAGCAAATGAGCTCATAGATTCAAGAATTAGGAGTGGTAAACCAGGTTTATTATAGAAAGTTGATTTTGGAAAGGCATTGATCATGTTAATTGGGATTTCTTGGGTGACATGTTTAGATTAATGGGTTTTGGTGAAAAATTGAGAACTTAGATAAAATGTTGTATGGAATTTGTCAGATTTTTTGTGTTTGTGAATGGTAGTGCAACTGGTTATTTTAAAAGTAACAAGGGTATAAGGCAAGGTGATCCAATCTCACCCTTTCTATTCGTGTTAGTTAGTGAAGCTTTAACTTTCATGATCAATAAGGCTCAAGAAGAAGGTTTATTATCTGGTTTCCAAACTAAAAGAAATGGTGTAGTTGTTAGTCATTTGCAGTTTGCAGATGACACACTCATCTTTCTTGATGCTAATGTAAGCGAGGTTCAAAATTTAAAGTTAATTCTTCTTTCCTTTGAGATGTTAACAGGTCTGAAGATTAATTTTGTTAAAAGTAAAATGTTTGGAGTTGGCTTTGAAGGGGACTAAACTGTTTTCTCTTCTATTTTGGGTTGCTATAGTGGTTTCCTCCCTACAATTTACTTGGGTTTGCCTTTGGGTGATAAATGTGGTGGTGTTGCCAAATGGGATAAAGTCATAGATAAAAATTCATTGCAAGACTTGCTGGTCGGAAGAAACCTTTACTCACAAGAGCATGTAAGATCACTTTGATTAATAATATCTTAGCTAGTCTTCCAATATATTACATGTCTCTGTTTGAAATGCCTGCCTCTTTCATTAAAAAATTAGAAAGAATTATGAGAGACTTTTTATAAAATGATAATAAAGGAAGAAAAAAATTGCATTTGGGGGCTCTTTGTAGAAGAAAAAAGTTTGGTGGACTTGGAATTAAAAGCTTAAAACAGGTTAATCAAGCTTTATTGTCAAAGTGGACTTGAAGATTTGCAATTGAAGACAATGTTTTGTAGAAGACTATTGTTTCAGAGAAATATGGCTTTGATGAAGTAATTTGGATGCCTAAAACTACAAAATGCACATATGGTAAGTCTGTCTGGAGAGCCATAATGAAATTTAAATCTTTTGTTTTGAAGTTTGTTAAATTTAAGGTTAACAAAGGTAAGTCAGTCAGATTTTGGGAGGATAATTGGCTATATGACATGCCTATAAAGACCTGTTATCTGAATATTTATGCTCTTTCAAGAGCAAAGCATCTTGTTATGTCTTAATTGTGTGTTATAGATAGTCCATCTTATTCTTGGAATTTCAATCTTCCAACAAGGATGAATGTGGCTGCCAGAACTGAGCTTCGACTTCTTATGACTGATCTTACCTCCTTCAGATTAAACAATGAACAAGAAGATGAACTCCAGTGGACTCTAACTAAAATTAAGGTTTTGTCAGTTAAGTCTGCTTATGATAATATTTCTCTTGAAGATGGCATTATTCATAGCAATTCCTTGTTTACTTTCATTTAGAACCTAAAATGTCCTCCAAAAATTGGGTTCTTCTTATGGCTTATTGCACACAATATATTACCTACAAGAGATTTACTAAGAAGAAGAGGAATTGATACTCCAGTTACTTGTGTTTTATATAATAGCAATGAGTCAAGTGCTCATTTGTTGTTGCATTGTTCTTTTGCCAGGTAAGTTTGTGACAAAGTTTCTTAATCAAGTTGAAGTGGTTTTTTTGTATGTCTGTGGAAGTCATACCTTCTCTACAGGCTTGGAAACTCAATCTACAAAATGCATCTAGTCTAGCTGTTTGGAATATGGTTCATGTTGCTATCATTTGGTGCATATGGAAGGAAAAAAATGTAAGAATTTTTACTGGTATAAGAAGTAATGTACTTGCAGTCGCAAACAAGGCAGTCTACTGCATTTTCTCTTGGGCCCTAGCTATCAAAGACTTTGAGAGTGTGAATTCTTCTACTGTAATGTCTGAATGGTGTAACATTTACTTCAATTCTCTTTAGAAGGTAGGTTGTTACCTTTTTTTCTTTCTGTATGCTTAGGGTGATATTGTCTTAATACCCTTTATTTTTTGATCTATAAATTTTTTCTTTGCCGATCAAAAAAAATAAATATTATGTTCCCACTTTTAAGTTAGAAAACATTTATGGAACTTTAGCCTTTTTTATTTCTAATTAGTAACTTAATTTTTATGATAGTATTTCTAATCCTTCGGATGGTACCGTTGAGTCCGATTTTTGACTGAAATCCAACTGAAACCGATGAGTTCAGTTTTATTGTTTTGTTTTTCTGAGCAAAAATCAAAAATTCATTAAAGAAAGAAGAGTTGTAAAGCACACTAACAATAACAACCCACATTTTATAATAGTTAGCTTTTGTTCAATATAGTTTTGTTTCAAAAAAAAAAAAAAACAATAGCAACCCACAAAAGACTCACGGACAAACTGACTCATGCATACTAGAAAGTCAGAGACGCAAACTTGGTTATTCTCCTAGAGAACCTGACCTGATAATACTAGGTGGTTCATCCCGCCGGACCTGAAATCTAACACAATTTCTAGCAAAATTTTACGAGCTCATCAGCTGCATGGTTAAAAGACCTTCTTTGATAAGAAACATTACACAAATTAAGACTAACAAGCATAGATTTGCATTAAAAATCTGTTGATCCTCCCACTTGAAGCTCGAGACATCCCCGATTCTCCATTGCAATAGCTTACTACACACTGGGTATCGCTTTTGATCGTAGCTTTAACTAGGTTCAACTTCTTGACCCACTGAACAGTTCTAAGAAGAACCACAACTTCATCTTGAACAATGTCTATGGCTACTGTTGCCAAGGCCATTGTCACATGTTTCTTGCAGAATCACGAATAGTTAAAGCTGACCCAACATTAGTGTTTCTATTTGTACAAATGCATCATTATTGATTTTTATCCAATTCTCTGGGGGTTAGTCCAATGTTTTATTATCTTTTTGTCATGTAAATTTGGGTTATGGGTAGTATGAGCAAAAGAACTGATGTAATGCCTAGTTCTGTGTATGATGCTGGTAGGGTGATGCTGATGCATTTTGTTATCAAACATTTTCTCACGTATGGCTTTCCAGAAATACTAGAGAGATTACAAGCAGAAATAGAGGCTGGATCCTTGTTTTGAGCTTCAATAGAGTTGGGATTACTAAACCAGGAGACAATCCATTCTTTCGAGTTGTTGTAAGTCTTCAGTTTGAATTCAATATTGAAATTACCGTTAAATTTTTTTTCTTCTTGGTTTCGTTCTGAACCGAGTTGGATCTGTTTAGAACTGGACGATTATGGTAAACCAACGATTATACACTCTTTGTTTTCTTAATAGATAGGAAATCATATTAAGATCAAGAAAGTAAGTTTACATTCTTTTCCAATATATGCTCCTTGCTGCATTTAGACCGACATATATACATCTGGACTTAGATAACAATTATACACTCGTTCATCCAAAATTTAAACAATGAAACTAGAAAGATATAGAACTCAAAATAATATTAATATACAAGGAAGAGGCAAAGATGAGACTTTAGTGTTAAAATTCACTTACTAGTAATAGTTATATATTCTCTCCGTTTCTGAAAAATAGATAAGATTTTTTCTAGGCATATTACAAAAAATTGGTTAGTTTTTTTAAATGAAAAATTAAATATTATAATTTTACTACTTTGCCCATACCATGGACCACATCTCTCTACTTTAATAAATTAGGAGGTTATCTGTTTTTCTCTTTAAAATATTAAAAAGACAATTTTTATTAAAGGGTAAATTAGAAAAAAAACATTGAATTTTTTTTTCAAATGATTAATTTTTTTATTTCTTATATAAGATCAAATAAGTCTATTTTTAAAAAACGGAGAGAGTAATTAATTTCAATGATATCTAGAAAATATCTCCATTAGTAATTCAAACATAAAAGTTAATAAAACAACTTTCAATCGATCAAAAGTTAATCTGCTATCTTAATATTCAAAAGGGTTTTACTTTATTTGACACATACCCTAGAGAATAGTTGATTAAAATGTAAAGCATACTCTATCATCAGCTTTCTCAAATCCAAATATTAATGGAACGATATTAACCCTATTAATCATCAGTTGTGTAACAGTAAGTAGAGGGGAGTCCGATGAGAATAAGAAGATAAACCAAAACTAGGGTTGTTGATAAAGGAAATTTATATCTCTAATTAATGGATAAGATTATTCAGGTTTATGATTTTTATTAACATGTTAAAACGGATGATTTTTGTTCGATTTTAGGAATAAACTATAACGGAACCATAATATATGTTGATTTTTTATAATCTAAAATCATTAGTTACCGTTTGATTAATAAATCAGTTTGGCTTTAGAGTTAGACGGTTTAACTCGGCTCCGTCTGGTTTTTCGGTTTTACTTGTACTATGTACAATCCTATTCAGTCATCGATAAAGAAATTGACTCTTACGTACACACTGATGGTCAAAATTAAAAATACTTTTTTGACCGATGGGTAAGCTTAATATCTTAATAAAATGACACAAAAAAAATTCTATGTAGATATTAGAAAATCCACCACAGTGTACATAAAGGCTAACTTTAATTTTAGATTTGGATTTTGCATGCAAGTGCTTGTTGTCACCAAAACATAATGATTTCACAGCAGGTTATATCTCAGATCAAAATTTTCACCAGGGTATATCTTAAGACGAATTTCACACAAGGTTATTATGCAGATGGAGCATTGCCACAATTACATCTAAACTCAAGCGCTAACTCTCAAATATAACTCCATGTCATGCTCAGTCTCAAATTTAGCCTAATGCCACGTTCAGTCTGAAATCTGCGCCGACTACCAAATCCTTCCCGAAAAGGAGTCTGAAATACCCTCGTTCTAAAACAAGTTGGTTATAAATGACGATATTAATTTCAAAATGCCCAATTTGGCATTCAATATAGCATACCAATCAATACTATATACCTAAAGGAGATTCTTTTAGTCTGATGTGGCTACACCAGTTAACAATATCCAAAAATTCCCAACTATTGGTGTGCTTGACAGATTCAGAAACAAATTCAGTTAACAATATCAGCAAATTTCATAATTCCCAAATTCAGTTAAACCCTAATTTGAACTAATAGAAACATGTTCAATTCAATAAAACCCCAAAATTGAATTTAACAGTAACATTTTTAATTCAATCAAACCCTAACCAAACACCAAATTCAATCAAACCCTAACCAAACATGTTCGATTCAATCACCCATATTGCAATCATTTGCATCATAGAAACAAAAATGTACCAGCGATGATGATGAAACTAGTTTGAAGAAAACCCTAGTTTGAACGTACCAGAGACTCAGATGAAGAAGATGATGAAACCCTAGTTTGAACGTACCAGCGACAAGACCATGAAGATGCGGATTCGACTGATCATCTTTGAAGAAAAGGATGAAAGAAATCCGAAAGAAGAAGATGAAAGAAAGAAATGGAGAAGAAGATGCGAAAAGTGAAAGTAAAGAAAAATCCGCTCACCGATATGGGTTTAATGAATTACATACCCGACTAACACGACCCACCCGTTTTCAGTTAAGTGGGATGTCTTGACTTTTTTGTCTTTTTGTGCCACGTGGCTGTGTCATTTTGACTGTGTCATTTTCATGAGTCAAATAATCAAAATGACGCTCTAGTTTTTTAGCTTGGTGAAAAGGGATTTTGATTATTTGACTCATGAAAATGACACAGTCAAAGTGACACACCCATATCGGTGAGAGGATTTTTCTTTACTTTCACTTTTCACATCATCTTCTCCATTTCTTTCTTTCATCTTCTTCTTTCGGATTTCTTTCATCCATTTCTTCAAAGATGATCAATCGAATCCGCATCTCCATGGTCTTGTCGCTGGTACGTTCAAACTAGGGTTTTCTTCAAACTAGTTTCATCATCATCACTGGTACATTTTTGTTTCTATGATGCAAATGATTGCAATATGGGTGATTGAATCGAACATGTTTGGTTAGGGTTTGATTGAATTTGGTGTTTGGTTAGGGTTTGATTGAATTAGGGATGAAATTTGCTGATATTGTTAACTGAATTTGTTTCTGGATCTGTCAGGCACACTAATAGTTGGGAATTTCTGGATATTGTTAACTGAATTTGGGAACAAAAACTGCAGCAGAGAAACAGTACTTTATATTTACAAACGAAACAAGAATCATTTTAAAGCCTTTTAATTGTATTTTTTGGAGATTAAAAGGCTGCACCATCATCATATGTAGTTTTAAGTTGGTTAATACAGTACTTCTTGCATTTCTCATATCAGTAAGTGTCATTCATGCGTTTTTGAAAAAGAATGATTATAGTTTGGATGATGAAGTTTGGTTTAGCTTTTTGATGATGTTAATACTTTAACTGAATGTAAAGTGGGTCTTTTTCTGTTGCATCAAGTAAAAAGGTGTAAACGTTGATGACCAATAGTGGTTGTAGTCCTTAATATCTTTCCAACTGTGAATTCTCCTTAATGCCTTTGCTAATCTTGTTAATTAAATTCTTCATTGCTGGACTGTTGACTACTTTGATCTAAACGTGTAGGGAAAAAAAAATGCTTCAAAACAGAGGCAGAGAAAAATATGGCATAAGAAATCTATTATGCAGATTGTTCCTATGACACCATCTTCTGCTCAGCAAGATAGCGTTGATGACACTGTGAAGCCAGAGAACAAGGTTGAGCAAGAAATTATTTCAAAACTACCACGTGCAATGCGGTCTACCACAGTAAATACCGATCCATTTAAAGAGAGGAATTCTGATCAGGATGGAGAGTTGTTGGATGCTGGTGTATCTACTTCTAGAAATTCTATTTGGCAAACTAGGGATTCATAAGAGAAAGAGAATCATGGCATCTAGGATTATCATAAGTCACTTTGTCAAGGTTTCTGAGGATGAGCTTAACTGACCAACTAATACCATCACTGAGGGAAGTTAGAACCAAATTACATTATCTGAAAGTATGTTTCTGTATTGTAAGCATTTTAAAGATGCAACTCTTGTTGTCAGTTTCTTCTTTTTCTCACTGTCAGTGAGAAAAGTAAACAACACTATCAGATCCTTGTGTAATTTAACGTTTGAGGACATTATTGATGTCCACACTGTACTTTCTGTGTATCGGGTCCTTGTTCAATCAAGCTCTTAGGGTGCTATGCTTTGTTTACTTTTATTAGGTTGAATTCACAAAGTACAAAATTATAAAACTATTACAGTAGATGTGAAGAGCGAATGAATTTCTTCACAGGAGGATGTAACAGAAAAGAACTTGAAACATCATATTGTGAAAAGTTGGTGTCAGATTGTCATCGCCATATATAATATGCTTCCTGTCTGAAACAGAATGTGCGTCGAAGGACATCTCACTTCTGTTGTAACTGGCCAAAAAATAACACTAAAATCTTTGATGATGGATTTTGTTGTTCATGTTGGTAATTAACAACTATTTACAAAGAAGAAGAAACTGTTCATCAGCTTAATGTTGAAAACACCACCTCAACCTAATCTAGGATAAGCACCAAACAAAAACAAAACAAAAAAAGGTCCGAGCACCAGTTTGGGCAACTAAAGTGTTCTAGCTGATCAATTCTCATACATGTTTGTCTCAAGGCCTATCCATAAATAGCAATGCCTCAAGTTCCTCTCTACGATGCTCCATTTCCTGCGTTTACACAGTAGAGAAGTGCTTAGTGTTCATACACATACACAAACATTCGCCATAAGCTTTATTAACACTCTCAAGTAATGTTATGTTCCAACTAAAAAGTTGTCTCACTTCATCTTGAAAACTTAGCTGTTAGACTCTTTGCAGGGAGAAACCAAGGGACAGAACCTATGTTTTAGCAAAGGGTGTCTGATTTCATACTTGAAAACACAGGAGTTGTTCACTGTGTACTAATACAAGATACAAATCCAACTTGGATAGGCCTTAAAAGTAATTAACTCTGATAAAATGACGCCGAAAACTGGCTAGTTGAGGAAAGGGACCTCAATCAACTAAAATCTATATCTCAAACTTCTATTGAAAAGGTAGATTACCTCTAAATCTTTAACTGCTTGCTCTCTTGTAGTTTCTTTTCGTCGGCGAGCACATTTCAAAGACCCAATGCATAGTAAACCCTGCGTATTCAACCAAGTCAGAAAATCAGTAGGATCAAACTACATCCTTGAACCCCATCATCACCTGTCCAATATCAAGCTCATACATGGCTGGAAAAATCATAAGTGTATACCATAGATGTATAAATGATACGATCAAGAAGCAGATTTGGTGAGTACACCTCTTAACAATATAAAGTATTCAAGGCAACCCAATGAAATAAACGAATCTCTCCGTGCAATCTTACCGAGATAACATAGGTTACACCACAAGCAAGAAGTAGATAACTTGATATATCATGAAGAAGTACTAGTTCTTTCCTCTTTCCAGTAATACCAAGAAAGGCTTTTGTCATGAAAGCAACACTAAAATCAAAATAAAAGATAAGATCGACGGACACACATCATCTTCTTCCATTTGAATCTGTAAAAGAAACAATATTCAATCAATAAACTCTACCTTGACAGGCTAGAAAAAAGACAACGATCTCCAAAGTATGAGATTGAACAAAAATAACAATATTCAATCTATAAACTCTAAAGAAACAATATTCAATCAAAACCCAGATGAAATTAACCAAATTTAATTAAACCCCATTCTCAAAAAATCAATCTTTTCAATTTGAAACTACTCAAATCCACTAGAAAAACAATAATAAAAAATTATATAAAAAAACCCATTAACCCTACTTGATGAATTACCCAATATAAGAAACAACAAATCAACAAATAGTTCACTGGACAAGCGACTTAAAGAGACCTTGAATTACTTGATGAACTACCCTACTTAAAGAGACCATGAAGATGATGATGAAACCCTAGTTTGAAGAAAACCCTAGTTTGATCGTACCAGCGACTTCTATTCAATCGTACTAAGTGTTAGGGTTTGATGATTCAACTGGAATAGGTTGAAGAAGATGATGCTTTTCTCCCAGATGAGAATGAGGAGAGGAGAGGAAAGAAAAGAAAAGTGAAAGAAAAATCCGCTCACCGATATGGGTTTAATGAATTGCATACCCGACTAACACAAACCGCCCATTTTCAGTTAAGTGGGATGTCTTGATTTTTTTGTCTTTTTGTGCCACGTGGCTGTGTCACTTTGACTGTGTCATTTTCCTGAGTCAAATAATCAAAATCCCAATTAAACGAAGACACTTGTCTTTTGACGGGAGACATGAAGCAAAAAAGGACAACACATATGAGATCGTTCAAACAAATAAAAATAAAAGAAGCATGTATATGGACACGTCTAATTGTTGAGAAATGCGAACGAGGAGATGGTCTACACATGCGCAAACATAAAAAGAAAGTATGCTATGATTTAGGTTATGTTCAACTAATATGGCTCAGGGAGGAAACGAATATGGATGATAAAATATGTAAGCTACACTAAGTATCCTTTTCTTAGTTTTAATATATTTCCTTTTATCAAATAAAAATAAAATGTGAGATACATATTGGCACCACTAGGAATGGTCTAAGGCTAGATACTATAAGAGAAAAGCACCCTTAAATAAGGGTTTAGTCAAATATAATCGACTCAGGTATACCTTAAATATCATATTCTCCATCTTATTCTAGAGTTTTTGGTTAGGAAATAAGAGAATAGGAGAAGGCAAGTAAATGGTTTGATAATCGGTAAAATAATATGGGATCGAAACATTATATTTTTTATCAGGAAAAAAAAGTGCGACTACTGATTAAAGAAAATAGTTTATCAAAAAAAATTACACCAAATCCTAATCGCGACTTGGTTTCACGATGGATTATTCAATCCATAAATAAACTGTCGTGAAACCAAGTCCCGATCGGGACCTGGTGTTTTTTTATTTTTTATTTTTTCTTACTTTTAAACGTATTTTACTTTACTTTTACTCTTTACTGTTAAAACGTTATTACTTTTTTTTTTCTTCCTTTTTTTAACTATTTTAGAAATACAAAACTCTTAAAAATAATATAATATAGAAAGAATTGAAAATAATAAAAATAAAAATAATTATCCAGATCGGGATATGGTATCTCGTTCGGTTGTTTGAGTTGTTTCAAACAATAAAAGAATACTTATTTAAAAATAGTAACTTTATCAAATCGGTAATAATATTATCGATGGGATGTCCAAATCTTGGTTGGTATTTTGTCCACCGATATAAAACTTTTTTTTATATTTTTTTAGATTTTTTTTTTTTTTTTTTACTTTTAAATTTTTTTTAGTGGGAAAATATAACTTCTCGCAACACCAAGTCCCGACCGTAAACTTATATATCGATACTCAGTTTCATTAGCATTGTCTAGACATGAACTTCCCAACCAACTTTCTACGCATCGAAAAATCTATAGCCACGTAGATGTTAAAGGTTTTCATCGTTCCCTCATAGTACCTGGCCTTAGGACCGTTAGATTGTGAAGCACTCGACTTCCCTTTCGTTTCCAGCACATAAACTCTTTTTTACTGATATTATATTCAATCTAATTTCAAAATTTATTATCAGCATCCAAACCACCGGATTGTTGGGATTACAATTCAAATATTAGATTTAAGATAATTATGTTTGTTTTTGAATATTTTGAAATTTGAATAATTGTTGGTTAAGTGTCCTAGTCTTAGGGAAAGTATTAAACATGTTAAATGTTGGTTATAAAGGTATTGTTTTATGTTAATGAAAATATGAAAAAGATTAACAATGTAAAAAAAATTAAAGGAGAGTTACAAAAAAAAATGTTTATGTTTTCATTTATTTGGTGAGAAAAAAAAATTGAAAAGAAAATTTTTTGGGATGATTTTTTTTTTTTTTTGGTGTAGAAGAAAAGATGATTTTTTATGATGGAAAAGTTGTTATGAAGAAAATTGATGAAGTTTTTTGTTCAAAATATGTAGAAATTTCCACATAGTATCAGAACTGGGGCAGAAAGTTAAGTTGGAGGAGTGTTACAAAAAAAATGTTTATGTTTTAATTTTTTTGGTGGAAAAAAAAATATGATGAAGAAATTTTTTGGTGTAGAAAAAAGATGATTTTTATGATGGAAAAGTTATTATCAAGAAAATTGATGAAGTTATTTTTGTTCAAAATATGTACAAAATTCTAAATATTTTGTTACAGGTTATGGTTTTGGTATTTTGTCTTGTAAGGTGTTGGTTATTTTGCCTGAAAGAAAATATTGATGGTGTTATGAATATGATGAAGGTGCAAACAATTAACTTGTATAGTAAGTTAGATTAGTTGAAATGACGCGGGATGTTTATCAACAAATGATAATAGTGATGATCATGACGACGATGATCTTTTATGATGATGATGATGATGATGATGATTGTAGTGACAGACAATCAAAGATATTGATGATAATGATGATGTTGATGATGATGTTGCTGATGATTCTTGATGCTTTCTAATTCATGATGATGATCATATAATAATATTTTAAGAGGAACATTTGAATTACGGAAGGATGTTGGGATTATAATTCAAATATTAGATTTAGGATAATTATGTTTGTTTTTGAATATTTTAGAATTTGAATAGTTGTTGGTTAAATGTCCTAGTCTTAGGGAAACTATTAAACACGTTCAAATGTGAGACTTAATTCCTAAAATTTAGGAATTGTATGTGTAATGGGATTTAGGGTTTCTAGGTAACTAAAATCTATATTGAGGCATCGTTTTATGTTAATAAAAATATATAAAAGATTAACAATGTAATTTCTATTTTTTTTACTGTTTGATTCAATTGTTTTAATTTCTCTCTGTATCATGTTGGATTTTCCATACATATATTGAATTCATTTTACTTTTTTTTTTAATAATTTTTTTATTTATTAGACCTCTAAAAAAATAATAAATGTTTGGTCTCTAACAATATTATTACAAACTAAAGGAGGAAATCAAAGTAATTCTTAATATTGTTTTTACTCTCCTTAACCAGCTAAAAGAGGAATCTGTCAACTGGATTATCATCTCTATTAATAAAAAAATGATAATGTAAAATAAAAAAATTTAACATTAAATGTCTTATTTCTTAAATGATGATCTTGTTCTCCCAATGAACTAAAGGAACTGCATCTGCAGTTGATTGAATGATTAGTTTTGCATATGTTTCTCTGTAAATTATGTCTAACTGGAGTGTTTTGGCCTAGCTGAGAGCTTCAAGTACAATCACGCATACACCTTTTTATTGAAATAAAATTCTATTAGCACAGGTGGCTTCGATACCTCCACCTTAATGTGTATGATCTCGGATGATCAAAAGAACGTATCTATATTAATCTAAAAGATGCACTTTAGTTGTTTCAGTTTTTTCCACGCAAGATGTGATTACCAAAAATCTATCTTCGCAACACAACCACATGAACCATATGATAAACCAATAAACTAAAAACAATGAAAAGATAAAGATTAAATGCAAGAAATTTATAAGAAGAATCAACACAAGAGAAATTTAACGTGGTTCGACAACAAAATGTCTACATCCACGGGTAATAAAAGATTTGGATGTTTTATTGATGGTTGTATGTTACAAAAGTTTAAAATGCTATATGCATCAAGTAGAATTCATCAAAGAATGATTGAACTACGAGTATAATTAATTGACACAAATCACATACCTAAACTTTTTCCTCTGATCCTTTTCCTTCTCCAAAATTTTCCGTTCCTCTGTTTCTGTTTTGGAGCTTGATATTTATAGTAAATATCATGGGTCCCCCTCTTCTTTCTTTCCACCTATTAGTTCTTATCCAGACTTTGGAACGAAACTTATCCCGCATTCTTATTTGTACTTCTCGCAAGACTTTGACATGCGTACTTCTTATTTCCCTTAGTTTCCCGCTTGGTGACCCGCACCTCTTCTGAGGATTTGTGTTCAAGTTATTGCTTTTGGATTTCGATGAATGCTGCAATCTTATTATTATTATTACAATTATGGCATGTCCGACGTGTGGCCATAAAAAGTGACGTTATTATTTTTAGAATTTGGCATGTCCGATACGTGGCCATTGAAAGTGACTTGTCATGTTTTAACTTTTTCTGTTTCGCAACCTGCACAAATGAGACGTGTCTATCATGCATCGATGTTTGTCAGTTATATACATTGTGTCATGCTTTCCCGCAACTTGCGTGTCTGTCATGCAACGAAGGTATCTATTTCGCACAATGTGCCATGCTTACCCGCAACTTGCGTGTATGTCATGCAACGAAGGTGTCTGTTTCAGAACTTATCTAATGAGTTTTGTTCCATTGTTTCTCGTTCTATTATAATCTGATATTCTTTCCATAGTATTTAAACACGTGGTGTTAGGAATTTAATACCCTCACACAAGATATACCAATACCATTGTCCACGTTGTGCTATGGGTGTAAACGTGTAATGTCAAACAGAGATTACTGTGGATACTATTCCGGTAGTATCTACCATGCACAAAATTATGCGGTTGCCTAACTAATTTCATATGCGGTTGCCTAACTAATTTCATAATCATATAAAAGATGTCCTTGTCGGAGGATCCTTGCCCACCAAGAAAAATCAAATAAAAGCCTCTGGTTATTATTTACCAATTTGGGTGGAAACAACATGGGATATTTTCAACGAGAGCGAGATTCACGTGGTCGGCTTAACAAAAGAGATCAATATCGGTAGGGGCCCTCACGTCTGAACTGTGAGCTGTGAAGACCTTATGAATTATTTCGGCTTATTCAGTATCGACCAAAGAAGGGTTCTCATATCTCGGTCATATTTCCTGTCTCTATTTAGGCAACGTGTTTTTGTGACAGTGTCAATAACCAAAATTCTATACTTCTTTTCCATTGTCACGCCTATCATATCATTCCGTGTCCACATCTATCCGTTTTTTGTTTCTCTTGAAACATAAAATTTATTAATCTACTAGAGAAGGATATGTGATATCCAAACATTTAAATACAGTTGGATTGGTATGTCAAAAAATTACAGTAATATGATAGTAAAACAAAATACGAATAACAATCTCCAAATTAAAATTTAAGCACAGGGGTAGATGAGGTAGATCTAGATTAGGTTGTTGAAATTTCGTAGGCCGATAAATGCTTTCCACAAAAAAAGTTATATTTTTGAGGGATATGGTTATGTCCATAATAACTTGGTTGTTGGTAGTGGGTTTCGGTACAATTGATCTGAGATGCAAGTCAGGCCTTTATATCCAAATGTTGCGGAGTACTGCCCAAACGATATCTCTCTACCTCCTTATTTTCCGGCTTTATCCATACTTCGAATTAAGTCTTCAGGAATGTGGCTTGAAGTAGTATCCAATTTATGCCCTTGAAGGATTTAGTGCTAGTAAGACTAATAAAGCTATTACAAAGGTTATTAAAACTGAAACCAAGATACAAGCGGAATTACAGAGTTAAGCTAGACTTAGACTATAACTAAAACAACGCCGCCTTATTATTGCAGCTTATACTATGACTCAGATTATAAGAGAAATTAGGTAGAAAAACAATCTATGCTAGACACCTAGTTGCTTTTAAAGACTGGATACAATGTAAAGAAACTTAATCTATACTTAAGATGGGATTACGGCTCTAAAAAAACAAAATACAGGAAATGTTTACACTACAAATTAAATGCTAAGATAAAGTAATTGCGTCGGCTCAAAAGAAGGTGGAGCATCCACAGGCCCCAGAGGACTGCTAGAATGCACTAGGTTGTTAATGCTAGACTGTGGTACTGGGATAAAATTGATCATGTTTCCTGCGGTGAAAGTAGCATTTTTTATTGTTGTTGCCTGCTGCTTGTTGTTGCCTGTTGCTGTTCAAAGTGTTAATAGTCTTCGTTTTGTGTAAGTGAAAAACTTGCATGTTTTGCAGCTGCTGTTATTGCCAACAGATGTGCATATATATATGCCCCAATCTTAGGAAGAAAAACAACTACGGTCTAAGAAAATCATGGAAACTGAATTCAATCCCATTGATATCAATCCATTGTTGGCTGCATGAACTCCAAATCCAAGTGTTTGCAAAAGGATTTCCCTTATCTGACTCTCATAGAACGAAATCCATTAGAATTAGCTTCAAGAAGAAAGGAGAGCTGCAAATTCTTCTTCGATGAACAAAAAACAAGAATGTTCAAGGATGGCTCCCATAATTGCAATATAAACTTTTCCATAAATGATTCATCTCTTGCCTTAAAACCCGAAGCATATCAAGTAATAGTTATATAGAAGAATAGCCCAAACCTCCAAAGAAAAACAACCTCCATCAAACCTCCAGAGAAATAACAGGCATTCTTAACGACAAAAGGGTTTCTGAAGGATTAGGTTAAAACCCTTAAACTAAATCGTTCAGCCAAAACATTCCATCGACGAATAGCTGACAATCTGGTGGTCTGAGGGAACAAGATACAACCACCAACTAACACTTTATAATAACAATCCAGCGACAAAGAGCTGACAAGGTACAATTGGAGGTAAAAAGAGAAAACAAACTTCCTTACAGGATACATTAATCAGGTTCAAGGAGATGTTGAGGATTTGGGTATATTAGAAATTTGTTAGTCCAAGGATTGGATAGGTTGACTGAACATGGGTAGCCAAACAGATTTTAGCAATCAAGGGTTGATTGCAAGAAAAAAATGCAGCAGAGGTATGGGAATTACAGATGGATTTCGGATAAAATCATAGGGTAATGCAACATCAAGATTGATGGTGATAGATTTCGATCTGATTTAAGAGGTAAGATGACATTTGAGCAGACAGTAGGGGTTGAAAATTGTAAACAGAAAACACTTTACAAGGAGAGGATAAAGAGTCGCAAGTTTTTTCCATAACTGTCACTTGATGGCCCTAAATTTCACATAATAGAAAACCCCCAAAAGATTATGCAACAGCAACCTAAAGATTCAATCTGAACAGAGAAAAGTGATACCTTTAGAAGTCGATGGATGAATGCGGATGGTATAATCGGGAAAAACCCATTTGAACAGATCCATCATCACCACAATCGATTTCAGTGAAGAATAATAACAGCAGCAACCCATTGCAGGCAAAGACTCCCCAAATCCATTTAAATTCGAAATAAAGATGAAACATGATGATCATACCACAGATCTAGCAAATAAAAACAACTAAATCATTTCCAGGGCCGGTAGAAAGGGAGATTAGCCGAGAAAAGGAGATTTCTCCTTGATTTTTTCTTCATTAGGGCTTAAAAGGTGAGACGAAAAACCCCCAAAGCTAAGGATTCTTCACACATCTATATTTCACGCTAACAAATTTTAATATATATATTTCTATTTATTATTTTAAACCCTACTATAATAGATAAAATAGAATTATTTTAAAATAAATAAAAAATCTTATATCCGATTATTATTTTTAATAATTAATTTACCCCTAATTAAATTTATTATCGTATATTCATGTTAGATGTGAAATTATCTTTTTATGAACATCAAACCACGATAACCTATGTATGTCGATTTTGGTTTGATGTTCTTCATTCACAAAGAATATGAGGAATCAACAGATATTAATCGATATATATGCCGATTGTAAACTGAAAATCATCTACAAAAAATGATTAACAAGAATCGGTCAATATGAATCTTCATATCGACCTATTATAACCTAAAAACAAACAAAATCAATTAGCATTTTTTCCTTAACCAGCAATCGGTAGATATGAATATCCACATCGACCGATTGATCTAAAAAACCAAAATGAAGTTTTTTATTTCCTTTAACTAGAATCGGTCGATATGAATGCCCACATCAATCGATTATGTGTTGATATTCTTCAACCATGAAAAACATCAAACTCGAATAGGCCAACGTATATGTGCAATCATCCGATTACCATAATCGACTAATGTGAATATTCATATCGACCGATTCTAGTTAAACTCTGAAAATCAAAATTTCTGAAATTTTTAAATTTTAAATGTATGAGTGAATTAAAAACTTAATTAAGAAGAATTGGTTGCTAGAAAAGTCCAGAAAAAGTGAAATTGAAATAGATTTGGTTTAAGTTATTAAGCTTTAATAGCGAAGGTAATTTAGTTCTTTTACCCATTTTAGACACCCTGTATCTTCTTCTTCTAGGTGGGGACAAAATTGATAGTCCTCGAATAATTTGAGTAGGTCTTAAATATGCCAGGCTTTATGAAAATGATTTTTAAAGGATGTTGGCAGCCCATAGAAGAATTGCAGGAACGTATTACATGAGAACTAGGAAAAGGGGCATCTCAAGTTTTCAACTTAATGGAAAGGCATCCAAGAATAATGCCTTCTCTTTCAACCATATTCAATAAATAAGTTCCACATGCAAGGGCAGTAAGTTGGATGGTTGGAAATTAGATGAAAGAACAACCCATATGGAAACTGGAAAGTAAATGAATATCAATTCTCTGTCTCTTATACCTCTCATTTTCTATCTCTGTCTCATATAGCGCAGACTGCAGAGACTAATAAGCTAACCGAAAATGCTTCTGAAAACTCTGGGGCCAAAAGTTGGGGGTAACAAAACAGAGTACTTGTTTTCACCGGTACACCGATAAAAGCTAGGCACTATAGTTGATTACGAGTTTTCAACTTTGCTACCTATATACCAAGATCTTGCACCACAGTGTGCGTACCATCAATTAGACATAGATCTAAGAATGGTGAATGGTGAAACCAGGGTTGCACAAACCCGACCCAAACCCGCAACCCGATCCGCATCCGTCAATTTTGGCCCGACCCGTCGATAAACGGGTCGGGTGCGGGTGATAATTTCCTTTACCCGCCTTCTGGCGGGTCGGGTGCGGGTGACACCTTCTCTCACCCGACCCACCCGCCCAACCCGCCATAAAATCCCTTAACTTCTTATACTATTATTATTCATAACTCAGAAAACCTTAGCCTCCATTTACCTATCAAAACAACACAGAGTCCTAATACCTCTCCATATGCAAACCCTAGCCTCCATTTACCTTCTTCATCTTCTACAAATCCAAATTCTCATACACAAACCCAATCCTCATCCAATCCCTAAATTTCATTAACTGTTAATCTGAACACCGAGTACAAAGATTCATTTACTACAGAATCATTCAAAGAAATATGGTCTACAATCCATCAACACCAACACCCTCACCAATCGGAAAATGAAAACTCAGATGAAGAAGAGAGGGAAGAAAAATCTCTATTTGTAACAAATTCAACAACTGAATTAGTAGCTCAAGTTCTTCAACCAAATAGAGATTCAGTTAACGAAGCTATTCTAAGAGCTAGACCTTCAAATCTTATAAATTTAGTTTCATCTTACTTTGATCAAAGTGAGCGTACTTCTCGTCTCTTCTTTGAGCTTCACCATAATGTTGATCAAGCTCGTTCTCTATATTCACCTCTTCTTTCATTACTTGAAATTCTTCCTTTAGATTCACTCATGTCTCAACCTTTTTTTTGGATGAATGTTTTGGGTGTTTTGTTGATTTGGATTATTTGAATTTGAGATTGTGAATTTTTACATGCGTGTCTTGAATTTGTTAGATCAAATCACATAATCCTGTTTTGAATTTGATTTTGATTGTTTTTATTTCATAACGCAGGAGAAAGAAGGGTGATTCTGGTTTTTTGTTTTTGGAAAAGGGGGCTTTAGGTTTTTGATTTTTGAAGAAATGCTGAGAAAAAGGAGCAGATCATTCCAGAAAGATCATCAATACAAGGGTCATTTGATGTATGATTCTTCATCATCATCATCGGAACCAATGTATGGAGCTGATGTACCAAAAATAGAAAAATGGTTCATTTTTTAGTATCCCTGGTTTGTTTGTAGAATTGTATGGTTTAATTTTGGGAAAGGTGTATCAGATACTACAGATTTTTCAGTTAGAACCCCTACTTCTCCTTTGGATTGAATCTGGGTGGGTGATCCGCACCCACCCGCACCCGACCCGACCCGTCCGACGACGGGTTGGGTGCGGGTGAATACTTCAGTCACCCGCCAACTGGCGGGTCGGGTGCGGGTGGGGTCAAACCCGACCCACCCGACCCGATGTGCATCCCTAGGTGAAACCGAATGGCAGATCCCATATAAAAGCCAATGTAACGAATGAGTGATTGGCACATTGTTGTGTGTGGATTTTGTGTAGAAATCTTGGTGTATACAAAATATTTTCGATTGTGGAATCAAGATAGGCGTTTTTGAGGGAGATCCAAAAAGAATTTGGGGCGACTAATAAAACAAAATAAGGACACTAAGAAGTAATATCAGCACACCCCTTATTCATATATTTTCTTTAATGGCTAATTTGTCCTTGTTTAATTAATGTTAATATTGATTAATTAGTTAGTTAATTTTGGTTATAGTTAGTGTTACAAAATTATTTGAGTTATAGTTTTAGAAAAGAAATAGAGAGTGTGTTAGAGAAGAAGAAGAAAAAGAAGTTTGGGAAAACTAGGTTTACCTAAAATCAATAACAAACATGGATGAGTATGAGGAAGAAGGTAAGAAACATCATGAAGAATATAATATTGAAGGTTCAATGACGTTTAGAGATGACGATTTGGGATATTTGTTGGATGATCCAAATTTTGGTGTGGAAGAAACCCTAGACGACGATTTAACGAGAGAAAACGATGAATCACATCAAAATGAAAATAATAATGCATCAAACAATCAGGTATTGTGTTAAGAAGCTTAAAAACCCATTTTGTATGCGTTTGTATGTGATCGTTAACAAAAAAAATCATTTTTGCATGCATTTAATGCCATGGACGTCCCTGAATCGGTAGATAATGGAGTACCATATCTACCGATTACGCTGGACTAAGCCAAAATTAGGGTATAATCGGTAGTCTCGTGAAGAATGATTGTTACCGATTAATCAAAATCACCAAATCAAATTTTGTTCATTTTTTTTTCTTCATAATCTGTAGTTTAGGAATACTTATTATCTACCGATTATAGTTCTCGCCCCAAAAATGAAGTTCACCAAACTTACAAAATTTCTAATTCTTCATCTTTCACAATTGGTAGTGGTTGAATATTTTTATCTATCGATTTAGAACCGGTAGTTTGTAAAATCACATATCTACCGATTGTGATTGTATCCAAAATTGAACTAAACTTAAAAAATTTGCACTTTGTAATCAGTAGTTTAAAGATCAAATTTATCTACTGATTCCATTGTAATCGATTGTTGTTTAACAAATTAAACCTCCGATTATACTTGTTTTTGTGTACATAACTTGTCTTGATTTGTTTCTTTAATCGGTAGTACAGTAACATATATAACTACCGATTGTGGTTAATCGGTAGTTAGGGAATATAATTAACTACCGATTGTCGTTAATCGTTAGTACGGGAACATAATTATCTGCGATGGAGAATGCCCTTCACCTTAAGCGGCGTGGACGAAATTAAACGGGTTGAATCTGTCCATCACCTTAAGGATATTGAAATGAGCTTCGTAACGGTAATTTGATAGTTTCCATCATTTTCATTCCTTGAGAGATCTCGCTATAACTTCATCATTAGTTTCACCCCTCAAATGTTATCGATTGACAAGATAAGTTAAATTCACAAATGGATCAACTTCTCTGCTTATGCAATTAAATCGATAAAAAAGATCAGCTATATTACGGTTATTGGGGTTACCGGTGTCAACGCAAAAATGTTCGTGAACGCTCTCCAAATCACTCATACTCATTACACCATTTTGCCTACGTTCTTCTCCTCGCCTCAGATAGAATTGCACATAGCGCCAACATAGCGATAAATCTTCTTATACCGTGAACGGTTGAGCCATTAATCTTGAAGATGATTACTTTGATGTTGGAGAGTTAAAATGTATTGGAGGTGCATAAATGAGAAGAGGTCACCCTCCTTATATAGATAGATTCCCAACGGCTCTTTTTTTCAAAAAAGAAAGTTGTTGAGGCCTGGTGTAACAAGACTGTACAGAAAATATGTACGCTAAGTTCATACGAATATAAACCATCGGAAGTATCGGGATCACCATTACCTTCCGATTTATACACTCGGTAGTCTATGAAACTTTATTTACTACCGATTATAGATGTTTCCCCAAATTCGAAATTGAAAAATTTATCAAATTTAAAAAAAAAAAATCATATTCTATAATCGGTAGTGTAAGAAATGTATTTTCTACCAATTGTAGATAGGGATAATTAGACCTTAGGTCCCATTAAATGGTACATTTTAGCGTTTAGGTCCAAACTTTGTCCAGATTTGAGTTTAGGTCCAGGTCAACTAAAGGACCAACGTTGACCCCGTTGACCATCCAGTTGATGGTTAAAGAAGTAATGCCGTTTAAGACCGTTAACGTCCGTTAAGTCTAAGTTTTATGGAATGAGAACGTGTACAGTGTATTCGACCTTTCCTTTTGATGTTCTTTTCGTCTAGAAAAAGGGTGAGAGCCTGAGAGGAATTAGGGTAGCTTGATTAAATCCAACAGATCTAGAGAGATTCATACACAATAGAACCAGAGATTCATAGAGAAAAGAGAAGAAAACAGATCGAGCTTCCTCTCTACTCGATCAAACACATTCAGAAAAGAAGAATTTGGTGTTGGAGAGAAAAGAGAGAGTGAGAAGAAGAAATATAAATTGAAGACGTGAAGAAGCTTGATTAGGTATGATTAAATCCAACCCACATGTTATTTCAATTAAATGGTATGATTTATTGTATTTATTCTAAAATCTTTGAAAATTTTTATTCAATTTTGAAAATTAGGGTTCATTCAATTTGGGACTTTTCTTAAATTAGGGTTCATTTTTATTTCTTGAATGCGATGTTGTTGCTGTTTTCCGTTCTTACCCTGAAGGTGGCGATTCCTTGTTATTTCGTATGTCTTCTTCATCTTTAGGTTTGTGTTTCTTGTCAAAGGAAGGAGGATGGTACCAAACATCTGTCTCCCATGTTTCTTTTTTCATCTCATCTGTGTCCGTATTCTTGTTTTCCTTTGGTTACTGATAACAGCATTCGGTAGCTCTTTAGTTTTTCTGAATTTGTTAGCATCTTGCTTGTGTAGGTTTCCATCATTTTGCATCTCATCATATTTTACTTTCTTTCCCACTTAAATTGTACCTGTACTAGCATAAGTTAGTTGTCATTGATACTTTAGATATAGAAAATCTTAACTTTTCATTTGTTGTTAATTGTTGGTTTTAAGTTGTCGTAGTCCTGTAGTAAATCATTTCATATTCTGTTAGTAACTTTACTTCCTCTCCCTAAATAGTTGTATCTTGTCAATTATTCTATCACTAAAAGTTTGTTTGTAGTTAAACATTTGTGTAAGATAGTCGTAGTGCGGCGGTTAATATAGATTGCATAATAAAAAATTTAGCCTTCCATAGTTCTGTTGGTAGAGAACAGAGGCATACAGCAGCGGCCCATGACTAACTGTGGCTCCTGACTGAGCATATTGAGCTGGTTTTTTTCTTAGAACTGACTGGAATTGTTGCTTAGAACTTTTGCCTTATTCAAATGAAAATGTTGCTTAGAACTGGAATTGTTGCCTTATTCAAATGAAAATTTTCTTATTTAGAAAGGTTGGATACACATCTTTTAGGTAGTAAAGAGACACTGGAGCATCTTGAGAAGACTCAAGGCAGGAGTCAATTCTCTTTTGGCTGACGTTTCACCGCCTCTTTATGTATATATATACACAAGTCTATTTATACCCGTGAAATGCACGGGCTATTCACATTTAGATTGATAGACATAAACTCTATCCAACGTACTGTATATACACCTCTTACTTAAGTACTTTTTATCCCATATTTGCCATGTATGCTTGCATATGTCATGGACACAATTTCTTCTTTTTCTTTCCTTGAAATTAATACTCCAAAAGATAGTCGCATATTCTCATCAAGGTTGAAGATTCTGAAGTAGAGATGCTAGCAATAGTCTATGTGACAGTGAATTATCGGGTGTACTAATATTTGTGTTTATTCCATTGTAGGTACTATGAAGGATGATTTATTGAGATATTATCCAACTAAAGGTGGATATGTGGCTGGTAACAACAAAAGGGCTGAGGATCCAAACATGCACATTCTACCTGATTTTAACCTTGAAGAAGACCTTGACTTTCTTCTACTTTTGCACACTAAGAAAGTTGGTTCACAGAGCACTGTTATTGAGTCAAGTCAGGTATCTAAAGTAGAAGATAAGGTATTATTTGCATCTAACTATATGAATGAGTCAACAGATTTGGATGAGGAGGGAGAGAACAGTGAAAGTGTTAGAAGAGCCACAGATTGATGTTGATGAAGAAATAAGGGTCACTGGTGAGATACAATCCACACTTGATTTAACAACTGATTTCAGAGAATTTGTTGAAGGCATTAAAAGCATAGATGGTGAATATCAGATGGAAGGTTTGGTTGAAGGTGTAGAGAAACTTTTTGTGGGGCAAGAATGGCTTAGTTTTGAAGAATGCAGGGACTATATAAGGGAACTATCCATATAAATGAACTATGTCATAACTCAGGTTAAAAATACAAAAAAGAAGCAACAATACAAATGCATAGATCCTAACTGTGGATGGAAAGTGTATTGTGCGGCACTTCATGATAGGCAAACCCTCCAATGCAAATCTGGTGAGTAACTTACTTCTTTGTATGCTTCTTTGCCTTCTTTGTATGCAAATCTGGTGAGTAACCTTGAAACCTGAAACCTCCAATGCAAATGTAGTAGAACTATTACCTTTGGCTGTTTTTTTTTTGCTGTTTTTTTTTTATGTTCTTTGTATGCTTCTTGAGCATGTTGTTTGTTTTTCCCCTATTTTTTACTGATTTGAGCTTTACATGTATTTTGCAGGTGTGTTCAATCATACTTGTGAATCATTTCATGGAAAGTGAGTGGAATTCCATGTGTGCATGCAATTTGTGCATCCTTGTATTTCAGAACCAGAAACTTTGACCAGTAAGTTTTTTTTGGTTTGTTCATTTGTTCAACCTTGAGATTTTAATACTTGCAGATTAATATTGTTGTTTTATGTTGTTATGTCCATCCATCCATGAAGGTGGATACCTATAGAGCATTGTGTGTTCCATCAATCAGGCTTATCCCTGACATAGCTTTATGGGACAAGGTAATGATTGCAGTCTATAACACTTGCAGTGTTTGTTCTTTGCTGTAAGGTACTAATTCACATTGTATATATGTTTGAAGTCTATAATACAGATTGTGAATCTTCCTAAAGTTTGTAGACCCACCGGTATGCCTAGATCTCAAAGAAGAAGAGACAGAGATGAGGCACTTGGTAGGAATTCTAAACAATACATGTGTGTAAAGTGTTATGGTTTTGGTCACAATAGAAAGACTTGCAAAAGGGCTTCTGCTGAGAATTTGGATCAAGGTAATATGTTCATTGTTTTACTAGATTCTTTTTTTTTGTGGGTAATTGTTATACTTATTAGTAAGTTTAAAGCAACCTTCACAGGCCCTCATGTGAGGCCAAATCCAGCTGCAAGGCCACCTGCACCAGCAACTGCCACTACATCTTTTGCACCTGAATCTTCAACTGCCACAAATGGACAGACAGGTACATCTTCATCTACAACTCCAAGAACCAGAGGTGGTAATAAAAGGAAAAGAGGTGTTGCTACAAGAGGCAGAGGAAGTGGAGGTAGAGGTGGAAGTGCATCTGCAACTCCTGTTGCTACCACAACCACTAGTATTCCATCTACAAAAGTTGCATTTGGTAGAACTATTCCATCTGAAGTGCCAATACAAAATGCACAGTCCCAGGTAAGTTACATTCTTAAACATTTGTTGTAGATGTATTCTTTACTCAACTTTTAATGCACATTAACTATTTTTGTAGGTACTAAATCCCCAACAAGCTAACAGACCACCTAATGGAAGAGGTGCTGGTAGAGGTCAGAGAGGTGTTGGGAGAGGTCGTAGAGGTGGAGGTATCTTTTCTTCAACAACTGGCAGTGGCAACAGACGTAGACTGAAGGATTAGATGGGAACACCTGAGCAATGGGCAAGTGTTGAATGAATATTAGTTTAAATTTAGCTTTTTGTTAGTTAAATTGGTTAAAACAGTCGATCTATTAGCCATTTTAAACTTGTTATTGTACTAGTTAAATTTGCATCATGAAACTTGTTAATTGTGGGGTGAGGTGCTAAGTAATTGGGTAAGGTGTGGCCAGCCCAATACTTGGTTATTGGCATGGACCTGTTCAAATTTCATCTTTTTGTTAATGAAACATCAAAACTTGTGGTGCTATATTGTAGAAATTGTTAAAAATTGTTAATTGGTTACTGCAGAAACTTGGTTACTGCAGAAACTTCTCCATACTAATGAAACCTATATTGCAAAAATTTCATCTTTTTGTTTTGCTGTGAGGTGCCAAGTAATGGGGTAAAGTATGGCGGCCAGTCCTCAGTGACACGATTAGTTCAACATTTTTTTCATTGTTAACGGACGTTAACGAACATTTTTTAGTGAAGACTTAACGGCCGTTAACGGATGTTAACGGTCTTAAACGGCGTTACTTCTTTAACCCTCAACCGGATGGTCAACGGGGTCAACGTTGGTCCTTTAGTTGACCGGGACCTAAACTCAAAGCTGGACAAAGTTTGGACCTAAACGCTAAGATGTACCATTTAATGGGACCTAAAGTCTAATTATCTCTTGTAGATATTGCCCCAAATTCAAAATTGAAAAATTTATAAAATTTTCAAAATTTGCATACTCCATAATCGGTAGTCTATGAAACTTTATTTACTATCGATTATAGAATTTATCAAATTTCAAAAAATTTCATATTTCATAATCGGTAGTCTAAGAAAATGTATTTACTACCGATTGTAGATGTTGCCCCAAATTCAAAATTAAAATTTTTATAAAATTTCTAAAATTTGCATACTCCATAATCGGTAGTCTGTGAAACTTTATTTACTACCGTTATAGATGTTTCCCCAAATTCAAAATTGAAAAATTTATCAAATTTTAAAATTTTTCATATTCCACAATCGGTAGTCTAAGAAAATGTATTTACTACCGATTGTAGATGTTGTCCCAAATTCAAAATTGAAAATTTTATAAAATTTCCAAAATTTTCATACTTCATAATCGGTAGTCTATGAAACTTTATTTACTATCGATTATAGATGTTGCCCCAAATTCGAAATTGAAAAATTTATCAAATTTCCAAATTTTTCATACTCCATAATCGGTAGTCTAAGAAAATGTATTTACTACCGATTGTAGATGTTGCCCCAAATTCGAAATTGAAAATTTTATAAAATTTCCAAAATTTGCATACTCCATAATCGGTAGTCTGTGAAACTTTATTTACTACCGATTATAGATGCTTCCCAAATTTGAAATTGAAAAATTTATCAAATTTCAAAAAATTTCATATTCCATAATCGGTAGTCTAAGAAAATGTATTTATTACCGATTGTAGATGTTGCCCCAAATTCAAAATTGAAAATTTTATAAAATTTCCAAAATTTGCATACTCCATAATCGGTAGTCTAAGAAAATGTATTTACTACCGATTATAATGTAAAATGTGTCCAGAAACCAAGCAGTTCCATCAGCAGATGTAATCGATAGACAATTATCACCCGATTTAGGATCAGCAGGTGTAATCGGTAGATAATTATCATCTGATTGTGGATCAACAAGCTTAATCGGTAGGTGATGCATACCACTTATCTGCCGATTGTAATGTAAAATTTCAACAAAGTTACTTATGAAGTATGAGTCTCTTGCAAATCAATCAATAATTCACGAAAAGAACCTAAAATTCATTCATCATCCATAAAGTAAACCATTTATTAACATTAAACATAATGTTAGAACTTATAATCCGAAAAAACCCTTAAGAACTAGGTTGCTTTAGTACTAAAATGATGCTAGAACTTATAATCCGAAACAAGTTTCTTGTAAATCAATTGAAAATGATGTTCTCTAACAAGACAACCACAATCTAATTTCTAGATTTTTTGGTTTTAGTACGAGCACGACGAGCACCAGGGACATTTGCTTCAGCATCAGGGACATTGGCTTCACCATCAGCACTCGATGAACCATAAAATCTTTTACTGGGCTTTGCCTCTTAGGCTTATTCGAAGCTTTCTCCCCAAACTTACTTGCATAAGCTTCATTATCAATGTTATCCATTAGGTCTTTATGCTCTTTTAGCTTCTCAATTGTTAAAGGCACTCCCGCCTTTATACACCCAACAATCTTCTTGGAGAAAAACGCAAATCTATTTTTTCTGTTTTTGCAATAACAATTAAACGAGTATTATCTAAAATATTGAGACGTAATATTAAAATCAAAAGGAAAGAA
The DNA here is from genome assembly GCA_023531435.1 of Papaver californicum. Classification (NCBI taxonomy): domain Eukaryota; kingdom Viridiplantae; phylum Streptophyta; class Magnoliopsida; order Ranunculales; family Papaveraceae; genus Papaver; species Papaver californicum. Next base: position 2,584,886 of record JAJJMC010019771.1, read on the forward strand.
CATTACGTACCATTTGTTCATAACCAGAAGGTTTGTCTTTAATAATACAAGTATAACCAGAAGCCTTGGTGGTCTTTCCTTTATCTTCACGGATTACATGAAGATGAGAATGCTCCCGGTACCATTCCATATATCCTGGATGTACTTCATCACCTCGGTTGACAGGTCTCCCATTGTTGATCAAATATTGCATCCTGTTATTCCAATCTTCAACAGATGGGTTACCAGAGTAAAATCTTGTGATAGAGTCCTTACCACATACACAATTCTCCATGTCCAATTTGAACTTGCCACGCATGTGACTCCAAGGTTCTTCTTGTACATAACCGAGTTGACGTATCACCCTAGAGGCATTGTACATAACATATTTTGTGGGGTGCCACAAGGGTCCATAATAAAACGACAACTCAGACCTTTCTGTTATATGTCCACTAGCTCGGTCTTCCTTGTATGGATCAAAGCATACATCTTTGGACATCATCAAGTCTAATTTCCTCCTCAAAGAAATCAACTGCTGCTCTTTATACCTTGAATGGTTTTTTTCGAAGATGTATTTTGTTCCTCTGGGTGTTCCTTTCTTCCATATCAGGTTCTCTTTGGCAAAATCGAGGAACGAGAAATGGTTATAGATCCATGTCTAGTGTACATATCAAGACAAGTATAACAGAACTGATTTTTAAAAGAGAAAAAAAAATAACAATCAAAACATCAATAGAGTTACCAAAATACTTGTAGTAGGCTCACATTCCCGATAATTTGGCTAGTTGCTTCCCTCGATGCCTTTATTAACTCTTCCATCAAGAACACATGGCATGCGGTGCCCCAAGAGTAATCACGAATTTTATTGAGAGGATGAAATAGTTGTAGAAAGTTGGCGTCGACCCGGTTGCCACTACAATTGGGGAAAATTAAATATCCCAATACACAGAGGAGATATGCAGTGGATGCAAAATTCACTTCGTCCTCGCTAAACTTTGGATTTTTTTTGTTCTTTATCATTGGTGCCTTTGAACATATTCATCAAGTGGATCATACTGAACGTCTAGTTTTATAACGAAAGCACCGGTTGAACTCAATGTCGAATGTCACTGGATCCCAACCATTTCTGACTATAAAAATAAAGTTGTTCCCAGCCTAACTGCTTTACGTAATCAAAATTGACAGTTGTACCATGGTTAGTGAAACTAAGAATCTGCACCACATCATCTGGGGTGAACGTCACCTCTCCAAACGGCATATGGAAGGTGTCGGTCTCAGGATACATTCTCTCCAGGAAGGCTGATATACTCGGTCATGCTCTAACATTGAATTCTCGGTAGCAGAAGATAACCCCGAGTCATAAATAATTTGCTTGAACCTTTCACACTCACCATCTAACGACCAGTCTTTCATTTTTCTTGGTGCAGCTGTAGGTTTGAGTAGAAGAACCGCATGAGAATGGTCCTAATATACACGACGAATTATAAAATAATTAGAATAGCCGTTAACACTTCTACGAATAAAAAGACAATAGCTTAAGAATGGTGTTTTATAATTATTACCTCAGTTGAATAAATTTCTTTGGCCCATGAGTCTTTGTATCCAAATAACAGATCTCCTTCATCTCTTGGTAACCCAGGGATTTGGCATGCTTCAATACCCTTCATCTTCAAAAAGGTGGGGACTTGGTGTCCTTCTTTCTTCTTAATTACCTTCTTTGTACCTTGTCCTTCTCCTTGTGTATCACTTGGTTCTCCTTCTTCTTGGTTTCTAACTTGTGGAGCACTTGGTTCTCATTCTTCTTGGTTTCTAACTTGTGGAACACTTGGTTGTAAACTTGGTTGAGTTCCTTCGGTGATAGAGATTTCGTTAGCGTTCTTTTCTCTTCTTTCACTAATTGTTACTTTCTTACCCTCTTCACGACGAGGCCCAGAAACAATTGTATTTTGGGCTTGCTTAGCTCGCTTTTCCCTTAAAAAAACAAAATAAAAAAACAATTAGCTCGTAAGACACCGTTTGATCACTACATAATCGTTAGAAAAAGTACATACAAAACAACCGAGTATTCATAATCGGTAGTTCGGGTCCTAGATTATCTCCCGATTATGCAATAATTTTGGGTCATAAAACTCTAAGCCATAAACACACATATAATCGGTAGTCAAATAAACAAACTAACAAACGATTACAAAACAATCGGTAGCTCGGGTCCTAGGTTATCTCCTGATTATGCATAAAATTGGATCAGAAAACTCTAAGCTATGGACACACATATAATCGGTAGTCAAATAAACACAATAACAAATGATTACAAAACAATCTGAAGTCAATTACAAAACCTATCTACCGATTAGGTAAAGAGAAACCAAAGGTTTTAAGGCAAATATAATCGAGAGCCAATAATCACACATAACTACCGATTATGATGTAGCACTAACATTTTTTCAATTTCAAAATATTTTAATCGGAAGTTAACAACTACTACATATCTACCGACGATACGATGAATTGGTTTTGAAAATTTTACGAGGGAATTTTTTTCTCACAACCGGTAGTCAAGAGGAAGAGAAGAAGAAGAGTTAGATTTTTCTCACAATCGGTAGTCAAGAAGAAGAAAAGAAGAAAAGTTAGAAATGAAATGAAATTAGTTCATATTTTCTACTTTTATTAGTGAAAGAGTATATAGGTATTTTTACCTACCATTAGACTATCCCATAGTCACATCTATTAGATTGGTATAAATAAGTGGCCCCAAATTTTTTTTGAGTCACCCTTAAAAACGCGAGGCAAAATAGCATCACTCTAAACTTTCACGGTAAGAACTTTTAAATCTAGGCCTGGTTAAGTAGTTTTTACTATCAGCAATGCAGTGGTACAGTATGGTCCCAAATAGATTAGGATCATGAGCCCATCCTAAGATAGGTGATTGAATAATTTGAATTAGGTTTTCGGCTCTTAAAGATGTCAGCAGTTGATTTCAGTGCTACGACACATAAAAATGACATTATTGCTTCATCTCTCTGATTCTTATTATAATATCAAGAGCCTATTTAAAGACGCACAGACAATGTTAGGCTTACATAACTGAAGCTAAACCATTTAAGTAATTGACTCACAATATGCACCACAACCAAAAGATAAAGTTTTTTTTTTTTTGTAGAAGTAAGCCTTTTGTGTTGTCTTGAAGTTGACTTCAATTTGTAGGTTCCGGTTGTTGTTTGGCCTTCTCAGCCTCAAGCTTTCTTAATGATGTGGAACTTAACTTTTCACCTGTGGATTCTTCGGAGAGTAGATCAACTACTTCAACCTAAACGAGTAGACGTTTTGAAAAAAATTAGGTCCCTTGTGTCAAAGCTCTGTGGTATAAAAATAACAATGCAATATCCCATAAAACACCTTGGGAGGAATGTAGATATCTGACCTTCAATTGTCGTAGGCCTTTCTCATCTCTCTTCTTGTTTACAGATAATCCACCTGGTAACGTCTCCTTGCTGCCAACCAATCAAATTGATGAGATATCCTTACAAGGCCTGCTAAAATTGATTCCACTCAAGGATATTTCAGCATTAAGCCATGCTAAATTGTCATTGACCTGAGCAAATGAGAATGATTTCTTCTAATTTCTACGTTATAACTAAGGTCTTACTCTAATTCAATTGAAGTTCCAGCCACCTCAAGACAAATATGAAGAAAGTTTAAAGACTCAGTCTGACCTAGAAGGAGAAAACTCCAAGTTATAAAAGTAGAGTCCTACATGCTTCAATATCCATACCACCTAGATAACAGATTAACGGCTGATATACAAGTCTTGGGGAGGTACAAACCTGGCTACAATTGCATCCAAATTTTCATCTTCGATTGAAGGCCCATAAGGATCTTCGATTGGTTCAACTTGAACCGTCAGCTCGGGTTTAATAGACTGAGACGTTTTGCAGGAAATTCAGTGAGAGAAAAAAGATGAATGTAATAAAAAGAGAAGCCAATGCATTAAGAGGTCTAACAATCAACAAGCTTATGTAGCATATCAATTTAAGCTAAAATCGCACTTAATGGATTGATAAAGGACTTGAGAAGATACATATAGTACAGATGCTATGGCGGTGTATAGACTTCTTAATAAGAAGAGTTCCATTCCAAGATAAATAATTACAATGATACATGTCTGGAGGAGAATATTGAATCTGCCAACAATTGTTGATAGATCAATATATCCCACGTCTACATGGAGACTAATAGAGATGCTGATCTATTAGCGGGTATCCATCTTAGTGAGAGTTATTTAAAAGTAGATCCTGAATCATTTGACCAAGAACTACAAGTAATTCTGCATTAAGATAGATTTCTTAAGATGTACTATAGGGTTTAGAAATTTCAACTTTTTGCAATTGATTCTTTTTGGTTTGCAAGGTTGGGGTCTCCTCAAGCCGGCAGAAGAAAGAAAAAAGTCTGCCCAAATTCTTTTCTATCAGTATAAGGTAGATTATAATCACTTCTGTTTAGAAACTGCATTGTTTGACCGAGTCAAGTAAAATAAATTGCCAAAAATGATACTCATTTACATTTTATGAGGAGCAGGACAAGAATGAGGTTGAACTTGTATGGTCAAAAGCCCATACAATAGAGCCGTTGACCAGTAAAAGGTTTTAAATTGATTTCAGTAGCTATGTCTATTTAAGGCCTTAAATGGCTTATTTGCAGCAAACATTTGCAGGGAAACTTAGTCAAGAGTTTCAGATATCCAAGCATTGACTTTGACATTTAGTTGCATATGTTGAAAAAGCAGTTTCCACATTATGATATGTACCCAAGTAAGTTATACACAGAAAAAAGTAATGTACTTACATGTAACATAGAAGGTTTTGTACCTTGATGTAGTCTTCAACATTTCGCATCCTAATCTCGATGGGTTCTATTAGATGTGCAAACTATAAGAGGAAAGAAGACATAAGTTCTCAGTCTTCCAAATTCAAACTCATTAAGCTTGTGCAGTTCTAGAGCTCATGCCATCACAAGTGTGTCTTGGCGAATAGATGAGCTGAAGAACATCATCGTCTGATTAAATTCAGCCCCAACTTAGGATGCATTTATATGCAGAACATGCGTTTTGAACAATGGCAAACCAAAATTATGCAGATAGTAGCTAACCTACCAAGCCGAGAACAGGAAATGTGTAGTAATCAACTTATCTTATTATCTGTACCCTCAAAAGAGGAAAGGCGTAATTCTAATTCATAAAGAGCTTATACAAAATAAATCAGTTACAATTGAATCTAACCAACTTAGAGTCTTAGATTATAGTTCATCCATCCATTCTTAAAGTCTAAAACACTACCTACAGTTACCAGAAACATTCAACTCTACAAGCATTACCAAGAACGAATCAAAGTCATTGCTAATCCAATATAAACGAAACACCCAACCCATTGAACAAAAAAAAAAAAATATATATATATAACAGACTTGAGTTCTAAATTTTAGATGCTCCACTACATTGATAACAAAATCAAAGGGATCAATTGTGAAATCCCTTGAAAATTCGTTGAATACGGGGAATTTGACAAAGATGTCTGAAACAATCGATACATTTGAAAAACAATTTGTGAATATGGAAGTGCGATCGGAGTTTATGGAAAGTTCTATGGCTGGTAAAAACAGATACAATAAGATAATAATAATGATAATAATAAGAAGATGGATGAATACCTGTTTCTTACTTAACATGGGTCCATCACAAACACCAATCACAACTCGAATGCTAGCTAATTCAGCTGCTGCCTTAAGAAAGAGATGATGTCCATCATGTAATCTATCAAAAGTTCCACCAAGAACAACTGATTCATATGAATTGGGGGTGGGTGATGTTGTTTCTAGTTCAATAGGATTATTCTTCATCTCCATTTCTAATTTTTACTTATTTATGAGGAAGATCAAAATGAGGAAAGTGCAACGACCTGTTTGGATATGGTCAGAGAAAAACACTAAAAATAAGCAAATCAGGGAAAGATTGGAAAGTTTAAACAAAGGACATTGGACATATTACTGTTAGTTTGCTTAAAGTCTTTAGTCAAAGTTATCTTTACCCAAATGGCCTCTTGATAATACCGCAGCTTGGCTTGGTGTGTTTGGTTTTGGTCTTAGCCCACCGTAGGAAATAAAATGGACGTGGTGGCAACCTGTTACCTAATCTCACTTGAACCATTGCAGATCCTAGTTTAACCCTACTTCTCACGTACGCTGAGAAAGAAAATTTGCGACTTCCCTACCAGAATTTATGTTGAATATAGTACCATAAAAAAAACAGAGAAAATATTTACGATTGGCGCCAAATAAAAATGCAAGCCAAATCTCATAGACATGTAAATAGAAATTTTAAGAATTTGCCTGACCGGAAATTTGTTTCAGTGGTGACTTTTGAAACTAGTTTGAAGCTGATCTGAAATCATGTAAGTAGGCAAAAGGTTATCACTTAAAAGCTTATCTTGCATATACATAATCCATCTTCCATGTTTTATCGAACACTTACTAAAACGATGTCATAAGAAAACAAAGAAACAGATATCAAGATAGAGGGAGAGAATTGCGAGTTGACTTTAGAGAAGAACACCACATCATACCTCTAGTTGCAGGAGAAAAAGTTAACAACGACACAGCCGGAGTTAGAGAGAGTTGTAAAATACAGAACTGGTGGAAAAAATTGTAGAGAGCCAATTTTCGGTTTTCAATAAGCGGCAAAGGAACTAACAGCTCTGTTGGAGATTAGCTCAGTCCAGCCCAAAATTAGTGTTTTATACCAATCATATATATTACGTTCTGTACATAACAAAGGCATGTGCATAATAACATTCAGCATGGACTATGAAAGTATGAAGTGATAACTATCATTGTGTTGAAGCCCAATTATTTGTCTAGTAAAGACCTAACTAACAAGTGCATCCTTGTTGCAACCATCACGTAAGAGAGTGATTGAGAAAACTGACAGTTCAAAAAGAGAAAGATACACATTGACATGCCTTAAATAGTAATAACCCACCTTCAACCAACCATCCAACCAATACCATAAGACAACCATGATGTGCTTAAAACATGCTGCTCTTTCATTTTTGTTTGTAATTGTTTGTGTACAGAAATCATTGTGCAATGAACACAATCAAAAACAATGTATGAACCTAAATCCCAGTACAAAAGAATCAAGAACCCAAATTGGGTAATTTTACCTTTCTTCCCATCTCATTGTAGACTGGACTTGGCTTCAGAGTTGATTTTCAACTTCCATGGTTGATTAGGCTTCAGGAATGGCCAACCTTTGCGACAATTCCTTTCAAGAATTTGCTAATTACTTCTGAATATATATGAGGGAAGCTTCTTAAGTGATCAACATGTGGGGACGATTCAAAGTTGTAGGCCCCCACATCTCTCCCCATCCCTTTCTGAAACTTGATAAACGACTCTACTGACTGAAACAGAATAACACGATCAGCTGTGCTGTAGAGATAAAGTTGAGGACAAGTAGGCTGGTCATTTGATAGAAGGGAGATGATCTTGGTTAACTTTCTGTAAACGAAATAAAAGATATAAAATTAAAAGCATATCATATAGTCACAAAGCTAAGCAATGTGTTACAGTCAGTTACAATACTAATGTCCCAAACCTAAGTAGTTCTTCGATACACTCTCTTATTAATTATATTTAGTACGTGAAGATGTCTGATTATTTTTATATTGAATTTCATAAGCTACTAAAACAAGATTTTTATGAAGGCGAGCTTGTGAAACTTACTGATTTACTTCAGGCAACTCCAAGACGAAGAAGAAGAATTTCTCTAAGACTGCCAGAAGCATGGTTTCAATAAAAAAGGGCTCATCCTCTTCCAATTTTGAAATGCTTTTGTCAGGTGTGGATCTATTTGCTTCTTTAATAAATCCCTCTGAAGGAAGAATTGAGGATCCTCGCTTCTTCAGCAGTGCAGCAGAGAATCCTGCTGCCCAGACCTATCATGGGTTACAAAGGGATAAGGTCATAAATTATTATTCACTCCATATAGCATGACTAACCAGCTTTAAGATATACACAACCAGAACAGAGAAACTAACAAGTAACTGATTCTGCAATAACATGATCCATTATAATAATCAGACACTATTCTAGTTAAGTTCCAACATAGGCGGTTATTTTTCACGTGTATATTCCGGAATATCATTCAGACACCTCGTCAAAATAATCACATCTGGAATAGGCAGTTGAGACTAGCCATATCACTAATCAGCATCACATAAGACAAATTGGTCATTATTGCCCATATAGTCCTCAGATAAGAAATAGATCGTGCTAAGCAAACCTTTGGGTCTAGTTCTGGAGCTGCTCCTGAATCAACCACGCATCCTTTGATCGACCGAAGGAAGTTTCCACTGGATTGCAAGTGTTCAAGAAGAGCACCACAGTTGTGTAGACATTAAAACGAATACATTAATGTCAGATACAACAGTACCATGACTTGAATGGATTTTCTATCAAACTATTATACATAATGCTCAAAAATGCCAAAATTTCAAGTTTACAATTCTACACAAGTTTGAACATGTCAACTAATAAGTCAGTGGTTCACTCCATTCACAAAAAGCACACTACCACCAAAACCCAAGGTCTCAACTGGAATTCATTTCCTCAAAAACAAATAAGAAAACAAAGCGAAAGGATGTCATTGGCCTCTTAAGAAACCATGAAGTTCACCACCAATGTTGTTTTTGTATTGAAATTTTCAAGATTTCAAACATACCCAAGTTAAGAACACATTTGTGAAACAGACATATTAACAAAGAAAAATACGATTGACGAAGAAACAGAACATATAAATTAGCTAAGTGGACCAACTTACGCTAACCAACCAGTATTACTGAAAGTATGAAAGATCAAATTCCTCTCCTTCCCATCATTCTCGTTATCTGATTACCAAGAAACCAACTCCTCATATAATGCAGAAACCCTTTTCTCAACTCTCTTCCCCAAATCAAACCCTAACAATTCTTTCACTGGAACGACAAATGTCACAGCACGAATTCCTTTTGATGCATACAACTCCACATATCGTTTCAAATGTTTATGTTCAGCACCTAACCAACCTAACAATACAACAGTACAAACAGAATTTTGATCTTTCAGAAACCCTGATTCACTTTTCCTAGCAACCCCATTTGACGCTGAATCCCAAATCAAAAAATTCTTTTTCAAATCAGATATACCTCCACTGCTGAAATGATTGTTAGAACTAAAATAACTTTGAAATGGAGAAAGTGAGGAGAGAAAGAACCCTAAGGGGTTCGAATTCCATGAATTGAATAAATGCTGATAAGGAACAGAAAAAGATGATGATCGAATTCGAGCCGAGATTGGGTAATTGGTTTTGACGAGGAATTGAGAAGGAAGGGGTCCTCATGAGAGGTTTGAGTGAATTCATGCGGAGAATCGAATGTGAGAGATGGCGATTTGGGAGAAGATCGGAAGAATTGAACAGTCTCACTGATGCTTCCATAACCAGAAACGAGATGGAGGGAAAATGAAACGACATTCTTGTATTTCCCGAGCGTGGTGTGAAATGTTGGATGTTGTTCCTCTGCTGAAGTAAAAACTTAAAAAGGTGTGTAACTTGTAAGTGTTCCGTGCCGGCCCATCACACCACACTAAAAAAGGGACACACACCCGCACGCGATCTTGTACGTGTTTTAGGGTTTAAAAGATAATGCGAAAAGGTGAGGGTGAAGTTGAAGTTTAATGAATATGAGAGATCAAAGGCGAACATCACTCCACTAAATTATGTAAATGATTGTTCGAGCAATGCTTTAATCGTAAAGAAAGATTAATCTTAGGAAGGAAAGCAGGAAAAGAATAGGATCTGACTATTTTGTGTAATCTTTAGTAGAGAAGAATAATATTATGTATTGTGATTTTTATATAGTTCTATTGTTCAACTGTTGTTTGCTGTGGTTGACTGATGACCTATTTATAATGGTTGAACTTACACTGATTTCATAAGAAGTGGAAGAGCGGGGAACATTTCAAGCCCATAATTGTAGGGGAGACCGAAAATTATATCCCACTTCTTCTTTCATCCTTGCAACATCCATATGACTTAGTTTTTTTCTCGTTATGAATGTACCGTTACATTGCACGTGATGTAGACCGCCAGACCAAAATCATATTGAATATCCCCTATGTGACTATTTTGTAGAAAATAATGATAGGGAAATGATGTTGTCTTTAGTCAAGTTAACCATGTTAGACGAAATCCTTGGTCAAGCGTTTGATACAAGGTGAATTCAATGTTAGGTTGCAGGACCATGATATTAGTTTCAAGTATCAAATAGATGAGCCCATCAGGTGTATATACACAACAACTGAGGGTCGAGCTCGTTAGATCCATACAAGTAGTGAAAATCTACTTGAGCAAACCTAACGTTGAACGTTGAAGTCAAAGACATGAACATTGAGTTTGTGGACATCGGGTCCAGAGGAATGAGTGGACGTTGATTCCACGGGATAGGTGAACGTTGATTCCACGGGATAGGTGAACGTTGAGTTCACAGAGAATGTGGACGTTGAGTTCATATAGACAGGTGAATGATGAGTTTTATGTGGAGTATGGATGTCGAATCCATGAGTGACAGGTGAACGTTGAGTTCACCTTAAGTAGGGACGTAAAGTCCATGGAAAGGTGAGCGTTAAGTTCACATATAAGTCGTGTGAACGTTATTTAGGTTTAGATGATTTAATTAGCGATCATAAAACTCCAAGGGTAAGAGATATAAATATCAATCACCAAACTCCAAGGGTAAGGGAAGTAGTTAACAATCATAGAATTTTACTCAAGCTGATGCTTCACTTGGATATCTCATGTGGAACATCAGGTCCAATTATTTATGGACGTCACTGTATGATCACGTTCATAGTTGGACGTTAAGGGATATTCTATTATATGCGTTAAGCCCGAATGATTCCAAAATTAAGTACATATGTAGCTCTCTTAAGTCCCAGCAATGTCAAACATTGGGATGATCTCAAGTCTCGTGACATGACTCGCACTGTAGGAGAAGTATAAGAATAAATCCATAAAGTTCAGCAAAGAACATTATTATGAGCAAGTTCAATGATTCAATATAGTTCAAGTACTGAAAGTGTAGAACGTATGTCGTGATTATAGTTTTAAATCAATATTGTTCAGGCGGGAACGTAAATATTGATAGACATACATAAACAAGTTAAAGGAAGAAATTTGTTCGTGGACAAGATGGCATAAGAACAGGTCTAGGAGACGTTGTACTATCAAGAAAATATCTAGTAAGAGCTTAATAAGTAGAGTACTTTCAGCACTAAACCCATACTGGGAGTCCAGTTGATAGAACTTCGATATATGCAGTATATAAATACTGAGAGTCCAAGGGAACTTTAATATATATATATATATATATATATATATAATTCTATAAGTCTCGGTTACAAGAGAAACCAGTGTTTCTTATACATAATTGTATGCATCTTGCATAAAACCAGAAGCAAAGTTACATTTTTCTTACGTAACAGAAAATCACCATCAACATTTAGTCCTCTGCTCAGCGTGGAACAAGGAATGTTTCATAATTAGCATATGGTGATTAAACCCAACAACTATATATATTTTCTTCAATCGCCCTGTGTAATCTAAGGTTTTCCATTGTCCAGCAGAAAAAACATCGCTTACCTAGGGCCTTAGACTTGGAACGTGTACTTCAAACACAAGGAGCACCTATGGACAAAATAGCTCGTGTATCAGTAACAACTCATTAAACTCGTGAACTATTAGAGGTGGTGATGTACTTCGAAACACTAGTGGGGTTGTTCGAATTGTGGTGGTCTTGAATTCGCTGCAGGAATCTCTCGAAACAATAACGTTCTCCCAGCTATTTCGCCAAAGGTAATTTTCACCCTTGTTCGTATTGCTCCACCTCTTAAGTCTGACCTAATGAGTACTTGAGAATGTAACTCCCATATGCATAGACGTACACATATGTAGTTAGAAAAACTTCAATTGTGAACTTTATAAACTGTATGCAATGCTACGCCATTACTATTTTTTGTTATTATCTTAACAAAATTTCTTCTTTTCTTAGTTCTAGTGTTCAACTAGTTCGGGTACCAGAGGATTCCAAGTCACTACTTTTAATGAATCAGCTCCGTTGCCATTGGTTATTTATGCTCATTCTCTTGCTTTAAGAAGTACTTTAGAAATTTGATAATACAGTTTATATATGTATAGATGTGTACACATATAGTATGTTATTCTGAATTGTTCGTATTACACTTGAGCGCCTAGAGAGAAGTACGAATTCCATCGGATGTGAAATTATTTTTATTTTGCCATACGTAATATAAGTAATATGCAAAAAACTATAACAAATATAAGTATGGATTTGACACTAAGAATATGTAAATTATGCACTTATCAAATTCTACCATACTTACCTTTTGCTAGTCCTTGAGCAAACTACTTAACCTAAACTAACTTGACTCACTTTTGTAGGGATCACGGTTACAGTTAGCCTGTGCAACAAGCCTTTAAACCCATAGGTGACCCTAGTGAACGATTTATAGTCTCGTGAGGGTTTAAAAAGATATACCTATAAAATATACTCCAAATCTTATATACTCTAAAATTGCAAGCATCCAAGTAGTAATGATGACATAAAGTTTTTGCACCTAATAATAAGAAGTTAGAAATACAAAAGAAAATTATTCTTACTCTTAAGTATGCTTAATTTTTAAGAAAGAGAGTATAATATGTTAAGTAATTCCATACGATAGAACGAAGCCTCAAGATAAACCAATAAGCATTCCTCCTCGACTTCTTCCTCACCGGTTGGTCACTCAAAAACGATAGAAATGGGATACTCATGTGTGCAAGATAGAATAAATAGTATAATACCTATGCACGAAAGGTAACGCTTATTTTTAATTTATTATAATCTTTAACAAAAGAAAGTCAATTGTATGTGAGGATGGGAATGCTCACCCACCTTCTCATACGATCTACATTCAACACCACTCCCACAACGAATAGAAACGTCTTTGTTTTCGGCTTCAACTCTTGATGATAAGCTCTCGAACTTCGTAGGACTTTGACAATTTAAATTATTTTCTTCTTAAATTACTTGTTGTTTTAAAACTTCTTTGTGGATTTCTTCTTTTCCACGGCCTTGATTAATGTATTTATTTTATTTTTATTGTTATTTTTTATGTTGAAAGATTTGGTAGTGTCTGCAATGTCTCATGTTTTCTGCTTGTGAAGGAAGTGCTCGAAAATTACGGATCGCTTAACTCTCTACTAGTATTAGAATGATCAATATAATAATTCAATTGTACACTTGACCAATCTAGAAATCAATCATAAACCTTATATTTAGTCAAAACAAACGATAAGATGATCAAAACTCCAAAGGAACTTGTATAACTAATAAAGCTTCATGTATAGAACATCAAATTCATCCTTAATAAAAAAAAGGTTTAGATACTAATGATACAAAGAAGAATGGTTTCCCCCTATAGGGGTAAACCCTAGGTTTAAGATGTAGAAGATGTGATATGAGAGGTAGAGTATATTTTGTAAAAATGTCTTGTTTGAGTATTAGATGTCTTCTTTTATAGCCTTCAATGCTTGACACTCACTTTTCCTCTTTCTAGGGTTTATAATCCCTCCGGGACCGTGTTTCCTTGAGTTAGAAGTCAATTTCGCGTCCAAATATGTCTCATGTTCGGCTAATTCGGTTGGCACACTTACTAGCCAAACATCTCTCTGTAAACTCTTTGAAATATTGATTTTTATGCTTTAGGTTCGGATGATTCGAGTAGGACTTTTCCAGACGAACCTGACAAGTTATTTTTTTCTCCAGGTAACTGTCAGGTTCGGCTATTATTTGGTGATGCATTACCAACCAAACTTCTCTTTGTAGACTCAAGTCTTTCAAACTCGTTTTTCCCATAACTTCTTCGTCCGATATCGGAATGGCCTCATTCTTTTTGCGTTGGATTCGTATTTTCATTCTCTTCAAGGTGATAATATGAAATCATGCATTTGAATAAGTATAATTTGGTCCTGGATCCTCCTTCACTTGTAATGATTTACTTCCTTGCTCATTCTAGCACTTTGTAGCTCCTTTTGGATGATTCACCTAAAAAAGATATAAACTAGAAAAAAAACATAATAAAAGCTAATATGCAAGAATTATAACAAATATTAGTATGGTTTTGAAATTAAAATCATATGAATTATGCATTTATCAGTTGCATCCATGCAAACCATCTGCATTAATCAGAACACGCTGATTGTACAAAATTATGAACATTCAGAATGAACACTATGCCATCTCTGAATGAAGACACTAATTAGATGTAGAGGTTAAAAAGGGCCGGCCCATCCCATTAAAAGGCGAACCCACCGTGCTACGTGTCGTGTTGTACAGTGCCAGAAATTAAGACGTGTCGTGTTGTGCGATGCTTGAGGGCGTGCTGTTCTTGGCACATTTATTTTATATTTTTAAAGTTGATATCTTCCATATATTTAGATAATATATGTGTTTTTATATAAATAACACAACATAACGAAAATAAAATATCAAATTTTGGTTAAAATAAACACTCTTTTGTAAAATATACACAAAATATGTCGTATTATACTGTATTATATAGTGTTTTATACATGTTATGACGTACTTTTTTAGCGTGTTATGTTGTGCTCTTCCACGTGTTAATCCTTTCCACGTGTTAATCCGTGTCACGTGTTGTGTTGTGCCACTGGGCCAATTAGTCTGGCACATCACAACACATGAAGTTGTCGTGATGTGTCATTCTGGGCTAACTCACGTGCTGGGCTGGGATGTACTGGGATGGCACATCCCAATTTAAACCTCTAATTAGATGCATGCCATCTAAATGCAGAGTCGTATTGAATATCGTCTCAAGTCGCAAACTTCCATGGTTGAATTCCTTGAATATGTTCTGTATGAACTACGTAAAAGCCAAGTATAATGAAAAAGCTAGATCACATGCAATTGAGAAGTCTAAGCATGCCATAGCCACGGCCATGGTACTGGTAAGTGCCAGCGCTAGCAACGCATAGGCTATGGCCACGACACCGACAAGTGCCAGCACTAACAGGCCATGGCCACGCTGCAGCACCAGCGCCATCTCCTCGCTAGCGCTAGAAGTCTAGGGCCACGCTGCCAGCGCCAACACTATTACCTCGTTAGTGTGCCTGAGTATCAATGCTATCAGCACTCAAGCCATGACCATGGCACCAACGTGTGCTAGCACCAGTACTATCCAAATTATGGTCATGGCACCAAAAGTGCCAGCGATAATGTTGGTCAGGCCACGGCACTAGCATGTGCAAGTAACACCTCGGCCATGCCAATGGCACCTAAAGAAATTACCACAGCGGTGCATTTGTTTTGTTTAGGAGAAATTTTTAGGTACTAACAACTGGCGACCACAGACGGAGATCAACCTCTCGGTCATGAAATCAGGTTCTTCAGCCGTCTGAAAATCAATTTTTCAACCGTTTGAAAATATGGTGGATCTTATATCTAGTTCAATCATTAAACTCAATTCAGGTCCGACAACCAATCTCAATTCTGGGGTTCCATTCCTCAAAATGTTTTCACAAAAAAAAATAAAAACTGACACTCCACTTTCAAGCAGTGCTACTGGAAACGCCATGGATAGCCAAGCACCACCAAGTCTCTCAGATCTGATAAAAGACAAGAAACCTTGGGTTAAATACAAACAAATATGACTACTACTCAGAAGGAAATACTCGCTTCTCTCAAGACTCGGATGGAACAACCGCCTCTAGAGCAACATAAGTATTATATGGAGCAAGCCAGAAATGCCTACAAAGTAATTTTTGATGCTAACACGTCCAGGTCCCACGTCCAAAGAGATAAATGATAAGTTCATCTATCCCCTAATCTGGTACCAGGAAAGAGTCAACAACAAAATTTCAATGCCATTGGAGTTTTGGAAAGGTCCCTATAAAAATCGTGAAAAGAAAGATGGAGCCAACCAACGTTCCTGATGCTACCAACGTCAGCACATCCAGAATCAACATTTGATGCAATGACGAGATCCTCATTCAAAGAAAGCAACCAAGGATCCAGTGACCAAACTTCGTTATTCATAAGGATCTAGAGATACCACTACCACTACCATTTTGTGGCCAGGAGTGTCTATTACCACTTCATCAGCAACAACCATGTAGCTCCAGACTACGACATGTTTCTGGGACGTCCGTGAACCAACTGAAACAAGGAAAGGCTTGACGCATCTATGGAAAAATCGTCACCAAGGGACCCACCTGTAGGCGCCAACAAGATAGCAGACCCTAAAGATTGCTCACCTCCAAAACATCACCAAACAACGCATCCGGATGCTAAACAATTGCATAAAGGAGAGGTGATATCGTACGCCCGTGTATTTCTCCTACAAGTACGTCTTGTTCATACAATCTCTTTACAACCAGTTTTCCCACGTCCCATCAAGGATTGGGAACTTGACTCGAGTATCAACCTCATCGTGCCTTGACGATGTGAATGGGAAGCTGGTCTTTTTCAAAATTTTATCAAATGGATAAGGGTCATCTCTACTAAGAATATTAAAATCAATAATCCAATCATCCTTAAGATGTGTCATCAACCTGAGATACCAAAATCCACCCTTTCCAAATTGAAGACACTACTGCCTTTCCTGGAGAAAAGCCATACCTGATCATTAAAACTATATTAGGTGGATACTACAAACTCGTAAATACCGATAAACCAACATGGGTAGTCTTACATGGAAAGTGGCTTAAAGATGTCAAGGCTTAAGCACTCCACCACCCCTGACAAAGCTATCAAGGACCGAGCACCTCGCCGCCCCTAACAATATTTCCTTGTTTTTACATAATATTTACAATTCCTTCAAAATGTTTGCAATATCTTTCACTCATACTTAGGATTTCAATTTATTAAACAAAGTATTATTTCTCTCTTTAGAAAATCCTTTGCAAACCATTCAAAATCTACCTACTCAAAAATACCAAAATAAAACCACAAAATATCGGGTATCTCAGAAAAACATAAAAACCCTCAAAACCTATTCTTAGAAAGGATCTTTGAAGACTGATTCAGCGCAATTAACATATGCTCTCTCCACCTGTGCAAGTGCTTCAGTTGTAAGCCTCAACTACCGGGATAGTCTTTCAACATCATCTCTAGCCTTGGTAACCGCTTTTAAGCCAGGAGACGCGTCTATTTCCTTCAAGTTCTCCTGAATGGCTCTTGTATGTCGATGAAGCCATCCAACACCAAACTTATCTGTTTCAGCTTCCTCCAAGATTCGGATCCTATAAAACTTGAATTTAAAGTCAACTCCAGCGTTCATATACTCAATTGGTGCAGTTTTTATCGCATTGGCATCCTACGCAACGACACCGCTTGGAGCATCATCTTCAGCATCTGCATCCGTAGAATCACGTGAGAAACACTCGAGGACTGAAGGTTTACATGATCTCACCTCACTATTAAGAACCTCTCCAACATAGAAAAGACGGTCAACCAAAGATTCATAACCTTGATGAAGTCCTCCACTCTCCAAAGACGCTATATCTTCACCTTTTTCCAACTACGTTGTCAGATTTGGTAACCGCCTGCAACCCCTGGCGAGGCTGAGAGGCATCCCAAGTCTACTCCAGAAAATGAAAATTTAGTAACCAAAGAGAAGTATGACAGTGGAATGCTCACTGCAGCCCATCCCCATTGACAATCAAGGATTCAGAAGATAACTCAAAAGAAGCCTCCGGGAACATAGTCTTTGAAGACACCCGTAGCACCACGTCGGCAACAGGAAACCTTTCATATCATTCTCTTCACCATCGACATCTTCAGAGGACTTCACCCATATGAGTGTTCCAAGCATATTATCATCGCATCCAGAAGGGTAAAACAAGCTTATGAGCCAAAGGGTCAAGATAAGACACAATTTCATTCAGTCAATTCTCACGAAAATGTTCCAGTTGAGACTCAAAATCCCAGGCACCAATGAGGGTTCCTATTTCAATTTAAATTCTTTCTCCAGCCTTGACGCAACAAAGACAACAACATCAATAGGAGATATCAACCTTCCTGGATTCCCTAGCATGATCAGACCCTAGAGGATGGACTCATAGGGATACTACTAAATCATCCCACGTCTAGTAGCAGGCCAAAGTAGATACACCTTGGGAC
Organism: Papaver californicum; assembly: GCA_023531435.1. Classification (NCBI taxonomy): domain Eukaryota; kingdom Viridiplantae; phylum Streptophyta; class Magnoliopsida; order Ranunculales; family Papaveraceae; genus Papaver; species Papaver californicum. The sequence continues at coordinate 2,603,149 of JAJJMC010019771.1, forward strand.
TGAAGGCTTCTTCAGTTTTAGAGATTTAACGCAGTCACCTCCTTCGACCAGCGTATTTGATCAACAACGGTAGTATCAAGAAGACCTCCCACTCGTATCATCATGACAAGGTAACACTTACATTTCATCTGGTCTACCTTCACTTCTTCCGCAAAAGAGTTTTGTCCCTCATAGGTTGATAGATGTTGTAATACCCCATCACAACGTCTGGGGAAACATGAACCATATCACCATCAGAAGTAGGCACATGGAGTAGATACGATATTATTAACCCATGTATGTCACAAACCAGTCAACACTATCTCTCTGCCTATTGAATGAAAATCTCTTGGTTGTTACACTCTCTTTAGCTGATGAGTTGAGAACAAAGTGGCAAACGGGTGCGTAACACGTGGGAATCTGCCAAAGAGTTCGGGCTAAATCCTGAATCAAGCTAGAAAGCGCTCTTTGATGAGCCCGAGTAGTATTAGGTAGTTAGTCGAGTAAAGGATGACCAAGCCGATGATGCTTAGCTGGTCTTTTCGAATGATCAGTCACACTGGGACTGAGACACGTCCCGGACTCCCATGGGGGGAAGCAGTGGGGAATCTTGGACAATGGGTGCAAGCCTGATCCAACAATATGGCTTGAGTGCAGAAGGGAAATTTCGCTTGTCAAGCTCTTCTGTCGAGTGCGCGATCATGCCATGACTCAAAGAAGAAGCCTCGCATAACTCTATGCCAGCAGACGCGGTAATACGGGGGGGTGGGGGGGCGAGTGTTCTTCAGAATGACTGGGTGTAAAGGGCACGTAGGCCGTTCATCTGGTTGAAAGTGAAATTCGCCAAAAAGTGGCGGGTATCTTTTGAAACCAATGAACTTGGAAAGATCAATTCAAATATGTCACACTAAGGGAAACAAAACATCGTCAACATAGCATTTGTACGTCAGTACCTCCAAAAAACTCGTAAGCTTCCTCTTCTTACCTGGTCACATCCATAGCATGGGGACTTCGCCTTTGTTGTTGTTCACTAGTACAAATTTGGCCTTATGTGACAGTTAAAAATTGTCACCAAAATACTTATGTGACAGTTTTAAAAAATTATTGCACTGTCATTAAAGGCTCTGTTACGAAAGGGTTTATAAGAAACTGTCACGGAATCATAACTATTAATATCAGTTTTTTCATAAACCTGTCATTGTTGACAATATATAATAACATTTTCTAAATAAAACTGTCATGGATAACTTAATTTGTTTTACTTAGGTGACAGTTTCTCCATAAAAACTATCATGGATAACTTAATTTCTTTTACTAAGGTGACAGTTTCTCCATAA